>CM040428.1:35916262-36114904 GCA_022702705.1 Papilionanthe hookeriana x Papilionanthe teres | reverse complement strand
ATATATTTATTACGTTTCTTTAGTCGCCTTGGGCTTTGGAAATAATTTTCATAAATTTTCAGTGTGTTTAGGCAGACATTAGAATTTTTGTACCTAAAGGAACTATTAAAAATTAATACTGAAGGCTAATTAAAAATTCTAATAATCTAGATTGCCTTGAAATTTTTATGGGGGCTCTTTTTGGTCAACAATTGATCATGAGAAGTTTCTCCCATAAATTTTGAGGGTTACTTTACAAATCTTTTAAACCCATCTTTTAAAATTAATTTAAAATAATAATTAATTCACTTGAACTCGTTACTCAAGTGGGCTGCCCTAAAGGCTATTTTGGCCCACAAGGCCAGTCTTTTGTAGATTTTTGGGTCAGTTCATTCAAAATGAACAAAAAAAAAAAAATAATAATAATAATAATCAATAAAATTAAAATAAGAGATAAATTGAAATCAAGTTGAATTGAATGAGTAGATCAATCCACTTAAATCGCTTTAGTATTCCTCCTCATCCTTTAGTGAGGTGTCCATCCTCCTATGGCTAGGATATTAGGAACAAAGGGTCCACCCCCACTAGTTATAATGTTCTCCAAAACATAAATTCAACTTAAACTCTAACTAAAAGCCAAAATTTTGAAACTCACCCTAAAACTACTATTCACTTAAATATAAGCCAACTTCCATGATTAATTTAAGTGAAATTAAATTAAAATTGAACATAAAATCCCTCCGAGACATACCACTCTAGTTTCACACACTAGAATGCTTGCTAGTCCACTAAAATAAACATAAGTTGCGATGATTGTGGGTGTTTGTTGTGATTGTTGTGATTGTTGTGATATTTATTTGTGTTATGATTATTGCTTTACCCGCAAGACTGGATGGTAGGGGTAGGGCGGTTGCTTGCTCGCTAAACTTGATGTTAGGGTGATTATTTAGTAGTCTTAACTTTCATTTTTTATAGGTAGTCATGCTTAGCAGGGCAAAATAAATGTTTAAAATAATAACAAAAAACTAACACCTTTGCTTGCATGTGTTATTAGGTCATGCTTATGCCCATAAGTATGACCTAATATGATATGTGGCTTGGCATCCAACCAAGTTAATTGTGATTTACATATTGGCTTGATTGTTTGTGTCTTTAAATCCTTATTTTGGGGGCTTACTTTTTTTTTAGAAATTTAAATGCAATTTAAATGTAAAATGAACATTAGTATTTATCTAATTAAGGAGATTTAAATTTGTTCCTCTTAAGATTATTGATAGAAGGTTAAATTTGAAGGCATACCTTCCTATTATTCATCTTTGAAAATGCTTGGACATAATTATTCCAACTATTTCAAGGTTCACTCGAAACTAAGAAAAGCATTGATTATGGGTCACTACATTGAGGGACAAGTGGAGCGTACAAAAGATGGAAATTAATTTACCTTTAACTGTGTTGGTTGCAATTCCTTCTGCTCAAATTAAATTGCCCAAATATTTTAGAATCGACTCTAAATCTTATCATAAAATCAAAGCCTCAAAGCTTCCCTTGTCCTAAGCCTCAAAGATGCGATCATAACCTCCATTGCTTGGACGTGATTCAAATCCTCAAGATATATTCGCCCCCTCATTTCATCCTATATTATAGAGGATGTTGATGAACTTAATTCAGAGCAATCTTATACTTGTGATGGTAAAACTCTGAGTAATTATGATGGTAATACTATGAGTCTAAGGACATAAATAGATAGAATGTTTCAAATTCTAAACGTCAGGAGAGGAGGAAACAAAACAAGGAAAAAATTATCATTCATCAAGGTGCAATATACGATAAATGAAAATTTTGGAGGATCTCCAATATCTATTAGATGCATACTTTCTCCTGTCATCATGTTTTCTTTGACCATTTTTTTATTATTTCATATTATGACTTCATAATTCCTTATAGTTGCATCATCATCACTAATTTCATTGACTGATTTCTACATTTTATTTTTATATTTATTTTTTAAAATCTAGGGAAACCATAAGAGTATTCAAGCACTCAAATTCCAAAGATGCCTGACATAAAATCATATTTTTTTTGAAGTCAGAATTCTACCTTCTTTTTATCAATCAATCCAAAAAAATCCGAATGCTGTGTCTCAATAAAGGTAATCATATTTCTCTAATGGGCATGCATGTGCCTTCTATTTGTATCACTTCCTAATATTTGTTAGCATATATAATAGAAAGATTATAGATCATAAATTTAGGCTCCAGCTATTGCTTTCCTCCCTTTGTCCCATCATATTGATGTGAAAACCATGCACGACGTAGGATGAGGATCGAGAGCGAACTCCCATAAGCTAGGATTTTCGGTTTATTTGTCAGCCGGATCACATAATCCAGTCGGCTAGGGCTATGCCCCACCCTTCAAATTTTTTTATATAGCATTAGTATTAAGGTTTAATTGCTTTGGGATTATATATATATGTTTGCTTTGGACTGTTTTAAGACAATTTTGATTTAGTTCATGCAAATAGATACTGTTTCTCTATCTTTCCCTAGTCAGAGTGTTGTATCTTTTGATTTTCTCATGTGGTTGTACCCATATTGGATGGATTGAGGTGGTGAACTCTCTCGAATGCCCCAAGTCCTCCTATGCCGACAGTTTTGCAGCTGAACTACAGTTCTCCTATTCCAGCTTGCTTTCTAGCCACCGAGAGCCACATTTCCAAAATCATCATCTTTTCGCCCTTATTTCTCATCCTACAGCTTACCTAGCCCCTCTCTTTCTCACCGCACACTGTCTAGCAACCCAAGATCAGTGTCACAAATTAACCTCATTATTCTCATTGACGTCATGTTAACATTTAGTTCATAGGCTTATAACTTATCGGAAGCATTAAGAAAGTTAACATTGCACAATATCTCAGAGAATGACCAAAAAAAAAAAAAGTCCAAGAACAAAATATTAAATAAAAAATATAATATGCAATAGACATACCATTTCTTATTAGCTTACCATAGATCAAACACTAAATATTACAGAACGATTTAGTGCTAACGTATAACATGCCATCTAAAGATTAAATCTCTTTTATTACAATTACATTAATGTCAACTAAATAGGATGCAAAACCACCATGAGATAAATACTTGACATCCACGGACTTGGGGAGATAGCTAACTAGGAAATATGACAAGGCCATGACATGGTGGTTATTTGATATATACTCGACATCAAATGGACGTGGGGAGATAGTTAACTTGGAAAAATGACAAGCCCGTGACATGGTGGTTATTTGACATATTCATATACACGCATGCTTTCAAAAATATGACATAAACAACAAGACTACCATAGGTATCAAATATAATTTCTAATAAAACTACAATGAACTGGTATATTCCCAAACAGAAACACAAAATTATAGACATGATTTAAAACAAAGATTAAAGTGATTCCAAAAACTAGAATACATTGTGCTCTCAATTTATCAAGCATAATCATTCAAGAATTTCTGTCAATGTCATGATTCCTGCCTCAGAAGGAAAAATATCTCCCAAATTTGAACTGCACTAGCTATTTGAAGATCTAATCTACTTACTAGCATCAAAAACCCAATTGAATATCTGTGATGTCTTATGATGCTCCCTAGAAATTTCCAGGAATGTTGCGGACATGCCTGGAAATTGCATTCCTGGAAATTGGCTGGATTTACATAATTCTGTTTTAAGGGAAAAAAACACACAATTTTAAGCTTATCTGATGCATATGGCTTGGATACGCATACATTGCAGATTTGAAACATGAGTTCTCAAGAGGAAGACTGCTTCATCATAACAGTCCTCTCTGCACTTTCCAGAATTTAAAAGAATTTTATCTCCATGCGGCGAATGTATTCATAGCAAAGCTTTTAACAAAAAAACATTTTGGGAACAATCATTTAGGATGGAATAAAGTTATTATTACCTCCTGAGCAACGGCTAAAGCAGTCTCATGCAATCTTCCATCTAAGTACACAAGCCTAGAATCATCTAGGGCAGAACACAAC
Organism: Papilionanthe hookeriana x Papilionanthe teres; assembly: GCA_022702705.1. NCBI lineage: Eukaryota > Viridiplantae > Streptophyta > Magnoliopsida > Asparagales > Orchidaceae > Papilionanthe > Papilionanthe hookeriana x Papilionanthe teres. Next base: position 36,110,889 of record CM040428.1, on the reverse strand, counting down.
TTGGAACTTGATAGATCATTTGGCCCCATAGGAGGATATCCGGGTGTATGAATGCAAGTACGGGTTTTCCTGGAACATGAGAAAGATTGAATCTACCAAATTGTTGTTCATAAATTAAAACAAAGCAAAACTTTCCGTAGTGATTTCCACATATTAAAATGAAAGAAGAAAGTAATTATTCAAAAGCATGTGAAACTAGGGTTCCATCTTAAATGTCCACATGGCTTAAAATCCCTTCTAAAAAGAATCACGAACTTCTAAATTTAATTAAGATCTCTCAATCCTTACATAACTTACACCCCTTGCTAACGAAAAAATAAATAAGCTCTCACCACTAGAAACTGATCCACATCAATTGGATCAAATTACTCGTAAGAAATCAAAGCACCAGACAACCAAAATCTAAATCCTTCAAATTCACTCTAGTAGACCACTGAATACTTTCTCTGTAATTAAGAAAAGGAATAAGTTGAACAAAGAAATAAGTAAAATGAATAAAAAGTGATCAATATAAAAGTAATACAATAAAGAGGAGCTAGTGGTCCCCCAAGTTCCCTTCACATGTCAAATTTGATTTACTGCGTTTGTTGGCTGTGCCAAACCAAATAATTTACATCTTTCAGTGACGCCTCAATTTCATTTTCTTGCTAGAATCCTACCGCTGAAAATAGTAACAGGCTCGAGTAGCCTATGCGTTCTCCCATGATTAATTAAGGTAGCGCTCTCATCTTAAATTATATGAGCTAAAGCATGGACTACGCTAATCACTTCAAAGCTTACATGCTCCTAATGTGATAGAATAGAGGGATTGCTAGCTTGGTACTCGTTGCTCATGTGTCCTCCGCTATAAAATTCGAAGTATGGTATATAGGGGCTGACATGGCATTGAGTAAGAAGTTGCTCAATTATTTTGTCAGTTCTGCAACCTGGGCAGTGATAATCTATTAGCCTAAAAGCATCATTGAACAAAATAGCCAGAAATGAGATGATTACATCCATTGGTTCGTTCTTTGGGTTCTTCAATGTTATTTCAGCCCGAAATAATCAAGATGGGGTGGGCCGACATCCATTTGAAGGCTTATTAGATTGAAATGTTAGATTTATTGTTTTATTCACAAGTTAACCAAGAAGATTAGGGCTTAAAGTTATGCCATTTATCATACCCATATGTATGGCTTGGAAGTTGGGGCCAACAGTGTGGTCTTTAGCCCTATGGGCAAGGTGGATCCCACAACTCCGTTTTGTAAGCAAGACAACCTAAATGATGTCTTCTAACTTCTCCGTATTGGCTAAGATGGCATGAATGATAAAGAATGTGCTTTCAATTTTTCATTTAGCATGTATTTTAATGTGCATATTAAAGCAATAAATTTTTTTTGAAAAATTATGTGATGAATCTTTTAAATTATTGTGTCAATGCATAGGGCATCTCCTGGAAGAAAAACTTGTATAGCTTGGATACAATGAAAGGTGTGCAAGAGTTATTGCACCAACGCCTGTGTGTGTGTTAAATAATCAAATGCTCTCATATTATGGACGAATGTGGGCAAAAAAAAAAAATAAATCCATGAATCTAATATTAGAATAGAAACTTGAAATATACGTGCTATCACAGGTAAATCAATAGAATTAGTAAATATTGTGAATTATAGGAAGATAAATATCTTTTGCATTCAAAAAACTAAGGTTAAAAAAAACTAAAGAGATTGATAGCTTAGGTTTTTGAACTTTCATATTCAAGTAGAAATCCTAATAGAAATGGTGTAGATTTATTATGGATTAAGAGTGAAAGATAATGTTGCAAAAATTAATAGAATTGAAGATAAAATTATAGACTTCTTAAGATTAATGTCATAAGTTCTTAAACTCCCCAAGCATGTTTGATTATATATTCAAAAGAATTTTTTGAAATGACCGAGAAAAATTAATACAAAAGTACATCTTGAAGAGAATTTTTATTTGAGGAGACTTAAATGAACATATTACTAGAATGGTAAGAGATTGTAGAAATATTCATGAGTAGCTATGATTTTAGAGTAACTAATGAAAAAGGTAAAACTATATTAGATTTTGCTTCAACTAATATTTTTTTATTGCTAGTTTTATTTAATAAAAATATATAAACATATTATCACTTATAAGAATGAATTTAATAAACATAAATTATAAGAAAAAAAATATCGTCAAAATTGTCAAAGATAGTATTCCAAGTTAATAATTAAGTATCCAACATTGATTATTTATTTTGATTTTAAAATAAATCATTGAGACAAAAAAGAAAATAAAATATTGTCATAGAGTTAAGTGGGGTACTTAAAAATATAAAAAAATTATTTTTATAAGTAAATTTTAAGATCTTAAGATTCAGAATGTTTATAAAGAATTTAATACTATATGAGATAAAATAATGAGTATTATGAAACAAGTTGCAAATGAGGTGCTGGAAGAATTAAAAGGAAAAGCTTTTATGAATAAAAATGATTGATTGTGGAATAATAATGTGCAAGAAAAAATAAAAAATAAAAATTTTGTTATAATGATTAGTTTAGATGTAAAAGTTAGGAGAACTAAAAAAAATATATGGTGGCCTGTAGAGAGTCTAAGAGAATAATTTGTGTTGCTAAAAATTCTATATTTTAGTGATCATTATAATATATTATATATTAAAGAGCATAAAACAAAGATGTATAAAATAGTTAAACAAAGATAATAAAAGTAAAGATTTAGTTCAAATGTATTAATAATGAAAATAAAAAAGTACTCTAGATTAAAAAATTCAACATAGATGAGTGAGGTATTTTGATAAACTTTTCAATGAAGTAGTGAAAATATGATCGATTTTGGTGATCTTAATATCGTCGATGATAATAAAAAATTTTATTTCTACTGTCACATTAATTAAAAAAATTGAGAATGCTTAAACAAAATGAAGTGTAGAGAAGCAATAGGACCTGATGGATTTCAATAGAAGCATGTAAATATTTAAAAGATTTGAGAATTTCTCGACTTACTAAGCCTTTTAATATTATTTATTAAAAAGATGGTTGATGAATGGAGAAATAATCTATTGGTTTTTATTTTTAAGAATAAAAGGATTAATGTGTCATACATTGAATTTATGGGAGAGTAATTGAACACAAGTTGTAACGTGATACAAATTTTTTTCAAAATCTATTTGGATTCATTACAGACAAATCTACCCTTGAAGCAATATATTTATTGAGAAGTTTGATGGAGAAATACAAAGAGAGTAAGGAGAATCTACATATGATTTTTGTTGATTTAGAAAAAGCGTATGATGAAATTCCAAGAGAAGTACTTTATAGAGTTCTAGAATAGAAAGATGTTGATATTGCTTATATTTAAGTCATTAAATATATGTATATTGAAGTTGTTACTAGTGTCCAAACACAATAACAATTGAACAAGCATTTTCCTATTTTATTTGAATTACAGCAAGGATCAATTTTAAGCCCATGTCTTTTTATTTTAGTTATGGATATTATTACTAAACATTTACACGAGAATGTAATTTGGTGTATGCTTTTCACTGATGTTATCCTTTTTGCAGATAAAATTAGATAGTTCAGAAAAAAACTTGAACTATGGAGGTAAACAGTCTAAAGGCTTTCATTTGAGTAGATCTGAAACTGAATATATGGAATGTCATTTTAGTAATAGTGGTTCTAGTGGCGGCGTTGTAATAAATGGGTGATCAAGTCATTAAAAGGAGTGAACATTTTAAATATCTCGGGTCTATTGTTCAAAGTGATGGTGATATCAATGGAGATATTTTTAGTAGAATTCAAGTTGGATGGTTGAAGTGGAAGAATGCATTGTGCCTATCGTGTGATAAAAAAATAATGCTTAGAACTAAAAGGAAAAATTTATAAGATGGCGAGATCTACAATGATTTATGACTTCGAACATTGGCTTGGAAAAAAAAAACATAAAATTAAGCGTTACTGAGATGAGAATACTCGGGTGAATGAGAGGCTTTACACTGAGAGACAAAATGCGAAATGAATATATCCATGAGATGGTTGGAGTAGCTCCAGTGACAGACAAGATTAGAGAGAATCGTCGTAGATGTTTTGGTCGCATTAAATGTAGAGCATCTGATGACCTAGTTAGAAGAATAGATATTTTACAATTGACTTATTTTAAGCAAGGCAGAGGTCGACCTAAAAAGTCTTTAGCATGTATAATATATAAATTTAACGAAATTATGACACTTAATAGGACACAATAGGACACAATGGAGAAAAAGGATTCATGAAACCAACCCCATTTAGCGGGACAACAACTTTCTGTTGTTGATGTCGTTGTTGTTGTTGTATATTAAAGCAATAAATCATCGAGAGCCACAGAGCATATAGGAGATGGTGGGATCAATTCACACCTTAGGCCTATCTTATGAACTAAGTCAACATTGTTTATTTTCAAAGTGGATCTTTGGATCCTTACATTGTTTATTTTCAAAGTAGATCTTTGGATCCTTGATAGTTTGGTCTTCAAAAGGATAGCTATATTACAACGGGTTTAATGGAATAGCGTTAAAGAGTTATATATCATTTTACACAACTTTATTTAGTGATTTATCATTTTGTTTTATATTTCCTGCAATTAACTACAGTTCATGATTTATTAATCGCATTACAAGAATCAAGGCAATTTTACCATTATAATAAATTACAGCCGTAATTTTTTGGTAAGAAGATGCCTGGTTTTGCCAATGGTTGGATGGAATATGGCTTGACAGCAATTAATTGATCATTTTTATTTTATTGTAACAGGCCACAAGATTTGAGCAACAAACCACATGCTAGCATTTCATTGGTATAGGTTCTATTAACGGAGACTGATTTTAAATTTTGTTTCATTTCTCAGTCAATTTTTTGGGGAAATCTACATACATACCACTCCAAACATCTTGATTTTACATACCTATAAGTAATTAAAATATTTAAATATAACAAAAATAGTCTCTATCAAAGCCATTGTGACCCCTTTGTCTAAAATTCATCTGCAAACCTCATCATACCCCCATGCCTTCAGCTACCACCATAACCCCTATATCTTAAAATTTCCCATCTTTTATACCACTGCTTCTAAATCCCCAACTCCCATGGACTCACTACTTTTCTTTTCACTCATCCTCCTCCTGGAATCCCTGCCTCCTCCACCATATTCACGTCGCCTTTTTAGATATCTGTAGTCGTCGCCGGCACCATCCCGACTATGCTTGATGCGGGCGTCGGTACCAAGCTTCTGCGGCATCGTGAAATCCCGCGAAACACGGGATCACAGGAAAGTCGCGATCGCAACAAGGGAATAAGCATATAATTTGCATTTTTTTTTCCATTCTCTTTCTTTCATTCATTTTCTGATTTCTTTTCCATTTACTAATCTCTAATTAGAGTATATTTGCATTACGAGACTATTTATATCTGTTTTTTGTTTTTAAGGAGCTTTTGGCTATTGTTATGTCCTTTGGAGATATTTTCTCCTAATTTTCTCTATCGAAGTATTGTATCTTTGGATTTCCTTCTGATAGTATGTGTGTAGCCTGATAGGATCAAAACGGTGATCTCTCATGAATATTCGAAGAGCTCCTTTGTAGTCAACTTACAACAAACTACTGTTTGCCGCAAAAAATTGTTGGTGTCTCGGTTCGCTGTCCCACAATCATCTACACCGGAATTCCAGCTGACATCCATCCTTCATATCCCGTATCCCTCCTACAACTGCCTTAACGCTGAGCTATGTATCATCCGAGTATCAGAGCACGGCAAATCCTAAATTTTTAGGGATTTGTTGTTCATACACCTACCCAAAAAATTCACATTACCTATATCAAAAACCAACTCAATATTCTAACCATTCCTACCATAATTTCTAGCCCTAAACCAAAAATGTTTCAAAATTCGATTTTTATACCTGCACCAAAAATTCATCCCGATACCTATCATCAAAACCCTAAGTATTTGACCAACACAACAATTTTCTTTTTCCCACATCAACCACCTAGCCCTAAACTACCTTTTCCTTTTGTATTAGAAGTTTCATTGGAAGAACGAGCCATCATACCACCAAGAAAAAACCCTCAACGAGGATTCAAGAGATCACTATGGAGAATATGCAACGAGAAATCCTCCAACTACAACACAGGCTTGCCGCTTTGAGAGAAAACAATCTAGTGAGATCACCCATAGCCACAACAGTGACATGCTAAATCGAGAAAAGTTAATCACTTCCATCGAGAAGTTTCCAATGACGAAGAACCAATACCTAGGTGATTTGGCATAGAATATCAGAAAAGCCATAATGTTAGAGTGAAAATTGATTTCCTAGATTGTGGCAGTCACATGGATCCAGACGAGTTCATTAAGTAGTTCTCGACAGTAGAACGAGTCTTTGAGTATATGGGAGTTTCACCTGACAAAAGAATCAAACTAACCACTATTAAGTTAAGGATGAATGCTTCCTTATGGTGAGAGAACCTAAAATGCATTCAGCATCGAGAAGAGAGTAAGATCACCACTTGGACTAAGGGCCCGTTTGGGACAGCTTATAACTGCGGAGGCGTTTTTGAAAACGCTGCTGTAGTGTTTGGTTCGCGTGTTTTGTATGCTTTTTTGAAAACGCTTGAAAACAGCGTTCTCCAATTTAAACTAAACACCAATCGCGGCCCTCAGGGTACGTTCCGCGTTCGCATGGCTTGCTATTACAGCGCTGCCCTCTTCTATCGCGATACCCTCCCTTTTCTCGTCGAGCTAGATCTCCCGTCGCTCTCCAGCCTTCGCTCCCGTCGCTCTCGGCCTTCGCTCCCGTCACTCCCGTCGCTCCCGTCGCTCTCGGCAGGTAAAAATTTCGCCCCATCTCCTCTCCGCCCTCCTCTACTCTCCTCCTTCCCGTTCACCATTTCTCGAGAACCCTAAGCGTAAGGGTGATCTCCTCCCTCCTCTGCTCTCCTCCCTCCACCGATGTCCTCCTTCCCGTTCACCAATGATGCGTCTCCACCATTCCCACCCTCTTCCCTCTCCCATCCGAGCTTAACCTATCGTTTTGCCCTTATTGAATGTAAAATCCGAGCTTAACCTCTCTAATCGGATCTGAAACGGTGCGTGCATACATGTGTAAAATATTTTTTTATGTTAGTTGAACCAATGTGAAAAAAATGCCTATATATCTTGTTCTAGATTGTGGATTAGGCCCAACAGAGGCATGAGATTGCTTTCTTCCGAATATTTCGCTTCCTTCACATTTCTTGAAGAGCCTTCTTCTAATCTATTGCGAGTGACTTATGGGAAGTTTACATGCATACCACTGTTTCTGTATTTACATCTCTACCACCTACTCATTTTCGAAAATTTGAGAAGTTTGGGTGGCTTATATGTGAAAACTTGAAAGCTTTGCTTGTTTTTTTGGCAAAAGTATAGGAAGCATGGTAGTTTGGTGTGGCTAAAATCTCATATTGATAATTTATAAATGTTGTCACTTTACTTTTATCGATGTTAGTTGTACTTTTGGAATGTTAGAATTCGCGTTTGGAACCTCCTATTGTCATATTTTTTATGTGATATTGAGTAGAGTTTAGGCGTGTGATATATAAAGACATACAAATTGTGTGCTATGTCTACAAATGGCCCTAAAAAGCGATAGAATTTGTTATTTTTTTGTAAACAGTACGAAAAATGCGTTTCGAAACCGCGATAACTAAACGACTTAACAACTTATCGATTTCGAGGCGTAACGATCATTTATCCATAAACATTTCGTGAAATCAATTTGTTTTCACAACACTTCAAACCAAACGAACGTACAACTTATTCGGATCAGTGCATTATCAGCAGATTATCGGAATAAGTTCAACTTATTTGAATAAGTTTGGATAAGTTGCATGTTGTCCAAACAGAACACTAAAATGAGAAGGAAAATGCGAGCACAAATTTCTTCTTCCACATTATCGACGAGGTATGTTTATAAAACTTCACCGCCTATGCTAGAGAGATTCTTTTGTGGAGGAGTATACAATTAAATTTGATCAACATATGTTGAAGTGTGAGTTGATGGAACCAGAGAAGCACACAGTAGCAAGGTATCTTGGAGGATTGAGATCGTCTATTAGCAATGTGGTGCAATTGAAGTCGTAATGGTCCATACTCAATGTATTGATCCTAAATTTAAAAGTGGAGAAACAACAATTTCACCGGATGACCGATACACATTATAGGTAGAGTTCAACTAGAAGATAAGGCGACAGAAATAGACCTAATGGAGCACCCAAGCCAACCTTGTCAGAGAAGAAACCCGTATAAAGCAAAGAAAAGATGGAAGACCTCCATTACTCTTAAATCCATCCGAGCAAGAAAGTGTTTCAAGTGCCATGATTTTGAGCACGTCACGTCTGATTGCACAAATAAAAATATGATATCTTTCATTGAACAAGGTGCAGTGGAGGAGGTAGTGGATGAAAACCCAGAGAACGAGAATGAAGAAGAGTATCAGCTTGTAGCCGACAAGGGAGAGACGCTAGTGATTCAAGTTGAGTCCATGAGAGATACTCCATCAAGATTAGCATTGGTTGTCCTGAAAGAAAGAGAGTTTGAGATAATGGGCGTTCATATAGATTTTGAGGATATAGTGACACAAATTGTCATTTTGCAAGTTTTAAGAGAAGCATCGACAACATTGACATTGATAATCTAAGAGGACCATGAGTTCAAATATTAAATACAAGACGACCTTAAATAAGGAAATTTCAAGATTTTCACATGTAAAATCAACCTTTTACCTTCTAAGTTGTCATTACTGAGAGAGGTCCAGCATGCCATCAATTCAAATAAATATGAGAAATTTTTAAGCTATTTTCAAAAAACTATTGGAAATATATTGAGTGATAAGTTTAAGTTCAACTCAGCAGTGCACCCACAGATACATAACCATACAAGAGTGGTGAACTATAGTTTTTAAAATATCATTAGGTATTTTGTGGAAAAAAAAACATCCAATAGTGACTTCTCATATTCCAGAGAAAAAAAGGAAGCCTTTCCTATCAAGGGAGAATGACGCGAATGTCGATACCGTGCTTCCACGGTATCAAGGAATCCCGTGAATGCAAGATTATGGGAAGGTCAAGATCACGAAAAGGGAATAAGCGCATAATTTGCATTTTTTTTCCTTTCTCTTTCTTTCTTATTTTTTCTGGTTTGTTTCATATTTCCTCATCACTGATTAGGGTATTTTCCCATTAGGAGACTATTAATAAACTTAGTTTCTATTTTTGAGGAACTTTTGGCTATTGTTATATTCTTTGGTGATATTTTCTCGTGGTTTTCTCTATTGAAGTGTTGTATCTTAGATTTCTTTCAGATGGTATGTTTGTAGTCTGATTGAATCAAAGTGGTGTCTCCTAGATGTTTGAGGACCTTTGTCAACCAACTTGTAACAGACTGCTGTTCGCATTAGGAAAAATGTTGTTATCCGTTCTTTTTCATTGTCCCCTAGTCAACCGCGCAGGAAATCCAACCACCATTCATCCTTCCTATCCCATATCCCTTCAATAAATTCCCCAAAGCCTTTTTGTATTCCCAAAAAAAGGATATGCATCAATGGTTGAAGGATAAATATGAAATGGTGCCAACAAGACATGCTTTCAAGGCATGAAGCAAAGTATGAACTCATGAATTAGAAAAAATAATTTGTTGAATGAATGGTTGCTAAACCTATAATAACTTGGACATCAAATCTGTAAGCCCAGAGAAGGGGATAGGATTGATGTTTGAAAAGGCATCATGCAATTATTTGCAATGGTTAATTTTTTGCAGTTGCATAGATTTTACAATGGGTAGTATTCTGCTATTGCATAGGTTAATATTCTGCTACTTTACAGCTTAATGTAAGTTAAAGCTGCGGCATATTGATAGTTTTCTAATGCTTGAAGGACTGTTTTTTTAATTATGTTTTGCGATCAAATGAGTATGTCATCAGCATTATCCCTCATACAGCCAAATTAGAATTTGATATGTGAAGTGGCTGGATTACTCGAAGATGAACGTACAGACTTCTCCCTAGGCAGGGAAGAGAGAGGTTGCTTACTTTGTAAAGAGGCTTTCACGCAGATAGTGAAACGCTCAGGGTTTTTCTTCCTTCCTGCAGGAAGAGAAGAATAAGGGGAGCAAATTTTAGTGTCGTTTACGCACTATTTTTTCTTCTTTTATTCCTTTGCACAGACAGAGAACAGAGGGGAGAGAATTTTGATGCGATTTAGGCACTTCCTTTCTTCCTTCATGCAGGCAAAGAAGTGATGGAAATAATTTTGGTGCGATTTACACACTTCCTCCCTTCCTTCAGGCAGGCAAAGAAGAGGGGGAGAGCATTTTTCTCCGTGATGGTGAGGAGAGACATACGGTGACAAGGTAAGTGCATGGTAGAATTGTTCTATTAGAAATTTTAAGCGGTAAAGAAATACCAGAGTCTAGGTGTTAGATGGGAAAATAAATGTTTTTTTCATACCTTCCTTTGCACAGGCAGAGAATAGAGAGGAGAGATTTTCGGCGTGATTTATGCACTTCCTTTCTACCTTCGTGCAGGCAAACAAGAGGGAGAGCATTTTGATGCGTTCTCCGTGACGAGGAGGGACATACGGTGATAAGACAAGCAGAGTGATAGAATTGTTCTATTAGAAAATTTTAAGTGTTATAAAAGTAAATAAAAGAGCTTAGGTGTATGATGTGAAAATAAATGATTTTTGTGTGGCTCCCTTTTTTTCTAACTTGCTTAAGATGATGGGTCTTCTTTCATCATGACAGCTTAGTTAGTCTTCATCCCTTCTAATTAAGGAGATGATAGTCGGTAACTGAAATAAGAGAGAGAACTCGATATTATATTTAGTGAACTTTGGTTCGTGTTATGGGTCAATGCTAGCATAACATCTTCAATCTGCAAGATGGAAGTTGAAAGTCAGAAAATACATGGATTTCAATGGCACAAGGAGCAGCGTAGACTAAGGGTTGCTACTAGTTCAAAGGGGAAAAGTAAAAAACCCAGAAAGCTGAGAAAGCAAACAAATAAAATCTCCCAATGCTTTTGTTGATTTTCTTATGCCAAGAAGACTATAAGGCGTGCTCTAATAGCTTCCATTGTGAAGCATGAAGCGACTTATACCATATTAAAGGTTATGAGAAGCACCTTACCGGCTGCTATGGTGGGATGCAATATGTTTTACGTCCTTAAGGTGAGAGAGAGAGAGAAAGATTTCTAGAGATTATACTCGTCATAGATGTGATTTATATCATGCACAAATGAATGATTGCACTTGGATTACAATGGGGGTCATAAGAACGAGAGTGCAAGCAATGATCATTGGCCAAAAGGGGTGTTTTGAGAGAAAAGGCAAGTTAATGTTATTCTGAAAGGCCACAAGAATGATAGTGAATGAAGTTAGAGAGCGAGTCATGAATTGCAACAAAGAATGCGAGGAGCACAGGTTCTGAGAGATGGTATCAGTGAAACTGAAATCAAAAGGAGCACGGATTCTTAAAGAGAAGCGCAGGTAGCAGTGAGAGAGAGAAGAGCTGATAATTGGAAGCACAGGTCGGATAGAGCTGTAGTGAAAAGCCCACACTTGCAGAAGAGAAGGGCACAAGACAAAGAAGATTGCTCCAGCATTGGGAGTTCAAAGTAGAAAGCACGAGCGAGAGAAGAGAATGCGAATGAGAGAAGTTAAAGAAATAGAAACATGAGTGAGCAAGTGGTGTTTTGCACAGGAGAGTGATGTTGAGGCAAGAAAGCTGAAACAGGAATTTCAAGCAAGATTATTTTTAAGACGAGCAAGAGAGGGTACATTCAAGGGCATAGGAAGGTGTGAGTACAGGAGGTGTGGAATTGTGACCAATGGTTGGTCTGAACAGATCTAAAAGCATTTACTTAGTGATTTATATAATATAAATTTTGATTATTTTCTTATGCATTACATATTTCTCAAACTAGAAATCAATGGCCACATTAAGCAAGTTCAATGTGGAGTTGGCAAGACCGATACTTTTGGCAATATTCAAGCAAAGAGCTTCAACTAAATCCCAAGATGGCGATCTTAATTCTTACTCTCAATCTAAACAAAGAAACTGACATTACTATAGGCTGGGAGTTAATCCACCCTAGGTTTTTTATGAAACCACATTTATTTTACATTTACATATGGCATTCAGGGCCTTAAAAAAAAATAACATGTTCAAAATGGAAAAAGAAGGTATTATTACATTCATAAAGTATAATAGTATGTTTCTCCAACAAACCCAATCTTTTATGTTTAAGATAGTGTTGGTAAAGTCCGGAACATAAAGAACATCTAAAAACTCAATTAATATACATTATGAACCAAATCCTATGCAAAAAGCATACAGACTTGACAATATTCAAAACATTTCTGACATTCTATCCCAACGATGGCCATGTTAATGAAAAATTTAAACGGAAGAATTTATAATCAAAACCTCTCAAATTACAATTACCAATATTTTAGATGTCACACCCTTATGATTGTTGCATTGGCAGGAAATCTCAACATACGGGATCTATTTTCAAAATCAAGTTTTCAATTTGTAAAATAGAAAATGCAAAAAATATACACCCCAATAATGGTCGCATTGATATAAAATCTCAGCTGAATGAGTTCATTCTCAAATTACAAATGCAAATACTTCAAGCAAAATACCTGATCACACCTGATGAGTGAAAAATTCTGAGATCAATCATTTTTCACTGACGAATGAGTCTTACTGATATCCGAGGAGAAAGCTCAAACCACAAAAGAACAACTTTTATTAATATGGAAATAGGGTTACAACACAGTCAAACTGAAATAACATCACTAAAACATAAAATCGACACAAAAAAAACACCTCTAAAGTGTATTCTAAGGGTAGTGGAGGTCGGCTACATGGTTCGGGATGGTTGCCAAGGATGGTGGAAGCAAGGGAGTGCTGATGGCAGTGAGAGAATGGTGCAGAATTGCAAGGACAGTAAGTATGGAGAGTTGTAGGTGGCCAGCGGCAGACGGATTGGTGGCTGGAAGGTGTTGGACAGCAAGGGCAGCGATGGGGAAGATCCGGGACAGCAAGGTAACTGCTGTAGGGGTGCCAACGGGATGCCGAGAGGGGTCTGAACAGGCTGGACAGCAGGTTGCTGCAGCAAAAATGGGGTCGACAACGCAGGGGGAAGCGGTTAGGGATGGTTGGTGGCTAAGGAAGCGGAGGAGACAAAGTAGGTAAGGTAAAAGGGGAGATATAATCACCACCTCAGAGTATGATACAGTCGGAGCATGACCACCTCCTCGGATACAGCCCTTGAACAGAGAAAAGGATTCCACACAAAAAATCTGAAATCAACTCACAACCAAAACTCCCTAGACTCTTAGCAAACCAGCATACATATAACCCTAGCTAAGCGGGAAGCAAGAAAGAAAAGAAGAGAAAGGAAAGAGGAAGGAAGAAAACTCCTCCAAAAGGAAGGGGTGGGAATACTTAGTATAGCAATTAAAATCCTTCCCTAAGGAGAAGAAGCAGAAAAGGAAGCGGGAGAGTGGTGAGAGATGCCGCTCACCTTGTTAGATACCTCGCACGGGCCGCTCGACTCGTGATCACCCTGGACCAGCCCCCAATTGGACTGGTTAGGCCAGTCCACCTCTCCCACTCACGCGAGAATCTTCCATGCAGCTCGTGCTCGCACGGGAGCTCTCCGCACCCGCGTCACTTACACCATTCACATAGAGGCGCAAATGTGATAAAACTCGTTGATATAGCTGAGGAGTGATTAATCTTGTTGATACAACTGAGATAGGGAAAAAGTCTATACTTGGACTATAAGATAAGGTGGCTGAACTTTCCAATCTGGAGAGCCAGCCAAATTGACTAAGAAAAACTCAATTGGAGGAATACTATTATAAAAAAGCACAAATTCTAATGCAAATTATTTTGGGCAAAAAAATTGATAAAATATAAAAGTACTCCAGTAAATTGTAATAAAATTCGAAATAATTCAAGTACAATAAACTATCTAAAGTCCATAAAAATCCAATATCATATCAAACACATGTTTATAATCACTCTCAAAATATCTAATGCCAATAAGCATACCACTCGTGTTCTCCACAGAAAGAAGCAGATAGGATCAAAGCCTTTTGACCGGATGATTAGCCCCAAAATGACATTTTTATATTGCAGTCATGATCAAACTCATATGTTCTCTAATAGTTCAACACTCCTGAGTTGTGAATTACAAGGTCAGTCAATGTCGACTTAAAGTTGTCCCCTTAGGTAAACATCTACTCTATATTTTCATGATCCCTTTAGAAAATGCAACCCATGACTGCTAACTAGAAACATTCAATCGGATTAAATTGGCTATCTTGTCAGACTAAGTAAACTAAACTCCATGACAATCAAGGACAAAGATATCATTAGATCTTAATCAGTTTCAATTTTATTCCTCTCGCCATCCACTCTAAGCTAAAAGATTATAGATTTCTCAGGCACCAATCAAATTGCTACTACTATTAGCTAAAAAATTAGCACATAACAACTAGCCGTAATTTAAAAATTCTCGTCAACAAGAGGGGTGATTAGAGACTTTGCACAAATCAAAAACCAAGAAATTTAGCTTAAATTCCTCGCAAACATAAAGAACAAATCTTTAGGTGGTGTCTTATCACAACTATAATCTGTCTTTTAAAAATTTGACCTAGAACTAACAACTAAGCTCTCTCAAGAGAGCCAGGAAGCAAATTTTTAGAGACCACGCTAGCAAGTAATGATACCATAAAATCGATGATCAAGATAATGAGGTGTACAATTACACAATTAAACATGTTTAAAATTACATTGGAGTGAATTTATGTTTTTGAAACTAAAAGAAAAAAAGATAAAATTGTAGCTTTGGATGAATGAATTGTATATCATCTTTCTTCTCCATGCCTTGTTTAAATCCATTTTACCATAAAAATTGGGGAGAATTCATCAATGGATCTGAGGCGGCCTTCTTATTTCAAATTTAACTTAGTAATTATTTATAATGAAAAATATACATTTATCTCTCCTCGGGGTGTAAACGAAGAGAACATGAACGAACAGAGCTCATATTAGTATTCGGTTTGTTTGAAATTATGTGTTTGGAATTGGCTCGTGTTCGAAATAGCTCGTGAAATTATTGTTCTCGTTCGGTTCGATTTATTTGAAATTAATTCAAATTACTGAAATGTTTGAAATGTTCGAATTGTTTGTATTGTTCGACGTTGTTCGGTTTGTTCGTGTTCAATTCGAATTCGATTTGAAACGAGTTACAAAATAAAATGATAATAAATATAATCATTAATTATTAAATTACCAAAAAATATAAATAATTAACATCCCTCTATAAAAAAAAAAATTTATTTCAACTATATTATTACAAATTGTTAATAACAAGTTACAAGTGAAATATACATTTGAAGTTCCTAACTTAAATTCTTATAAAACCATAAATTATTATTATAAATAAATTAATTAATAAATCAACAATTTACAAATATATTTCAACTAAAAAATATACGCTCATCATTTTATTTGTATCTTCCAAGTTCCAAGTTCTAGGTTTCAACACCCAATTTTCATTCCTCTAAATTTTATTTTAACTAAGCTTTAATGTACCACTAAATAGAAAAAAAAAAAAAAAAACTAATTAAGCCATGGCGAAAAAAAAAGAAAAAAAAAAAGTGAAGTGGTATGAACGTTACCTGACAAGTGGAAAATCTTCTAACTACAACAAAACAACTATTAACCAACAACCAATAACCAATAACAACAGCTAAGACTGTCAAAAAAGCTCATTGTTCGAGAACAACTTGTGTTCGGCTCGGTAAGTAGTCGATTCATTCGTTAAACAAGAGAGTAGAACATAAACAAGTTTTTTTGTTCAAATTATAAACAAACCGAACACGAACAATAATTCGTTCGTTTGTGTTCAGTTCATTTTGGTTCGAAATAAATAAATAATTAAAAAATAATATAATTAAAATATGCTTATACTAAAATTTTATGATATATTTAATAGAAAATTTTAAAAATTAAATTTCATAAAACTATTATTAAAAAAAATTATTATAAAATGTCTTAATATTTTCTCAACTCTTGGATGAGTGGGATCTCACGATCCATTATTTCAGCCGCGCTCTGACTTTTTCATTTTGTCATTCTTGGTTTCTCTCTAAAGCTCAAGAGACGAGAGGCGAGAGGCGAAGGTTGAGGGGCGAGCAAGTGTGCGAGACCGCGGGACTTCGAGATCTCCTTTGTATCCATTCCATCTCGATAGATCTATTTTCATTTCGTTATCATTTCGAGGGAAGGTAGGTCTTGCAGCTTGCTAGAATTTCTCACTTTCTCTAGTTTGCCTTCTTCTAAATCATGCTTTTCAAAAAAAAATTTGATCCGTGAGATTGGGGGTTAGACATGATTGGTATTTCGTAATATGACTTTCCTCTTTTGATGGCTAGTCATTTAGAGAGTAGGCTATTTCCATTGATGCTTTCTTTTTCATAGTTCTCAACTTTCTTCCGGTGTTTATGGCTTCTAAGTTCTAACGAATTAATATTTTAGAGATTAGTTTTTATTTTGATTTTCTTTAAATGTGTCACTTTTTTAATTCTTTTCACATTATCTCAAGTTCCAACTTGTGGAAGATTTTATGTTATGTAAGTTTTTTTATATGTTAATATTGCTTGCAATTATAACATGCAAAAAAACAAAAGAAATGCATCAGTGATATTTTACAGTTTGTAAGCTTCTGATGCTTCTGTTTCTTATTATAATATTATTTAAAAATGAAATCTCATGCTCCAATTTTTCTTATTTACATACATAACATATTTTTTAGGCTGCTTCTGTAATTTTTATTTATGTACATCTTATTATAAACATGTGACACTTCTCTGATCTACAAATGCATAAATGTTAGAGTGGTCATTGATTCGTTAGCAAATGTTGCAAATTATTCATGAATAATTATTGGTTCATTAGCAAATGTTGCAGTTGATTCATTTAAATACATAACATAAGTGTCTGTTGATTCATAAATATTGAAATGGTTTTTGATACATACATAACATATTTCGGAGCTCGCAATGAATTTGATTCAAAAAAATATTACGATCAATAGACTGACCCTCATAACCTTATTAAAAGTTTATAGCAATGGTTGATTAATTAATAAATGTTGTCAATAAACAACAAATATCTGATAATTTTTTTTATTCGTATCTGTAAATAATACTTATGTTTACAATATTTCGGTCTCTCTTTCCACGAACCAAAAAGAGGGATATCTAATTTTATGAGTATGCTAACATGGATCCTCTTGCAGTTGTTATTACGTTCATAACTCTTTATTTTGTTGTTGAGGTAAACTTATCCAATTTTGGTGCAAGTTATTACATATTGAAGGTTGATAAGCTATTGATTTACAATTTTCATAACTTAAAAATTTGTTATGTTTGAACTTTGATTATATATTTGATAAGCGATAACAATGATTATATTAATAATATGAATCCTCTTGCGAGTTATTAGCTTGTTTGTTCATTGCAATTTTATGTTGTGAGTTTGAATGTAATATCAAATGATAATTATAGAAGTCTTGCATAACTTGTAGTATTGCTAATTTTAGATGTGGACCATGTGCAATTTTATGTTGTCAAATTGATATTCTATTTCATATTGTCAATTGGTAAAATATTTTCTTTTTATTGAACAAGATTGAGAAAATTTTTAACATACATACATATAGTTTTTGTCATGTTAGTCGATTTGACTCATTAAGATGCTTTATTATAGTTGGTACTTGCATAAGTTTATTTGTTATAACTTAAGCACATCCAAGGATGAAATCTCAAGTGATATTATATTTTAGTTATTAGTTTTTTATAATGTCAACATTTGAACAATCTCAACCTACATCAACTAGCATACAATTGTCAGTTGTAATACAAGATGTAATTGATAATTCTCACAATGTGCCTAAGTCTGTTAAGTGACTCTTAGAAATACTAGTACTGAAATGCAAGCAAAGAAAAACGAAAAAAGAAAATCAACTGTCTGGGAGTATTTTATAGATATTAAATCCAATTCTAAAGGGCTTGAAGTATTCGTTTATTCAATGCATTTGCTGTGAGATAAAAATCCACAAACCAAAATTAGACACAACCATACAGCTTCTTAGGCATGTTAATAAATGCGATAAGATAAAAGAAAGATTTAACTACCAAGTTGACTTATCGGATAAAAGACGAAGAGGTTGAACTTCTTCTCTTTTGAAGCTGACACTAAATCATACATTCCTACTTTCTATGATCCCAAAAATTATGATCAACATCTCATAAGAGAGGTAATTACAAAGGAGTATCCATTCATGATGGTTGAACTTACTTTGTTAAATATATTGCTGAAAATATTGAATTCTAACTTTGAAAATGTTTCATGGAACATCATAAAAAATGATCGCATGAAAGTCTATGAGTGTAAGAAAGAAAAGCTTAAATATTATCTTAAAGTTGTTCATATGGAGTTATTAATTACAGATTGTTGGACATCTAATCAGCCTCAGAAATATGTTATGTATGTAAATGAAAAAAATAGGAGCATGAGATATCATTTTTAAGAATCATAAAAGCGAGAGGCAAAAGCTTATAAACAACAAAGTATAATTGATGCATTTTGTTGTTTTTATATGTTATATTTGCAATTAATATAACACATAAAAAATTGCATAATATAAAATCTTTCAAACGTTGGAACTTGAAAGAATGTGAAAAGAAATAAGAAAGTGGCACATTTAAAGGAAAGTAAAAAAAAATCTAATCTCTAAAATATAAAATGTTAGACTTAGAAACCATAAAGAGATTAAGAAAGTGAAGAACCCTAAATAGGAAAACATCAATGAAAATAGCCCTCTCTAAACGACTAGTCATCAAAAGAGAAAAGGCATATTACCAAATAGCAATGATGTCTGACCTCCAATCTCACGGACGACAAATTTTTTTAGAAAAATATGACTTAGAAGAAGGCAAACAAAAAAAATTGAGAAACCCTAGCAACCTGCAAGCCCTTCCTTCCCTCAGAACGACAACGAAATTAAAATAGAGCTATCGAGATTGAAAGGAAAGAAAGGAGATCTCGAAGTCTCGCACACTTGCTCGCCCTCGCCTCTCACCTCTCGAGCTCGGGAAGAATGACTGAGGCGAAGAATTTGAAGAGCGCGGTCGAAATAATGTAATTAGGGTTTATTTTACCACTTATATCGTGAGATCCCACTCATCCAAGAGTTGAGAAAATTTTAAAACATTTTATAATAATATTTTTTGAATAATAGTTTTATGAAATTTAAAATTTTAAATTTTCTATTAAATATATCATAAAATATTAATTTAAACATATTATAATTATATTATTTTTAAATTATTTATTTATTTCGATCCAAAATGAATCTAATACAAATAAACGACATCTTGTACGTGTTTGGTTCGTTTATAATTCGTTCGAATTGTTCGTGTTCGACTCGTTTTTTAATAAACGAATCGAACACGAACTACTGCCAGTTGAACACGAACTGCTAGCAATGACAAGCTTTTTTGGCGACCTACTCTCCTCACATAAAATGGAAGAGCCTAGTGGATGTCAACTCATTCCAACTCTCTAGTGGATGTCCACTCTATGAAGCATGAATACAGATACGAGGACACAACTAATTGAAAAAAATAGGAGACAAAACGTCATGGATACGTTTTTATATTTAATTAACAATTAATATAAAATATATATATTTTCCATTATTCCTTATTAAAAATATCACAACACAAATTAGGCAAGAATAAAATTTAATTTCATAAATTTAATTTATATTATAAACCTCTTGGTTTGGAAAATTAATTTTTAAAATTAGATATAATATGTTTCAAAAGAATTCATCCAATTTATCTACTAAAATTTAAAATATCTTATGATTACAAAGAGAGAATTACTAATGCTCAGCTTCGACGAATATTGGATACAACTTCGATGTTCGATTTTGACGAATGTTAGAGAGAGCTTCAAAATGACGAGAGATGAGACGGTTTTAACTATGAGGTATAATTAAGGTTATAAGTATATTTATAATCTCTAATTCTCATATCCCATTTTCTTGAAATCGTGTTAAGCTCGCGTTTGATGCGGTGTTGATGTGTGTACCGAACGTGTTCGGGCTTGAAAAAAATTCAGATAAATATTTTGCATTTTGGAGAAGTATAAGAGAATGTCGGACAAGTGTTAGTATTCGATACGTGTTTGACAAGAGTAAGACACATTTTTAGACGTGTCAGTGCTACATAAATGTCCACTTATTCCAACTCCCTCTACACAAACCCTCTCGCTACATGCCACCTTCAATCTGATTACTTTTAAGAAGCAACTAGATATCACTTCCTTACATGTGATTATCATTGTACATCTAATAATACTATAAGCAAAATTTCAATCATCGGGTGCCATAAAACTATAACTAGACTAAACTAGCAATAGCTCAATTTTGTTTTCTAGTAATGATATGACACTAGAAAATAAAAACATTGCAGTAAGCGAAGATGAAGAAAACAGGGAAATAAAATTAAATATCTTGTGTAAAAAATAAATCAATTTAAATTATTTTAAAACAATGATCATATTAAGCAAACCCCTTTTAAAAGTTAAAGCACTTATATTGCAGATTGAGATCATCAACTTGGATTTTGTATAGGAATGCAATAATATCATAGATTAATTTGGTCAAAAATGTACACTTTCAATTAAAAAGACTGTGTATATTAGGAAAAGCATAATATATATTATCTTTTCTGGTGAAGTTAGCAATAATCGCTCAATGGCCGCGCCAGAGATTAACTTTTGACCAAATTTGATGTGAAGTGAGCAATATTAGCATTAACCATCACAAAACAACTTGCTAAAACCATATTGAAGTCTATATCCAAGCATTTCATAACTTACAATAGAAGGATAGAAGCAGAAATAAATGAACCTCACACTAAAAGTTCTTGAGTAATAAAACTCAATAATTGACGAGCAAAAAGAAAGTAGATCTCCAACTATACACCCACGTTATAATTTGCAATATTTAAAAAGCAGGACAAAACTAGAATTAACAAGGAAGCTTTCTTACGTTTCATTGTCAACAATTATATAGGTAAATGGTGAATTTCCCTCCGAAACCTGGAAGATATTTCTTTGGTTGAGAAATCACAAAAAAGACAAGTTAAGTGATTTATAATAATTTCTTCCTATGCAGCTATATAACCGAAGAAACAAAAGCCCAAAGGAAACGACCATATAGGTAGATATTAAGTCCAAAGCCGGGATACTGCGTCAACATCAGAAATTAGAAAAAATTTGTAAACATTATAAAGCAGTTTCACATCAACTGTTGGCAGATTTGTTGTCATTCAAACATATGAGCAAGATTATTTAGATGTCATTCCATAAACAAATTTATTCTAATAGAAAATTCTTAGTCATATTCTTATTAGCAGTTGCCATTCCTACCAATAAAAACTAAAGATTCAATCACATAAAATCTACACGAGATATTCTATTCCAACAATATTTACACCTTAACAAAAGAAAGATAAAAAATGTCACATCAAAGAATTCCACAGATAACTAGTATATGTAGGCAAATAATCTGATCAATATAAATCTCCACCAAAAGGTTTAGCTATGTAGGATGATCCAAGATAACTAAACAAAGAGTATACTTTCCCAGGTTCAAGTAAAGCAATATCAAAACTGAATCATTATTTGATGTTATCCAATCTAAACAATACGGTTCTTCCTCATAAGTGAAGATAGCAAGCTTAGCTCCACTAAAAGGAAAAAAATAACCATAAAGGGTAACCATATTTGACTCGAGCAACATCAATTATTCTACATTAATGAGTTCACTCATCATTGTCATCAAGCATCCAATTCTTAATTATACTTGCCTGTTGATGGTATATACATAAGTTGACTCTATTCAATTCAAAACACCATCATTCTCTAAGACACAACAACAACAAAGCCTTAATCCCACTACGTGGGGTCGGCTACATGAATCCTTTTTCTCCATTGTGTCATATTTAGAGTCATATTCTTAGTTAGTTCTAATATATTAAGATCATTTTTTATACAATTAGCCCAAGCCTTCCTCGGTCTACCTCTGCCTTTCTTAATATAAGTCGACTCTAAAACATCTACTCTCCTGATCGGAAGGTCAGATGGATTCTCTAAGACACGATTGAGATAAATGGGATGGGATAATCTAAGGCAACTAAACATGCCAAGTTATTTCAAGGAATGTTCCATTATGTTAACTGATAACCCTTAGTAGGACGGAGAGCAATCCTTCTGTATGAAGCAACAACTGAACATGTGTACGCATTAAACTCATTTTTCTCACAAATGATTATGTTTGGTTCTATATTTTCCATAAAAATGAACAGCTTTTGAAAATTTTTCCTTAACTTGAGTTCCTTAATCAAGTGTTTTTCTCCTTACTTAACTTAGGCAGAGTAGACGATAGAATTATATATTCAATAGGAACTTGGGAGCAACATAAGAAGAATAACAATTGACGAAAAATACAACATAAAATGCAAGTTTGAAGAATTCAATAACTACAAGTTGTTTAAAGATGAATCACGAAAAGTAGGCGAATAAACAAAAGATTAAAAGAAAAAGGCCATATAAGTTTTCAAACTCAATCTCAGATTCAGTTTTGAATGCAGTTGTAGTCTAAAACTGATATTCTTATACAAATAAATGATAAACCATTTAAGATATTAAATTGTTGCTGTATAATCCAAGTTCAAATCAAAATAAAAAAATATGCTCATTAACTTTAAATTCTTCAATATTTTCCTCATCAAGATGCAGAAATTCATGAGAGTTCCAGACATAGGGAATACTTGTATGAGGGTTTTGGGAGGTTATATAACCTTTCACTTGATGCCCTATAACGGACAGTCTTTGTACCAAAGATAGACGATTTTTCTTGTAAGAATTTACGACAAATGTAAGTATTATATTCTTCTTTTGTTCTTCCTTTATTTTGATAGCATGTGGACTGAGGAGGCCAACCTCATACAATTCAATAAATTTCATCAGCCATATTTATTGATAACTATGGTGCGTCCACTTTAAAAAATATGACTGACACACATGGTTAACCAACCCTTTTCGGAACCACACCACACCACATAAGCTAATTAGTAGAAACAGATGCTCCTTTACTACCAAACATTCCACCTACATGGGCTACTCCACTTGTTGTAGCATGTCTTTGATCGCAAAAAAACTATCAAAAACCTAAATTAAAATAAAACACGAGTGGGAAATACTCAATTAGAAATATTCTCATCAGTTATCAAAAAATCTATCAAATTCATTAGTCCTAAAAACTTTGGCTCTAAAACCATAAAAATTTTTAGAACCAAATGGACTAAAATAAATTTGCATCAATAATACCAAAATCCACATGCATAATAATTTGTATAAAATCAAAACAAAGGTATAAGATTGTAGAAATGAAGTGATACTGGAGTAACCCAAAAGAAAAGAGCAAATGCAATTTATTATTGTTGGAATTTGGAAAGAATATAACAAGAGTTCGTAAAACTAAAAATAAAATGACAAAAACACAAACAAGACCTAAGGGCAAGGAAAAGGGCAAGGAAAAGGGCAAGGGCAAGGGCAAAGGTGATGAATTCCGGCCGAACAGCAGGAATGGGGATGATCAAGAGGCTATGGCAACAAAAGGGAGTCAGATGGGAGGAAGGCCGGCGGCAAGGGATAGGTAGGGAAGGCTGGAAGGAGGTTTGGTAGCAGAGGAAGGCTATGGGAGGAGGCACGGCAACAGGTAAGGCTACTGGGAGGGGGGTGCGGCAGCAGAGAAGGACGTTGGGAAGGAAGCCGGCTGCGGGGAAAAGTGTTGGGAATGATGGTGGTTGCAGGGAAGGCTGTGGGATGCGGTGCAGCAGTAGGCAATGCTGCTGGGAGGATGTGCGGCAGCGGGGAAGAAGGCAAAAGCGGGGAGAGTTACCACTTCAAACACGTTACAGTCGAAGCACCTTCTCGCCGTCGGATACAGCCTTAGAAAGGAAGAAACGCCCGAAGGAAGAATACTGAAATCAGAGATAACCAAGAACTAACCCAAAGCAAGCCAAAACGCCCGAAGGAAGAATACGGAAATCAGAGATAACCAAGAACTAACCCAAAGCAAGCCAAAATAACAAATATATAATAGCTCGGAGATAGAATATGAAAGGAGGGCTCCTCCCCTTTGGTGGCAAACAGAATAGGCAAGGGAGGAGGGATAGGCAAACAGAAAAGGCAAGGGAGGCATTTGGGTGGTGCTTCCCGCCTCATGGAAGCGAGAGACAGCTCAGTCCAACCTCCGGCTAAACCGAGGCACTTCCCTGCTAAACCTATTGGTCGGCTCAGCTAGGCCCCAAGGCCCACCCCACTTCATGAAGTATCATGAACACTCTACTAGAGATTATTATAATTTCGTCTAAAATAGCTTCAAACTCATTTTGAACAAATATAGAAATAAATTCTAATTTAATGTAAGCTGCCACAAGCACCCCAAATCAGATATATAGTTCCAATACCAAACTAGCTTTTTTGCATTGAAGTAAAATTATTCAATAATCATAATAAGCTTAAAAAAAAGCAACAATCACAACTCAATGAAAAATCTCACAGCATGATCATGGACAAGATGAGCTAACTAATACGTCTTTTAGGACTTCATATAAACCATATCTATCTAGCCAAGCCTACGCTTAACAAAGAACAACCAAAGTTAACAAGATGTATTATGATATCAAAATTATCACATAAGCTAACTTTTTATAATACAAATCTGCAGAATTTTTTTTATTATATTTCTCTACAATTGTAACATTGTCATTGTCGGGTCCTAAGTTCCGGATGCGAAAAATTGAGTGTCGTGTCAGGTATTCTACAGCCAACGTAAAATTTTTGTCAAAAAATCATGACATGAATAATTTAAATCCTTGTGTAAATGCTAGAGCGTCCCCTGGAAGCGACGCAATGTATGGTCTTAATACAGTGAAAAGAGTACGATGGCCGCTATACCGACGCCCAAATATAGTGTCAAATAAGCAAGGGTTCTCATATTATGGACGAATGTGGACAAAGAAGTTAGTCTATTAAACAAAAATTAGGATATAATCTTCAAAATTAGGTACTCTCACAGACAAATTAATGAAATTAGTAGATGTTATGGTTCATAGGAAGATGAGAGCCTTATGTATTCAAGAAATTAAATGGGTTGGAGAAAAGGCTAAAGAGATAGATAGAATAGGCTTTAAACTTTAAAATTCAGGTAGGAGTCGCATTAGAAATGGTGTAGGTATAATCAAAGATAAGAGTTTGAAAGATAAGATTGTAAAAATCAATAGATTTTAAGATAAAATTATAGCCCTAAAGATTGTTGTTGATACTAAGATTTTAAATGTTATGAATATTTATACTCCTCAAGTAGGTTTAGATATGTTCAAAAAAAAAAAATTGGAATGACCTAGAAGAATTAGTACAAATGATGTCATGAAGAAATAATTTTTCTTGGAGAAGATTTAAATGGATATGTTGGTAGAGTGATAGAAGATATTAATAACATTCATGGTGAATACACTTTTGGAGCGATTAATGAAGAACGTAAAACCATATTAAATTTTGCTTTAGTGTATGATTTTGTTATTGCTAATACTTTAATTAAGAAAAGAGATGACATATTATTATTAATAAAAATGGATCAAATAAAACACAAATTGATTATTTTTCTTATAAGAAAAAGAAATTATCGAGAATATAAAGATTGCAATATCATTCTAATGAAAATTAAAGTACTCAACGTCGATTATTAGTTTTGGATTTGAAGATCAGTTGTAAGATAAACAATACAATGAAACGTTATTATAGAATAAGATTGGGGCACCTAAAAGACACAAATAAAATTATTTTTATGATCAAATTTTAAGATTTCAAGATTTTGGATGTTCATGAAGAAGCTAATTATATGTGGCATAAAAAACAAGCATTATTAAACAAGTGGCCAATGATATGCTTGGAGAATCAAAAAGAAAAAGTTTTTTATAAATAAAAATATTAGGTGGTGAAATAATAATGTGCAATAAAAGCTAAAATATAAGTTGTGTTATAAAAATTAGTTTAAATGAAAAAGTTTAAAGAACTGTGAAAAACATAATATGGCCCATAAGGAGTCTAAAAGAAAAAATTTGTGACGCTAAAAAGTCTATTTTTAGTGATCTCTATAATAGATTAGATACTTAACGATAGATGAAAAATATATATATGTATATATAAACTACCCAAACAAAGAGAAAAAAAAATAGTAAAGATCTAACTTAATAAAAGTGTATTAAAGATGAAAATCAAAAGGTATTTTTATTAGAGAAAGATATTCAATACGTGTGGATGCACTATTTTTATAAACATTTTAATGAATTTTCTGAAAATAGGATTGTCCTCAGTGATCTTAATATTATTAGCAATAATAAAAAGTTTTATTTTACCGTCACATTAGTAAAAAAGAAGTTGAGGATGCTATAAGGAAAACCAATGGTGAAAAATCAATATGACCTGATGATATCTCAATTGAAGTGTGGAAATATTTAGAAGATTTGAGCGTTTATTAGCTCACTAAATTCTTTAATATTATTTTAAAAACTAAAAAGATATCTGAGGAATGGAGGAAGAGTATTTTGGTCCCTATTTTAAAGAATAAAGGGGATGCACAAGAGTATGCAAATTATAAAGCAATTAACTTGATGTGTCATACTTTAAATTATGGGAGAGGGTAATTGAACACGAGTTAAGACGTGACACAAAGATATCTCTTAATCGGTTTGGATTTATGTCGTGTCGGTCTACTATGGAAGCTATACATTCATTGACGTGTTTAATGGAGAAGTAAAGAGAGCAAGGAGGATCTACATATGATTTTTATTGATTTAGAAAAGCTTACGATAAGGTTCCAAGAGATGTATTTCGCAGAGTTCGAGAGAAGATATGTGTTGATATGACTTATATATAAGTCATTAAAGATATGTATACTAAAGTTGTTACTTGTGTTCGAACAAAAGGAAGATAGAGCGAGTATTTTCCGATTTCAATTGGATTACATCAGGATCGGCTTTAAGCCCATATCTTTTTTATTTAGTTATGGATGCTCATACTGGACATTTACAGGAGGATATACCTTAGTGTATGTTTTTCACCGATAATATCCTTCTTGTGGATAGAACTACGAAATAGTTCTAGAAAAACTTGAATAATGGAGGTCTACATTGGAATCCGAAGGCCTTTATTCGAGTAGAACTAAAATTGAATACATGGAATATAATTTTAATAGTAGTAGCTCTAACGGCAGTGTTGTAACTATGGGTGATCAAATCATTAAAAGGTGTGAACGTTTAGATAGCTCGGGTCTATTATTCGAAGTGATGGAGATATATATAGGGATGTTATCAGTAGAAATTTAAGTTAGTTGGTTGAAGTAGAGGAATGCATCAGGTTTATTGTGTGATAGAAAAGTACTGTTTAGATTTGAAGGAAATTTTATAAAATGGTGGTGAGATCAGCAATGCTCTATGATGCAGAATGTTGGCCGTTAAAATAGAAGCATAAAACCAAGTTTAAATGTTGCTGAGATTAGAATGTTTAGGTGGATGAGCGGTTTGACACTTACAGACAAATGTGAAATGAATATAACCATGATAGGGTTGGTGTAACTCCAGTGGCAGATAAGATTAGATAAAGTCGTTTTAGATGGTTTGGTCACATTAAACGTCGATCATCTGATGATCCAGTTAGGAGAGTAGATATTTTAGATTCGACTTGTGTTAAGAAAGGCAGAGGTAGACCTAATAAGGCTTGAGCATATTGTATAAAAAATGATCTTAATCTATAAAATTAAATGAAAATATGAAACTCAATAGGACTCAATGAAGAAAAAGAATTCTTGTAGACGACCCTACTTAGTGGGATAAAATCTTGTCGCTTGTCGTTGTTGTTATTGTATATTTCTTCATAATTAAGAATACACTCTTTTATTCTATTTTTCTTTATTATTGGTCTCTTATTTCACCTATATCTAGGGACACCGATGTGTGTATTATAAAGAAGACTGATATATAGCCATTTTCAATTCTTTCTATTCTAAAATGTTATCAAAAAGTCACGGCCAAGAATCATTTAATCTTCTTTAAACACCTTATTGATGCTGTCTCTTTGAGATTTTGATCTCAATTAACATGCTCTTACATTTTCCATTTAATCTGAATTATATGCAATCTATTGGCTTCTCGCACTGCAAGAAGCAACCTAAACACATTGTCGTCATGCGTTGAGATATTTAGCCTCTAATTTTTGTAAACTTGGTTTAACTTTACAATTTATCTATATTCCTTAATGCTGATTGTGTCAATGACTTATATCCTTAATATATTGATGAAAGTCTGCATTCTTTATCAATATTTTTCAATAGTCTTACTAGTTGAAATCTTCAACGATCTTCTCAATTAATATCTCTAAAGACTCTTATATAAATCTTCTCCAGCAAAAATCTTGTTATGATACTTTGCTTCTAAAAAAGATCACTCTCTTTATCAAGAATCAATCACACTGCTCGCACTATGTTTACAACCTCTGGGCAATAAACGGCTACAAGTATGATCAATAATATTTCCCAATTTCCTTTCCAAATCAAGTCGATATCTTCTATGCAATATAGATCTTGCTTTTCTTATATTGTATATACATATATAGACACAATTATGCTTGTACTACAAAGAAATTAAGAAAAGATATAATCATTACCGGTTGTCTCCATCTAATATGGGGATCACCCGTTCATGTTGAGAGAGGCTAGGTGAGGAGATTTGGGGTAAGCTAAAACCTAATCTATGAGATGGAGAGTAAGCTTGCTTTGTTGTTGGAATCCTTTGAAGCATGCCTCTACTAAGGGAGGCTAGAACATATTAGCTTCCTCTAAATATGAATTGAAAGAAGAAACAGCATAGTAATAAAGATTTAATTAGCTTCCTCTAAATAAAACAATTACAGTAGTGCTTTCTTCAAAGCTGGAGGCTAATCAGATATATAATTGATATGTTAGGCATAACAAACAAAAAATTTTAAATTTATAATCATAGATTAAACAAAGTTATGACATTTTATGATAAAATAATAACTAACCCTGTAAACAAGAAAACGTTTAACAAACTTGAAGACTACATTTCCTCCTCTTATAGATGGCCCCTACTCGATATTTTTAAGGTGTGCAATGGAGGCCAGAATATTCACTTAAACGGCTCCAACTTCTACAAGAAACTGTTGTTTTGAACGTTTATTTTGGCAAGGCAGTGATATCAAGCCTGAAAGAAATAGTTTTTGATGAGCAGTTGTTAAACATACTGATCAATTCTCTTTAATGACAAGTGATAAGAATTGGGAAATTTTTTATTATGTTTTATGGAATTTATACAATCCTAGAAAAGCTTCTAATAGAAAATTTATAAATTAGACATAAAAATGATACAAAGTAAACTGCATAACACTTAAAATGTGTGAACAGCTCATAAGGTTTCCCTATACAGTTAGGTAACTCACATGAATTGTTGTCATGACAATAGAGACATCACACATCTGTGAAGTAGTATCCAAAAGGAAGCTGAGGGCCTTACAAGGTGAAATCCAGGGCATAATTCTAGTTGTGATCACTCAATGACAATTCTACTCTTCCACTCAAAAAAAGAATGAAAATCATCCATTCTAGGCTTACTCATTAAATTTTTGAAAGCCAGATCCTGATCTCCTTTGGTGAGTGTGCTAAAATTATTCACCTATGGATATGAATGAAATATAGATCAGACAATCGTCAAGCCACTTTTGCAACAAATAGCTACCAGCTTTAACATGTTTTAATTCAAGCTATTATTAAAACAAAATGATAAAAAGAATAAAAAAATTAAGAAATAATCATAAAATAGTTTGCAATAAACATGAGAATTATTATAATTAAATATTTTTAACTTTGTACTAAAGCCATTGAAATCTAATAAATTTTAGTGTACTTTATATTGATTATTTTTAACAAATAAGCTTGCAAACTGGCAAATCAAGTTAAAATTGATTCAAGCTTCTCATTAGCTTATCAAACTTAGCTCACAAGCCAATCATCAAGCTAATCCTAAGTCATCTTATGAGTCAGCTCGACTCTGTTACACTCTTAAGCTGAATTATTAATAAAATTGAATCTCATATTGTATTTTCCATCAATCTTTAAATCTTCCAAAATAAATTTTAGTCATATTGTCAGATCCAAATTTAGCATCTGCACTAAC
This sequence comes from Papilionanthe hookeriana x Papilionanthe teres, assembly GCA_022702705.1. Lineage (NCBI taxonomy): Eukaryota > Viridiplantae > Streptophyta > Magnoliopsida > Asparagales > Orchidaceae > Papilionanthe > Papilionanthe hookeriana x Papilionanthe teres. The sequence continues at coordinate 36,080,402 of CM040428.1, read as the reverse complement.
TATTGTCATCGCAACCTGTTTTTTACTAATCCAAATCACGTGGCTGCCACCTAAGAGAGCAGCATCTTGAAGTTGATCTTTTGTTTACCATAGTGCATGATCTACGTCTATATACACTTCAAAACTCATCTTTTACCATTTTTTGAATAGAATTCAATTGCCCAAGGTTCCATTCAAGTATTTTAGAATGCTATACATTGTCACGATATGATTCTTTAAGGTTAAATATGAATTGTCTCATAACACAGATAACAGAGGAAATATCAGGCCTAATATGTACCGAGTGGATAAATCTTCGTATAAGCTTTTAGTAGAAGGTTTTTTCATTATTACGTTTTCTGGGGTATCTCCAAACTTATTATTTAAGTCCATAAAGCTTTTGATAGGCTTCCATCCCAACTTACATTTATATTTCAACAAGTGTGTTATGTAATATTATTGTGATATAAAAAATTTATATCGACTATGCAACATCAAAACCAAGAAAATAATTTAAACCACCTAATACTTTGAGTAATATTTTCTTTAAGTTGTTAATTTCTTCTGCATCACTATATGTCATGATAATATTGTTAACCCAAAGTAATAGCAATGAGACTCCTCCTAAAGCCATGTAGTGTATAAATAATGTATGCTCTCCTTGACTTTTTGTACCTCATGTTTAATTATTGCCTCAGCAAGCATCCAAACTAGGCCTTGAAGATAGCTACAATCCATACAATATCCATTATAGCGTCATACTTTTTGTTCTCTATTTTAATCAAAACATAGTATTAGATCCACATATGCTTCCTCCACTAAGTCATTATGTAAGAAAGCATTCTTAACATTAAATTTTTATATTTTTTAACCCATAAGGTCTGTTAATGACAAAATAACTAGATTAATGTCCCCTTTAGTAATAGGAGTAAAAGTTATAAGATACGCAATCCAATATATATCCAATATATATAGTGTAACCTTCAGTAACAAATCTAGATTTATATATTTTTATTAAGCTATCTAATTTGTACTTTACAGTAAATACTCAATTAAGTTCCAGTGCTTTTTTTTCATTAGGTAAATTCACCAAATCTATGTTTTATTTCTTTGAAGAACTTCAATTTTCTCTTTCATAGTATTATTATAGTTCTTATTATTTGATATCTAATAGTATGCAAGCAAGTAAAAGACTATTTTTGATAATTATGAAAAAAATTTAAGTAATAATAAACAAATGTAGATGATGTTCAGTGAAAGTTCTTTTATGTTTGTCACGAAGACTCATTTTAATTTTAGGGCAAAAAAAATCCTTCAGTATATTCAGTGATAGGAATTAATTTAATTGTGTAGACTTTGTAGAATGAGAGGTCGAATAAATTTGAAGTGCTTGTAAAGAAAGGTTCAAGTATAAGCTGGATTAAATACAGGTAGCTAATTTTAGAACAAATTAGCAAGGTTATCTAAAAGAGAAAAATTACCCTTCTCATAAATGAATTATAATTCTTTCTGATAGTTAACGAAAAAGTAGTGTTCTCTAATAAAAGTGACAATAGCAAACACACATTTCTTATGGAGTTTTTTAACATTTGTTTCCCTTTGGTATGGATATCAGGTGGATGAAAACATTATGATCCCTAAATGTCATTATGTATAATCATCAATAAAAGACAAACCATTGAGCCCTAAGAATTGTAGGTGCAGAGTATGAACCATAAATGTCATTATGAACAGGAGGAAAAAGAATTAGGGTTCTATGTCACCTTTTTAAAAAAACTTGTAGAGTTGTATTTTGCCAGTTCACAAATATCACAACAAAATTCTTCAATAATTATTTTTTTTAATAACTGAGGAAACATAAGTTTCAGAAAAATAAAGGATGAGTAACTAAGATATAGTTAAAGCCAGATTTTTATTATCAGATTTAAGAGTCTTAAAATAAGAAATAATACTTAAGGTTGTATGAAGCTTTCTTGATCTTTAAATCATTCTGAGCGATACATTTTTTTATCTAGTACACTCAACCTTCCCTTGTCTTACTCCTATAAGTTCCAATTTGAATGATACAATGCAAAACCGCACATGCAATCTTTATTTAGCTGTAAAATGGATGATAGGTTCATCAATAATTTACATACATGAAAAGATTTCAAAATATATGGGATTTAATCATAAGAATCTCTTTCATCAAGCACAATTATAGAGGATATGTCAGCCGTAATTGTTTTCTTGTTGTTCAAATAAAGGGTAAATAAAATAAATTTGTAATAAGAGCCGGTCATACAGTTTGTAGCTCATGAATTAATGATTCAAAAGCGAACAAATAGGCAACCTAATGCTTAAAGGCCATGAGAATAGAAGGTGAGGTATCAAGATGCTAGAGTGCAAATATACCTATCTTGGATATTTTTCCCAGTGCTCTTAGCAAGTTTTTTAGCCTTTATTTTCCCATTGTGGAACTCAATGGATGATTCTTTAATGAAAATGTGAAGAACAAAATAATTGCTTAAGATCCTTGATAGAAGAACGCCTTGAGTCAAAGCTCTTACGTGAGTAGCCTTTGATACGAAGGCCTGTTGACCTCTATATACATGTCAAAATTAAAGGTGATTGAGGGTAACGGGAAACCAATATAATGGGCAGAAGGCACGAGACAGCGTGAATATAAGTTGAAACTTGCACAAATATGATCTCGTTGATGCTCTAGCATATTGATATTATTCAAGAAACGGCTTTTGATGATCAATTTGATCAAGCACGATGAAAATTGCAGATTGTTTAAGTGACATGCGCAATTTGAATATGAATTATCTCGACCGTCGACAAAATTGTTCAAACAAGCTTCGTTCACAAAAAGAACTGCGCCAATGTGTTTAAAATGATAAGAAAGGACACATATATTACTTGAAACTAACTTGCAAGCTGTTGTCGCAAAATTCAATACAAGAATATATAAATCCACATATGCGAAGAAGAGAATACATGGGATATATATATATATATATATATATATATATATATATATACACACGCTGCTCGCAATGGGGACTGATCGTCTTCGTTGCTCTGCTAGGGTTTCGCCTCATGGCGAACCCTAGCGTCGTTCGTCGACGTCTCCACGTCGACTGCTTGCGGTGCGTCTTCTTCGTCTCGGTGGGAAGAGCTCGCTGGTGGTGGTCTTCGAGCTGCTCGAATCTTCCTGTTGGATTGCGCCGCGACTACTGTTTTGTGGCGTCGTCGTCCGTTTGTGGCTTGTCGATTCTGCTCGACTGCTGGTAGTTGTCGTCTGCTCGAGACGTCAACGATGTCTGCTTGCTAGATCGTGTCGCGACTGCTGTTCGTGGAGTCGTCGTCCGCTCGTGGTGTGTCGAATTCTGCTCGACTGCTCGTCCTCGTCGTTTGCTCGAGACGTCAACGACGCCAACCGCTGCTCTAGCTGCGAGGTAACAACGCGATTGTCTCAGCTCTGGCTCTGCTCGCGTTAGGTCGAGTCGCCCTACAAGCGGAACCTGTGCTTGAAGTTTTATCTGGGATTCTTGGCTCTGTGCGAGAAGAGGGCTACAGAGGCGAATTTACAGCAGGGGCTGCTCTGTGCTGGAGCTCATTGAAATTACTGCAGGGGCTACTCTTGTACTGCAGGGGCTGCTCGATCATAACAACTAAGTCTTATGCTAGAGCTGAAGGCAGCAAATCCCACAAAAACTTGGATCATCTCTACTTTCCACAGGAATTTCATGACGCTGCAGCTGGAAAAAGACAATATGTTTTTATTAGGCTTATTGGTGTTAAAAATGGGAAACATGCTGTTATCTTCACCACCGCGAAATGAAGCGTCTATCTGATGATGTAAAGTTCACATTGGTTGGGAAGTTTCAATTCGGTCACCCCAAAATGGATTTAGTCAGAAAATTTTTTGAGAATCTGAAACTCATTGGAGGTTGGAAGTTGGGAGTTTTGGATTGCAGACACTTATTAGAATTCAGAAAGAAAAAGATTATATCAGAATCTTTGCTCAACAATCTGTTTTGGTTGCTGACACCCACATGAAGCTTATTAAATAAACTCCTGATTTTGACCCATCGCACGAACCTCCTATCGTTCCTATGTGGTTCAAACTTCCGGACTCTCATTTCATTTGTACAACCCACGTGCATCGTACAACATAAGTCAAGCTCTCGGTACTCCTCTCAGAGTTGATTCACCTACCTTTGATAGGGTCTCGTCAGGTGGTGTCAGGGTTCAGGTGGAGAGGGATTTCACTCTTCCAGATGTGGATCGATTTTGGATCACAGATGGTGAGAATGGTTTTTGGCAGGAGGCCGTGGTGGAGAACATGTCTCTCTTTTGGCGGCATTGTAAAATATTCGGATATATTAGGAACAGCTGTTATAGGCTGCATCCTCCCTCAAGGAAAAACGTTTCGGGGTCTTCTTTAGCTGCTGTTGAGAAAGAGAAGGTCGTCGGGAGACTCATCGACGAGGTTGCACCAGTTGCCACCGGTGGCCACTCAGTAGTTATCGAACTAGTTGGAAGGGTGGCCCTTCCTCTCACGGTGCAAACCACCCACGTGGTTATGGAACCAATCATCTGCAGTAGCCTCTCGCCGTGGTGTGCAAATCGCCTGGGTAGTTATGGAACCTCGGCATGTTGCACCAATTGTCACCCCGGTGGCTACCGTGGTTACTGAACAAGTTGGAAGAGTAGCCCCTCCTCCTGTGGTGCAAACCGCCCAGGTGGTTATGGAACCAATCACTGCAGCTGCCTCTCCCACTGTGGATAAGACGGCGCACACTTCGGAGGATCAGTGGCAAGTGTATACCTCCAGGAGGAAGAAGACTGGGGATACTTTGCTACTTGGGAATCTTATGGATGACACCTTGGTCTCTCGCAGCGATCGGGAATCACTCCAGGAGCTCGATTAGTGAATGCAGCTTGAGAACCCATGGAAGAGAAAGCGCCTGGCGACCTCGTCCACCTGGAAAAGTTTTAGTTGCGAGTTTATTTTAGTCTCTATCTTTTGTCTTTTTATTTTAGTTCATTTTGTTTCTTATGAGTTGGGTTCCATCTGTGGCCCTCTCATACTACTTATTTTGTATCCCCCTTTATCTTAATGAAAATGGCATTAGGGCTTTTTATAATATATATATATATATATATATATATATATTTTGAAAAGCCTCAGAGCCTATATTGATATAAAATCGGTCACAGAAGCTTCGAGGAGAGGGTCCATGGAGCCTTACCCCTACGATACAATGCTAACAAAAATAACCAAAAGAATGTAACGTAAAAAGATCACAAAACAATGTCAAGAACGAGAATGTGATACTCTCGCTCCGTTTCTTGCGAGCCATAAAGTAATCTCTTTAATGCTACTCCATCGCCTCCGAGTCACCGAGCGTATCATCGCAGTAGGTGTATCCCGCGACTTCTTCCATCGAGAGCGATAAATATGTCAATCTTCTCCATCATCTTCTTCCCTCATCGCTTCTTCCGCTTCTTCCTCTTCCGTCGATCGATTCTCGCCGATTCGTACGGATAGGTTCGGCGTTTGGTTGGGATTTCTTCTTTTCTGCCGAAAGCTTGGATGTATCCGTTAGAGCGGACGGCTAAAGTAGCTCCCTGGACGGCTTGCTCCCCCACAGGAGGAAGTGCCACACTTCCCGCTTGTTCAGTAACCACTGTAGTCATCAGAGTGACAATTTGTATGACTGTCTGAAGGTCTCCCCGACAGCCATGTCAGCTAAGTTAAAACTGTTATCAACATCAGTTGCTACCCTATTCTCCTGAGCAAGGGTAGCGTCGACTCTATGTTGGGAAGTCCCAACATAAGCAGAATGCCCATAAACCCTTTTCCTTGAGAGAGGATGCAATCTATAGCAAGTTTCCCTAATGTGCCCGAACATTTTGCAATGCTGGCAAAATAGAGGTCTGTTCTCCACCACAGCCTCCTGCCAAAACCCATCCGCACCATTAGTGATCCAAAAAAGATCCACATCAGGAAGAGTGAAATCCTCTCCACTCGAACCCCGACACCACTCGGCGAGACCCTATCAAAAGTAGGTGAATCAACTCTGAGAGAAGTACCGAGAGCTTGGCTTATGTTGTACAAGGCACGTCGATTGTACAAATGAAAGGGGAGTCTCGGAAGTTTGAACCACATAGGAACGATAAGAGGTTCCTTAGAGTTTGGCTTATGTAGCTAAAACCCATCCGCAACATCAGTGATCCAAAAACGATCCACATCAGAAAGAGTGAAATCTCTCTCAACCTGAACCCTGGCACCACCTGGCGAGACCCTATCAAAAGTAGGTGAATCAACTCTGAGAGGAGTACCGAGAGCTTGGCTTATGTTGTACAAGGCATGTCGATTGTACAAATAAAGGGAGTCCGGAAGTTTGAACCACATAGTGAACGATAGGAGGTTCCTTAGATGGGTCAAAATCAGAAGTTCATTTGATAAGCTTCATATGGGTGCCAACAACCAAAACAGATTATTGAGCAAAGATTCTCGCATAATCTTCTTCCTTTTGGTATTCGAATAAGTGTTTGTCATCCAAAATTCCCAATTTCCATGCTCCAATAAGTTTCAGATTCTCAAAAAATTTTCTAACTAAATCCATCTTGGGGTAATTTCCTAACTAAAGTAAACTTAATATCATCGGAGAGAACCTTCATTTCCTGGGTGGTGAAGATAAAAGCAGGTTTCTCATCTTTAACACCTATCGACCTAATAAAATCACCCTGTATTTTTCTAGCCGCAGTATCATAAAATTCTTGTGGAAAAAAGAGATGATCAAAGTTTTTGTGGGAATTGATGCCCACAACACCAGCATAAGAAGCCTTTGATGCCATGAAGACAGAAAGAAGTCGCAGATCGAGCGGACCCTGGTGCAAAGAATCAGCCTCCAATCCACTTTAAACAGCTGCAGCAAAGGGGATCTGAGTTGAAGCAGTCGGCGTCGAGCAGGAGATTCCTCACAGCTAGAGGAGCGGGAAACTGACTATGAGTCGCAGCAAATCGCTAGGACAACTCAGCAGTCGGCGTCGAGCAGGGGCAGCGGTCACGAACAATCCCTCACCACCTGAGGCACGCCGTGTAAACCGACAGCAGGAGCAACAGTCACGATCGAAATGCAGCAGGAGCAAACCGAAACGGGCTAGCAGGCTGCGAAACCACAGTCGAAGTCTCTACGGGACACCGCGACGACGACGCCGCGAGCGACGAGCGAGCGGCTCGGCACGATCCGGCGGGACGAGCGAGTTTCCGTCGGAGACGACGAAGTCACTCCGCAAGATAGCGAAATCGAACCGACAGGCAAGTTCGAGACGCTCGAACCTGCAGGACGATGCACGCCGTGAGCAGCAGGAGCAGCTCGAGACGAACCAACAGGATGAGACGAAGCGAGCTCTTCCACCGAGATGATGAAGACGCACCGCAAGCTAGTCGACGACGACCGACGCTAGGGTTCGCCATAGGCGAAACCCTAGCAGAGCGACGAAGAAAATGAATTGTCATCGTTGATATTATAAATATATATATATATACACGCCTTAAAAAAATTCTAAAAATCTATATCCTATTACATCCTATCAGACCCCGTACCCTACTCCTGTTGTTGGCCTCCATGTTGTCGCGTGTTGGACAAAAAAAAAAGGAAAGTATATATTCCCCATTGCGTCTCGACAACGGGGTGTCTTCCTCACCTGCAATAGAACCCATCTCCTATTCTCCCTTCTTCGGTTCTTCCACTCCTCTCCATTTTGTATAGTCGAAAGCCAAAACCGCCGCTACTCGCACACCAACCTATCAAGATGTCATCACTAGCCCGTGAGCTTGGAATACCAAGAAATGGACGGATGATCGGACGAAGAAATTATTATATAAACATTTTTTTTTATTTAAACAAAAAATTTCTTACATATATAGAAGCCGTGCAAAAAAAAGATATATTCTATATTCATTTTAAAACTCATAAAAAAATCTAAAAATATTCAAGTGAAAATCTTTTAGTTAAAGGCTAACAGCAAAATCACAACCACCCTCCCCAACCATTTGTTGAGAGTGACAAATTCAAAATTAATCAAAGCTCACAAAAGCAAATATCATATCAATTATACTATTAAATTCATACACAAAATAATCTCAAACTAATAAAGAGTGACCCGAGTTCTCTATTTAACTGATTTGGCTCAACAGCTCCACACAGAAACGGGCATGGCCAGAGCCCTCTGATAAGATAATTTGGCCAATAGGTTGCATCAGGTGCTTTGGCCAGTAGGCTCTACCAAGTAATTTGGTCAGTAGTTTTCGTAATATAGCAATCACGACTATAAACTATATATTCACTAATGGTTTTATTTATTTTAATTACAAACTTTAGAGTATACTAATAGAGCACAAAACCCTCTGTAAATAAAAGTTGACTTAGATTAGTCTCCTTAAATAGATATTCAACTGAGATCTACAAAGTTCTCTTGGATGAAACAACTCATGACTATTGATAATGATTCTTTTGTCAAATTTGGTCGACGCTTCATCTCATTAAGTAGACCAGGGTCCACGAAAAGTTAGAGTGACAGAATAATGAAATCCTGATCGATTTTGTCACCATTTCCCTGACCATCGGTTCTAAAGCTAAGAGTGATAATTTTATAATTTCAAAATTTAAATCAGTTGTTACTATATGCTAAGTATGAATAATTAGCACTTAATAACTAATCATGATTAATAGTGCTCTACTATTACTCAGAGAGGGTAATGAATCATAGGGGCTTGTGCTTCAGCTGCCTTTAAAAAAAATTGATATGGAACCTCATCATAAACTCTCATTATTTCTTTTCGATGGAGGTCGGGGTGTTGAATTTTTGGAGCCCACATGACATGGGAGCTTGGTTCCACAGGATTATGTGAAATCGAGTATCCCATTACAACTCGAAGCGGGATTCTACTTCCGCGGGATCGCGTTAAATCTCGTTATCGCAGGTGATGTTTCATATGGGATACCGTCCCATTTTTAGTTTAGCAAAATTTTATCATTTTTAATTCTTTCATATTTCTCTATTTTTTGTCTAATCAGGTTATTTGCTATTAGGGAATATATTATCATTCTCTCTCTATTTCACAACCTTTTCCCTACTAAATTCCTTTCCTAAACGCCTTCTTGTTGACCCCATTTTTGTCGAGATTTAGTCTTCCTCCTAGAATTAGGATTCTAGCCTCAAGAGCTTCACCGACGATCCTAGTTTCTTAGCGATGGGACCCACCTCGTTTTAGAGAGTCTGGAGCCACTTCGTTACTCTTTAAAATCCTGCACGAGAATCCGTACCGCTAATCTCTAGCCTGTCGAAATTGACGCAGGAGTTCAAATTGAGTCCCTATAGGACCCCTGGACATTAGGACGGCCTCGTGCACGTCTTACACAACTGGACGCACAAATTCTCAGTTCGTGACTTTGATTCCTTGAATTCCTTCGCAGTGGACTCGAGCTGGAGTCAGAACGTCAGGACAATCGACATCAAAGTCAAAATTTCAAAAAAGGCCGGATTTGACGCACTTTCGAAGCGACCGTCGACGAGGTTGTCCGAACGACCTCGGATAACGAAATTGACTGCACTGATGCGTCTGAAACGTCAATTTTACCTAAAATTGACATTCACTTTGCCACGATGGCCTGCCGGGGGTAGAAGTTGTGAATTAGGGCTTAAAATATAATTATTATAATAATAATATTTATATATTTATAAATTAAAAGCCTCTGCCCTAGTTTCCTTTTTCCCATTGAATCGGCATTCGCCCTCTCTCACTCGCACGATGGAAGTTTCGTTCGAGCTTCTCCCGCGCTCGAACAGGTCACCTTTGCGGTCTTTTCCTCCCCGACTCGCACGAAATCGCTCCTATCTCCTGTTCGAACTTTATCTCTGCCGCGAGAGTTATCCCTGCGGCGTCCTCTGCGCGAGCAAATTGCCTAAACTCTGCTGCACCTCTTTGTGGTTTTTTCCTCCATCCTCCCGTACCCCGATCCTACTCGACTCTACAAGTAAGGAGCGGCACTCCTCTTCCCTCCTCTGCCTATAAAAACCCCATTTGGGTGACATTTAGGGTTGGCCAAAATTTTCTGGAGAAAGGGGGAAGTGCCGCCCGAGTCCCTTTGGTTTGTTCGAAACATTATTTGCTCGACTTCGTCGACTGAGTCCCTCGGCCTCTCTGTTGGTTTACTTGACTGTTTCCCCACTAAGGCATAAATCTTTTGCTTCATGGCCTGGTGTGCTTATTTATTGGAAGTCCTTTTAATGGCTTGACTAACTAGTCTACTATCATCTTCTCTAGTTGCAAGCTTTGCAATCTTTCTTTTTACTAAAAATAACAAGTCTTGTGATTTTGACATCAGATTTCAAATGGAGGCTTTGAATGTCATGTATGCCTCCCATATATTGAAAGTCCTTTAAGCTTAAAGTGTTCCACTTGGAACATTGTGGAACTTGTGTCTTTGTGGAATATTGCTTGACTTGGAGTTTTAGTTGAGCCTATCACTTTGCTTTAATTAATTGTTGGGCTTCTCTACACATCCATTTAGCATTTCATATCTACATTGATATTATAGCATGAGTAAATGAAAGAAGCATGGTAATTTGGTGGAGAGGTTGAACTTCATTTTTGATGCCTTATAAGTATGGATACCTCTCTTCTACCTATGCCACTTATAGCTTTCTTTTAAATGTTGGAATACATATGTGAGGGTTCCTTTACTTGCTAGCTGTTTTAGTAAGCTTTGGGGGGCATTTTTACTTGAAGCATGTGTAAAATGGAAATGTGAGTATGTTCTAAAGAATGGGTTTGGTTACTTTCTTAAAATGGTGGAAATTTAGCATGATATCAACTCTTCTTTATTTTTTGCTACTTGCTTAAAATGATGGAAATATAGCATGGCATTAGCTCTTTTCTTTTCTTTTGTTCAAAGCAAGTTGGAATGATTGGAAATGTGGCTTTGGGACAAAGATAGCTCCTCCTTCAAGCATGTTGGGATATGTTTTATGTAGCTTTTCATTCACTCTTATCTAATATGAAATATTGAAAGGCTCATTTGGTCTTTCATGCATATGGAAGGCTTGGTTCTAATGTTTTAAATTTCTTTTGGGCTTAAAAATGCATGCTAGGAAGAAATTTACTTTGATTTGAAAAAGTCCTATGCTTGTTCCTATTTGAAACATATGGTGGCTCTATATTTTGATATATTAAACATGTTGAGATGCTTATTTTAGCCTCATGCTTGGTTTCATTTCAATCATATCGTGGTTCATTTTAACCTCACTTGGAGCATTGGTTAGCTTGCTCTAGCCCCTATCAGAGAGCCTGCTTTGCTTTGATAGGTTATACGTGTTCTCATTTTTAATGTTTTAAAAGACGTATTCATGGCTTGATTTTGGGTCTAATGTTGGCTCGGCTTTAGTCTTGATATGGTCTAAATTTTGGATTTGTGTCGGAGTTGATTTCAGCTTTGTCATGGCTTGATTTTGGGTCTTATGTTGGCTCGGGTTTGAGCCCTCGTCTTGCTCTCGGTTTCACTCTCGTAGTGATTTCCTGCTAAGCTTTGTCTTCGGGTTTGTTTTGGCTTCATACTTGGCTCGAATCCGAACCCTGCGTTGGCTCGATTTTACCCTTGTTGTGGTTTCCTTCTTTGGTTTTGCATTGGGCCGGTTTTAGCCTTGTGCTTGGCTCAGCTTCAATCATGTGGTAGCTACAGCCTTGCCCTCATGCTTGGCTCAATTTCACTTTATTTGATGGCTTAACTTGATTATGGAGGGGAGTAATTGAACACTATATTTGAGGCATCCTTCCTATGTTTTACTTCGTGGAATTGGAGCTGAATTGGAATTTTATAGGAGCTCGTACATTCACTTTCTTATGCGTTAAATGCTACATTCGGAGCAGCCCTCCTTTTGTACCTTGTGTTTATACCTTGGCCGTGAGCCTTAATGAGGTGGTTTGTGGCATCGTAGCCTTACCTCTTGTTACCCTTACCCGTAAGTTGTTTGTGATGATTTGGAGCTCCCTTTGGTTTGCTTGTAGGGAGGGATTGAGGACCATATTTGGGACAACCCTTCCATGCTTTATTTGATGAAATTGGAGTTGAACTGGATTTTTAGAGAAGCTTGTCCATTCACTTTCTTATGTATTGAAAGCCTGGTGTCGGGATGACCTTCCTATTACTGCTGCCTTGGCCATGAGCCTTTGTGTGGTCCTATTGGGAGATCTGTGTTTCAAAAGCTGTCAATTAATTTGAGATTTGGAAAATCTGGATTTTAGCACGGGTTTGGAGATTTTAGTAGTGGGTTTCCCCGAGTCATTTCTTTCCTGTTTAATTTACGAGGTTTTAAAAGATTTTCAGATTTCATTTTTTTGATCTGAATGGAAGAGACACCCTCTTTGGGTCGATCCGGTTATGCAAAAGTGAGAAAATGATATCATCGAGATTGATTCAAGGATCTTAGGATTTGTTTTCAGTGTTCTACTCTTACTTATTTCAGGGGCGTTTTAGACTAACCCTCCTTCCGTTTTAGCTTTTCTCGGATTTGGAGGTGGGTTAATCTCATTTCCTTCCCCTTCCCGTTGATTGACATGTTTTTCCCCGCTTCACTCGGAGTTGGTTTTGTTTTTGCTTTGGGGCAGTGACGGTGTTGATGATAAAGGCACACTGCTGGTAGAGTGGAATGATATCCCATCCTACGACACCAGGATTCGCTCGAGGGCCCCGGTGAACGGTAGGATGACCTTATCATTCACCGCTATAAGGCAAGCGGGGCACCCGTATCTTCTTAGGATTGCTAGTGACCCTACACCCGACGAAGTGATCGACTCGTGGACAACCCTAATTTTCAAAATCTGATAAGAACATGATACTACATTTTACAATAAAAAAAAATTTCACTACAGCCAAAACATCGACATAAACTTTCTTTTGTATGCCTAAAATCCACGTGCATGCTAAAAATATAAATTTTAAAACCATTTTATAAAACTTGGTTGTCCACTTGTTGATTATCAGTTTTGGGTTAAGGAACACCCTCCTGTATTAGGTTTAGTAGAACATCCTTCTAGCTGAGTAGCGAGCTCTATACACTCAGGTGACTGAGTAGCCTTCGACGACCCTCGAGCAGTACTACACAGTTTCTGAGCCAAGCCCCGACCCGAGTGCTTGCGGTTTTCTTCGAATTTTTCGTATGATTTTCGAATAAAGCACTCGGTCCTTTTTCCGGGACTTTCCCGAGGTTTTGATGATTTTATTTTGATTTTCGTTTACTTTCTTCGACGTTTTCTACCGTGAGTCATTCGTTGTCCTTTTTGGGTTTTCTGAACGATGTTTATGCCCGGCTTTCATTTCATGATGCATTCCAGTTTCTGCATTTAAGAAAGTAACAAATCTCCCAGGTATACAAGTTTGTTTATATTTACAGCGTGTTACTTTTCGTACCTGCTATTGTTCTTTTTAGCACGTTGTATCATACTCTACTGCATGTTTTACTGTTTTCCTGTGTTATATACACTACTACACACTGTACAACTAAACATACTTACATAGAATGTTTAGGAGAACTTAACCATAGGGCCACCTAATTTGATATCGTGACTTGCCACCTTAAAAAATTTAACCTCTTACAATAAAGCAAGCTTGAGCTAAGATTATGCAAGCAGCACGGCCATCTTCAACAGCAAAACATGTCTACGTCAACTAAATCACTCCTTGGTGATTAATCAACAATCCATGGGATTTCGAGATTGTTCGCCTAGTGCGACATAAATCTTCAACTCTCTTGGCCTGTATGATACTCTGTCATAATATAAACCCCAACTCGTTTTAGGATTCTGAGATTGTCGTTCGTTGCGATCTAAATCCTCATATCTTCTAGGCTATTTGTGTGATCGTTTCACACAAATGTAAGCCCTAATTAAATAAAATTGGCGGGATGAAACATTTAAATAATATCTTCTAAATCGAAGCCAAACCGTAGGATAACTAGGAAGTCACCGAGGTTCGTTTCGGATCTCCGACATCCTCAATCTGCTTCCTTTGGACTCTATAATAAAATGTTCCAAATTTGAGTCAATCCCCTTTCACACCTCTTTGTCCGATTACGTTGAAAAGTCCTATCCTTTTGACCTCCTTCAAGATAATATTTACTGATTTTTATCGAGAGTTTTCTTAAGTGACATCGGTCATTTAAGATGTAATTAACTATAGTGCTCACCTTTATAGGTAGTTTTTCGAACTCAATTTAAAATAAACCCTATTTAATTATTCATATTAAATAGGGGAACTTATATGCAAATAAAATGGTTTCGCATGCCAAACAGACGTCATATATTTCTTAGTTTATTTGATCGAGCCCCACCCTCAAGTCTTGTGTTTGTCTTTCGGGATAAATGCATGACTTGAGGTGTAGAGCTCTTTCATTTAAACTATGGAAAATATGATGTCAGTTTGATTTCATATTTTTCAAAATTTATATATATATATATATATATATATATGTAAATTAAAACGTCCTTCGAAGCGGGCGACGGGATTTCGATTCCGGCGAGCGACAGCTTCCTACGGGCACTCCACACCCAAAACAACGCCGACAAACTTTCAGCGACTACGTGGAAAAGAGCTTCTCTCTCCATTTAAATCGTAAATCTTATCTTCATACATCGATAATGTGTCCATGTCCTTTATGAACCAGATTACCCTTCTTCCGTTGACATGCTCCTCCCATTTCTTTCTTGGGTGAGCACGGTCAACTCTTTTGGACTTCAGGACCGTCTGTTCAGTCACCTTTTGAACAGGATGGTTCAGGAGGCCATTAAGGACTTTTTTGATCATTGTGAGGGGTCGAACCCTCAAGAGGTGTGTTGGTGGACTAGTTCCACCTGGGCATAGTGCGTTGTGAAGTTGGTCTCGCATTGGGTCCTAACTTTGCATTTTCTTCGGGTTTGGTTTATTTTTCTGCGAATCAGGCCAAGTTGGTGCGTCTCTTCACGCTTTGTTAATTTGCTAATCGAAACTCGTCGATGCTTCAATCACAAATAAATAATAAATTTGAAAAATAAAATAATAGAAGATGCCCAGTTCATAAGACAAGTGCGTCATCTTGAGTACTGTTTCTCAAAGGAAATTCGATTGAATCTACCCTGGAAAAGCTTCGAGCTGATGTTGCATAACTGTCTAAAGATCAGAAAAGAGATATCGAAGACGAAGATTACGACTCAGCAGATTACATGGAATGCGACTTTACAAAAGTCAACGTCGTCGAGACTCGAGCCATGTTAGCTGCGAGTGACACTCCTGGTGAGGAGAACGCCGCAGATGAGTGGCAGGGGGCCATCCAACAAAGGGATGAACAGATCAGTTGTCTCGAAAAGAAAATTGAAGAATTGACAGCCGCCATGTTGTGATGCAAAGACAATTACAATCACCGCAGACGACACCTTTAGAAACGAACCAACCAGAAACCATTCATGACGCAGAAGAAAAAAAGAGTTTGTTTTTTTCCAGAATTGCTCAATATTTGGAAAGCTCAAATTTGGATATTTTGCTAGGACTATGACTTCAGAAAGAATGAAATTAATGCCCTAATAACTGAGTTATTTTCTTTAAGAAATTCGAACTGGGTCCTAAGTGGATCTCAAAATGAAGTAGTGTGTTTGAAATATAAGTAATTGACTTGGGATATTAAGAGTCTTTCAATTTTCTGCCATGTAGCTGGGTCCAGACTTTCGAATAATTATAATATCTCAGGATTCATATTAAGGGACATTTCAGAATTATTAATTGGGAGAGTTTCGACATTCAAAATCTTTAATAGAAATATGACTTACAAAATTCAATAATACTCAGAAAATAAAAGGAGCAACAAAAAAAAGAAAGAAAAGAAAAAGAAGTGTTTCTGAAGAGAAGCTTGAGGTGAGCACACAATCAAAAATTGGTGTCCCAATCCAAACGTTCAAAATCTTTAACATGTGCTCCACCAGATATAGTAATCCTCAATAAAAAAAGAGAGCAAAAAGCTCAATAAAAAAAGAAAAAAAAAGAGAAAAGAAAAAAAAAACAAGAAGACTCCCTGAGAAGAAGCTTGAGGCAAGCATATAATCAAAAATTGGTGTCTTAATCCTCCTCCGATTAATGAAACATGAAATGCAACCTTAAGAAATTTCCTCTGATATTATGTTTTGGAGAGAGTCAAGTGATTTCATGCCTTTTGGTTGATCATTAATTGGCTCAGAAATATCTTCGGACAATGAAAAATATTTTGATCACATGACCAGAAATTCTGAAATTTGCTTAGGCCCAGAAAAAAATAATTAAAGGAATGATGATGATATTAGCAGTTAATGGAAATTCGACCCTGAATTCGTATCTTTCAGTGTCCAGCAAATACAACTCCAACGTCAACTCGAAGAACGTCAGAAAAATTTCTCAAAGACATCTTCAACAACCTCTACAGAATCTGCAACAAATCAAATGATGACTGTTACAAACAAAGATGCGAAGTTGCGGCCACTTCAGCTGTGGCGCCCTTAGAGATAACACATCTTTATAGGTACTTGAAAGAATATGATTTCAATAACACCTTAAAGAGTGAGTTATTTTATAGCACTAGTCCTTAGTCAGTGGACGATACTTCAGGAAGCACTGTGCCTTGTGTTTCAAAGACAAAGACTCGTTCTTAGAAAGCTCGGATGGCGCGCTTGTCTAAAACTGAGTCCAAATCCTAAAGCAAATGCAACAAAATAAAAGTCAACATTCAAAAAAATTCTGCTTGAAAATTTTCTTTTCAAAAATCTCTTCACAGACTTTTCAGCAAACTTTTGCACTGCACAAGTTGCACGAATTTCTCTCAAATTCAAATATCAAATTTCAAATCTGAATTCCTCAGTCTGAAGCTGTTATTGATATCCCTTCAATTCTCTATCGTTTGAGAAAGCATCAGCTGATTCTATTAACATGGAGCCGCGAGTTTTGAATGGTTCTGTTGGCGTGGAATCACATCCTTTTCGATCAACTCTTCGAGTGGGATATGAAACACCCTCATATTCCCTCTTAATCTATATTTTAGAGGTAGAGGATCCCTGCATCCGTTACCGCATTGCTTTGCAATGATCTCCTGATATATTTTAGAGGTGGAGAATCACAGCATCTGATACTGCA
This sequence comes from Papilionanthe hookeriana x Papilionanthe teres, assembly GCA_022702705.1. Taxonomy (NCBI): domain Eukaryota; kingdom Viridiplantae; phylum Streptophyta; class Magnoliopsida; order Asparagales; family Orchidaceae; genus Papilionanthe; species Papilionanthe hookeriana x Papilionanthe teres. Next base: position 36,063,234 of record CM040428.1, on the reverse strand, counting down.
TTGCTTTGCAATGATTCTCACGATATTTTAGAGGTAGAGGATCCCAGTATCCGATATTGTATTGTTTTGCAATGATCTCCTGATATATTTTAGAGGTGGAGGATCCCTGCATCCAATACCGCATTGCTTTGCAATGGTTCACACTATATTTTAGAGGTAGAGAATCTCAGCATCTGATACCGCATTGCTTTGCAATGATCTCCTATCATATTTTAGAGGTAGAGGATCTCAGCATCCGATACCGCATTATTTTGCAATGATCTCCTGATATATTTTAGAGGTGGAGGATCTCAGCATCTGATACAATATTGTTTTGCAATGATCTCCTATCAATTTTAGAGGTAGAGGATCTCAGTATCCGATACTCCATTACTTTGCAATGATCTCCTGCTATATTTTAGAGGTGGAGGATCTCAGCATCCGATACCGTATTGTTTTGCAATGATCTCCTATATTTTAGAGGTGGAGGATCCCAGCATCTGATACCGAGAATCATGATATTTTAGAGGATGAGTATTCCATATCCGATACCGCATTGCCTAGCGATGGTTCACACGATATTTTAAAGGTAGAGGATCTCAGCATCCGATACTGCATTGCTTTACAATGATCGTCTGCCATATTTTAGAGGATGAGGATTCCATATCTGATCCGCATTGCTTAGCAATGGACCGACATTACCTTTTTGAGGTAAAGGATCCCAGCATCCGATACTGCATTGCTTAGCAATGGACCGACATTACCTATTCGATGTGGAGGATCCCAGTATCCGACACTGCATTGCCAAGCAATGGTTCACACTATATTCAACGATATTCCTGAGGCTGAAGGAATAAGCCCTTCGATTAATTCAAGGCATCCTATCCTCAATCTTTCGAGATTGGTATAAGACCCCCTTAAATGGAGTATGGCATCCTTTCTCTTCCTTCCACCATAAATTTTACCTATACTTCGATCCACACCTCGGGATCAATACCTGATATTATTTCCCATTCTCGATACACATCTGAAATTTAATAACTCCAAACCCACTCTCCAATCCTCAGTGAGAGTTTCTACTTCTCGATTTTGATCGAGTATTCGCTTGCTAATTCCCCAGCGGAAACAGCTAGCACCTCACTCTACACTTCTTTCTAGGTCTGTCGACCTAGGAGTCTGTATTGGCTTTGTTGATCTCGTCGGTCAACGCCAATACGTGCGGTGTGTCTGCCCAGCACACCACACCTATTGGGGGTCCATTTGTTGACCTCGTTTTTGTCGAGGTTTAGGCTTCCTCCTAGACTTAGGATTCTAGCCTTAAGAGCTTCCCCGACGATCCTAGTTTCATAGCGATGGGACCCACCTCGTTTTAGAGAGTCTGGAGCCACTTCGTTACTCTTTGAAATACGCACGAGATTTCATACCGCTGAGTCTCTACGGGTCGAAATTGACGTCGGGAGTTCAAATCGTCCCTATGGACCCCGGACATTAGGACAGCCTCGTGCACGTCTTACACACCTGGACGCACAAATTCTCAGTTCGCGACCTCGACGCCTTCAATTCCTTCGCAGTGGACTGGAGCCGGAGTCAGAACGCCGGGACGATCGACATCAAAGTCAGAATTTCAGAAAAGGCCGGATTTGACGCACTTTCGACGCGACCGTCGACGAGGTTGTCCGAACGACCTCGGATGACGAAATTGAGACGCGCCGATACGTCCGTAAAGTCGATTTTACCTCAAATTGACATTCATTTTGCAACAATGGCTGCTAGGGTAAAAGTTGTGAATTAGGGCTTCAAATATAATTATAATAATAATAATATTTATATATTTATATATTTATAAATTAAAAGCCTCCGCCCTAGTTTCCTTTCTCCCGTTGGATCGGCATTCGCCCTCTCCCACTCGCACGATGGAAGTTTCGTTCGAGCTTCTCCCGCGCTCGAACAAGTCACCTTTGCGGTCGTTTCCTCCTCGACTCGCACAAAGTCGCTCCAATCCCCTGTTCGAACTTTATCTCTGCCGCGAGCGTTATCCCTGCGGCGTCCTCTGCGCGAGCAAGTTGCCCGAACTCTGTTGCAGCTCTTTGCGGTATTTTCCGCCATCCTCCCGTACCTTCCCCGATCCTACTCGACTCTACAAGTAAGGAGCGGCACTCCTCCTCCCTCCTCTGCCTATAAAAACCCCATTTGGGGTGACATTTTGGGTTGGCCGAAATTTTCTGGAGAAAGGTGGAAGTGCCGCCCGAGTCCTTTTGGTTTGTTCAAACCATTATTTGCTCGACTTCGTCGACTAAGTCCCTCGGCCTCTCTGATGGTTTGCCCGGTACACTCAATTACTTGACTGTTTCCCCACTAAGATATAAATCTTTTGCTTCATGGCTTGGTGTGCTTATTTATTCGAAGTCCTTTTAATGGCTTGACTAACTAGTCTACTATCATCTTCTCTAGTTGCAAGCTTTGCAATATTTCGTTTTACTAAAAATGGCAGCAAATCTTGTGATTTTGACATCAGATTTCAAATGGAGGCTTTGAATGGCATGTATGCCTCCCATATATTGAAACTCCTTTAAGCTTAAAGTGTTCCACTTGGAACATTGTGGAACTTGTGTCTTTGTGGAATATCACTTTGCTTGGAGTTTTAGTTGGGCTTCTCTACACATCCATGTAGCACTTCATATCTACATTGATATTATAGCATGAGTAAATGAAAGAAGCATGGTAATTTGGTGGAGAGGTTGAACTTCATTTTTGATGCTTTATAAGTATGGATACCTCTCTTCTACCTATGCCACTTGTAGCTTTCTTTTAAATGTTGGAATACCTATGTGAGGGTTCCTTTACTTGCTAGCTGTTTTAGTAAGCTTTGGGGGGCATTTTTACTTGAAGCAGGTGTAAAATGAAAATGTGAATATGTTCTAAAGGATGGGTTTGGTTACTTGCTTAAAATGGTGGAAATTTAGCATGATATGAACTCTTCTTTTTTTTTTGCTACTTGCTTAAAATGATGGAAATATAGCATGGCATTAGCTCTTTTCTTTTCTTTTGTTCAAAGCAAGTTGGAATGATTGGAAATGTGGCTTTGGGACAAAGATAGTTCCTCCTTCAAGCATGTTGGGATATGTTTTATGTAGCTTTTCATTCACTCTTGTCTAATATGAAATATTGAAAGGCTCATTTGGTCTTTCATGCATATGGAAGGCTTGGTTCTAATGTTTTAAATTTCTTTTGGGCTTAAAAATGCATGCTAGGAAGAAATTTACTTTGATTTGGAAAAGTCCTATGCTTGTTCCTATTTGAAACATATGGTGGCTCTATATTTTGATATATTAAACATGTTGAGATGCTTATTTTAGCCTCATGCTTGGTTTGGTTTCAATCTTATCGTGGCTCATTTTAACCTCACTTGGAGCCTTGGTTAGCATGCTCTAGCCCCTATCCGAGAGCCTGCTTTGCTTTGATAGGTTATACTTGTTCTCATTTTTAATGTTTTAAAAGACGTATTCATGGCTTGATTTTGGGTCTAATGTTGGCTCGGCTTTAGTCTTGCTATGGTCTAAATTTTGGATTTGTGTCGGAGTTGATTTCAGCTTTGTCATGGCTTGATTTTGGGTCTTACATTGGCTCGGGTTTAAAACCTGTGCTGGCTCGGTTTCACTCCTGTAGTTATTTCCTGCTTAAGCTTTGTGCTGGGTTTCTTTTAGCTTCATACTTGGCTCGAATCTGAACCCTGTGTTGGCTCGATTTTACCCTTATTGTGGTTTCCTTCTTTGGTTTTCCGTTGGGCCGGTTTTAGCCTTGTGCTTGGCTCAGCTTCAATCATGTGGTAGCTACAGCCTTGCCCTCATGCTTGGCTCGGTTTCACTTTATTTGATGGCTTAACTTGATTATGGAGGGGAGTAATTGAACACTATATTTGAGGCATTCTTCCTATGTTTTACTTCGTGGAATTGGAGCTGAATTGGAATTTTATAGGAGCTCATACATTCACTTTCTTATGTGTTAAATGCTACATTCGGAGCAGCCCTCCTTTTGTACCTTGTGTTTAAACCTTGGCCGTGAGCCTTATTGTGGTGGTTTGTGGCATCGTAGCCTTAGCTCTTGCTACCCTTACCCGTAAGTTGTTTGTGATGATTTGGAGCTCCCTTTGGTTTGCTTGTAGGGAGGGATTGAGGACCATGTTTGGGACAACCCTTCCATGCTTTATTTGATGAAATTGGAGTTGAACTGGATTTTTAGATAAACTTATCCATTCACTTTCTTATGTATTGAAAGCCTGGTGTCGGGATGACCTTCCTATTACTGCTGCCTTGGCCATGAGCCTTTGTGTGGTCCTATTGGGAGATCTGTGTTTCAAAAGCTGTCAATTAATTTGAGATTTGGAAAATCTGGATTTTAGCACGGGTTTGGAGATTTTAGTAGCGGGTTTCCCCGAGTCATTTCTTTCCTGTTTAATTTACGAGGTTTTAAAAGATTTTCAGATTTCATTTTTTTTATCTGAATGGAAGAGACACCCTCTTTGGGTCGATCCAGTTATGCAAAAGTGAGAAAATGATATCATCGAGATTGATTCAAGGATCTTAGGATTTGTTTTCAGTGTTCTACTCTTACTTATTTTAGGGGCGTTTTAGACTAACCCTTCTTCCGTTTTGGCCCTTTTAGGATTTGGAGGTGGGTTAATCTCATTTCTTTCTCCTTCCCGTTGATTGACATGTGTTTCCCCGCTTCACTCGGAGTTGGTTTTGTTTTTGCTTTGGGGCAGTGACGTTGTTGATGATAAAGGTACACCGGTGGTAGAGTGGAATGATATCCCATCCTACGACACCAGGACTCGCTCCAGAGCCCCGGTGAACCGTAGGATGACGATATCATTCACCGCTATAAGACAAGCGGGGCACCCGTATCTTCTTAGGATTGCTAGTGATCCTACACCCGACGAAGTGATCGACTCGTGGACAACCCTAATTTTCAAAATCTGATAAAAACATGATACTACATTTTACAATAATAATAATAAAAATTCACTACAACCAAAACATCGACATAAACTTTCTTTTGTATGCCTAAAATCCACGTGCATGCTAAAAATATAAATTTCAAAACCATTTTATAAAACTTGGTTGTCCACTTGTTGATTATCAGTTTTGGGTTAAGGAACACCCTCCTGAGTTAGGTTTAGTAGAACATCCTTCAAGCTGAGTAGCGGGCTCTATACACTCAGGTGACCGAGTAGCCTTCGACGACCATCGAGCAGTACTACACAGTTTCTGAGCCAAGCCCCGACCCGATTGTTTGCGGTTTTCTTCAGATTTTTCGTATGATTTTCGGATAAAGCACTCGGTCCTTTTTCCGGGACTTTCCCGATGTTTTGATGATTTTATTTTGATTTTCGTTTACTTTCTCCGAGATTTTCTACCGTGAGTCATTCGTCGTCTTTTTTTAGTTTTCTGAACGATGTTTCTGCTCGGCTTTCATTTCATGATGCATTCTAGTTTGATGCATTTAAGAAAGTAACGAATCTCCCAGGTATACAGGTGTGTTTATATTTACGACGTGTTACTTTTTGTATCTGCTACTGTTTTTTTTAGCACGTTGTATCATACTCTACTGCATGCTTTACTATTTTCCTGTGTTATATACACTACTACACACTGTACAAATTTAAACATACTTGCATAGGATGTTTAGGATAACTCAAAAATAGGGCCACCTGATTTGATATTGTGACTTGCCACCTTAAAATACTTAACCTCTTCACAGCAAGAAGCTTGGAGCTAGCATTGTGGGCAGCACGGCCATCTTCAACAGCAAAACATGTCTACGTCAACTAAATCACGCCTTGGTGATTAATCAACAATCCATAGAATTTCGAGATTGTTCGCCTAGTGTGACATAAATCCTCAACCTCTCTTGGGCCTTTGTATAGCTCTGTTGTACAATATAAACCCCAACTCGTTTTAGGATTCCGAGGTTGTCGTTCGTTGCGACCTAAATCCTCATATCTTCTAGGCTATTCATGTGATCGTTTCACACAAATGTAAGCCCTAATTAAATAAAATTGGCGGGATGAAACATTTAAATAATATCTCATAAATCGAAGCCAAACCGTAGGATAGCTTAGGAAGTCACCGAGGTTCGCCTTCGGATCTCCGACATCCCCTAGTTCTTCTTCCTTTGGACTCTATAATAAAATGTTCCAAATTTGAGTCAATCCCCTTTCACACCTCTTTGTCCGATTATGTATCGAGAGTTTTCTTAAGTGACATCGGTCATTTAAGATGTAATTAACTATAAGGGCTTGCCCTTATAGAAAGCTTTTCCGAACCCAGCTTAAAATAAACTCTATTTAATTCTTCATATTAAATAAGGGAACTTGTCGGCAAACAAAATGGTTTCGCAGACCAAACGGACGTCATATATTTCTTAGTTTATTTGATCGAGCCCCACCCTCAAATCTTGTGTTTGTCTTTCGGGATAAATGCATGACTTGAGGTGTAAAGCTCTTTCATTTAAACTATGAAAAATATGAGGTCAGTTTGATTTCATATTTTTTCAAAATTTATATATAGATATATATATAGATATATATATATATGTATGTAAATTAAAACGTCCTTTCGAAGCGGGCGATGGGATTTCGATTCCGGTGGCCGACAGCTTCTTACGGACACTCCACACCCAAAACAACGCCGACACTTTTATAAGCCTTAAATGGTGACACCACAAGGCAAAACCTTCCAGTAAGGTATTAGTGATTATAAGTCCCTTTTTTATTCTTCAATTCTGAAGATGAAAATGATTTTGTTTAGTGATAGTAAAGCCTCCATTTTGGAAATTTATATCCTTCCAGCATCAAAGTCAATATCTAACTAGCAAAAAATCATATATTTGATCATTTTCAATAAACCTCTTTGAAAGAGTCGTATCTTTATTACATTCCATTTGAAAGCATTGAGAATAATTCATCTCTTGCTATAGACTTTGCGAGATTGAATATCTTATGAAGAATCATACACCTTACTTTATACATAAGATCTTGACCTTCACTTCATTAATTTATATTGCATCACAAACTTTCAAATACATTCAATTTATCATAATAATGTTTTTTTGTTGAATGCAAAAATAGAAAGGCACCACTTATCTCTGAAATTATAAAATTCCATAATCAAGGCATCACCAAAAAAATCTCATTCATCCAAAACTTTAGACATTGGATCTCTTTGCTCCAAGTAAAATGCAAAATATATGGTCCTAATTTTTCTCTTTCCTTTGAAAATTTTTGAACAGCTTGTGGCCACTTTAGATAGTTATTTCCATTCAATTAATATGCTAAATAGAAATTTTGAAACTCTCGTTAAATTTAAATTTCATTTGTCAATCCCAAGGCAACCATGCACAAAAGGGAATATGCGCAATATTTTTGTTGTCCATATAAAGGGAAACCCTAGCAACATTGTACTCGTAGAGCAAAATAGTAATGGATATTGGAACGATTTTCATTTCAAAAATTAAACAAAAAAAAAAAAGACGAGAGAATACCTTGAAAAATCTTACCTAGAATTGGAGGATTATTGAGTATGTTTTATTCCAATATAAGTCCAGAATTTATATAATCCTCTAAAATCTTCTTATAGAAAATATCTAAAATCAATAAAAAACTGAAATAGAACCAACTATAAAATAATTACAATAGCTGGGCAGACCATAAGGTTTCATTATATAGCCAGGCAGCTCCCATGTATTGATGGCATGGTGGCAACTGCATCACAAATCTGCGAGTTGCGGGGCCAAGTAAGCGAAGTTCATGCACGAGTATTAGAGCAGTTTCTTAGAGGCAATTAGACAGCAAATCAGGCCAAATTTTGGTTAAAACAAGAAACTATCAACTTTATTGGAAGTAATAATCAAGTGGTAGTAGTGAAAATGAGCTAGCCTCCTCAAAAGATTATGTATGTATCAGAATCAAAATAAACAAAACTATAGAAGAGAATTTAAGGAAATTCATAATCGATCTTAAAAACTTGTAGTATCAGAACTTTTGCCAACACGTTCCAACTTCTAAGCACAGCTAAAATCATAATCAACTCGGGTAAAATACATACTCATGTCAAATTAGTAGAAACAATGATTTTCAGAAGGCAGATTCTCAATTTTAGTCTTGATAACAAACAAATATAGGAAAGTAAAATTCCGAAACTTACCACAATGAAAGAGGTATCCACACCATCACCTTCTAGTTCCGTCAGAATATTTTTCCCTTGAAAATCATTAGCTATCTAATAAAAAAAATCAATCAATCATAAGGGGCTGTAAATTTGAGATTCATAACTTTATGAAATAGAGCTTTGGAAGCAGAACAAAGTCATTTTGAAAATCATATAACAGTTATTCACAACGCCAAATCTGTAATGCAAAAGATGAATGACTAAACTTCTGAGTTGAACTTTGAACATCACTGAGCAAAATAGAACAATTCAATCATGAATAAATTATATCGTACAAAACTCAACTTCAAAGCTACTCGTTAGCAACGTTGTTTCATAAATTAAAATGTGAAGGCTCTTATCATATAGCTCCAATTCCCCAAATCACAGCTCCAATAATTGTATCAGTTGAACTTGTCATATTCAAAACAAATTTATCCCAAAATCTAGTTTTAGCTTCAACCATAAAATCTCCAAAAATGTAAAAAAGTATATTATAACCCAATTTTCGCACATCCGAAATACATTAAAAATATTTTTTAAAAAATTCTACACTTCATGACGTCATTTTGATACATCAAAGCATATATATAAATATTAGTATATATTAACATGTACAAATTAATTTCTAATTATATTATTTAACATAAAATAATAATTAAACTTACTATTCAAGGGAATTAGTCCTGTAGCTGGATTCCTAATTCACTAAGCTATGGATGCAGCAGTGATTTGTAAACAAGCCGAGCTTAAGCGAGCCCGGGGCTCGTTCGTATTCGGCTCGTTTAAATTAAGTTTTGTTTGTGTTCAACTAGTGTTTGAAAAAACTCGTGAATTATTTGTTCATTGTCGGCTCGATGCAAACACATTTGATCGAATTAAGCTCATGTTCAGCTCGAAGTTCAACTCGAACTATAATTTCAAAAAATTAACTTTTTATTTTAAATATTTTCAATTGAACTTAAAATAGAATATATTTATGCTTCAAAAAAATCACAAAAGAGTGCTTAAATGAAGTTAAAAATTTAGAGTTCTCTCACTTCCCTTTTTACTTTTATACAGAATTAATGATGGAGCGACTCGCAGTCTTGCAATGTGGGACAAAAGTCACAAAATTAAATGGAAAGAGAAGTTGTGGTGGGAAATGAGAGTAGGCTTTTATAGGCATTTACGTACATGCCACCAAATTCTTTTGTATTTACATTGTTAACCTCCATGCCAGCAGCCAAGCGTGGGATTTGAGCAATCTTGAGCAATCTTGGGGTCATTGGATTCATCTTGTTGAGACGCTCGATTCAACTATAAGCTTGCAAGATCCAACATTCGTTTAACCTTCTAAATATGTCCAGAAAATTCCAAGAGTGGTTTAATGACTTGATCTGAGCTTGATTTAACTAGGACGAGCCGGTCAGTTTGAGTGTAAGTTTGCTGAAATCAGAGTTATGGATGAGTTTTTATCAAGGTTTGAATATTCCTTGCTTCAGAATTGTCTTGAGATCAGTGTCATGTCTCGAGATTCGTGCCGGATGATGAGAATTTGTTGATGGCTTATCAAAGTATTTGTGAAAATAATATTAAAAAAGAATAAGTTGGTGTATAATAAATTACAATCAATGACAACTTGTTCATAGATAAGTAAAAACTTTGATGAGATGAGCCTCACTGGGGACCAAAAAGAAATCCTGAATCTTGATTTTGGAATGTTGTCCAGTTTATTCCAAGCTTGAATCGAGAGGCAAGTAATAATCGCCATGTTGAATTCATTCTAAACATTACCAATCGCTATCACAGTTGACAATTAAATGACGACCAAAAGATATGAATGCATTAAATCCTATGCATGCATGCATACATATATATATATATATATATATATATATATATATATATATATATATATATGAATGAGTCGGTGTGTGAGGTCCACAACCCACCCAATAGGCTCAAAACCCACTAGGTCTAGGGGCGACCCGGTGTGCAAATAATTCGAGTACCACCTGGCTTAAGGTGACACTGCGCCACAAGAGATTCGAACCCGTGACCTGAGGGGACTTACGACCTTCAAAGAGGTTGCTCTACCAACAAGCCACAAAATTCGCACTATTTCTTCTTTAAATAAAAAAGAAGCCCTGGGGCTTATTTCATTGAAATAAAAGATGTACAAAACAAGTAGTATGATAGGGCCCAATAGATGGAGCTCTACCCATATGAAACAAAATGCAAAGATAGCTCAAACAAAAGGATAAAAAAGACAGAAAAAAAGAAAAATATGCAAATAAACAGTGTCTATGGACAAGGTCGCCTCGACCTTCCTCTCCCTCTGGTTCTTTGAACAAATTCAGAAAGCAAGCTTTGAAGTGTTGTTCAATTGTCAGAAGTGACCAAGGTATCATTCATTAAGTTTTCAACAATAGTAACTCAGCCTTCTTCTTCCACCAGGAAGTGTATACTTGTCATTCTTCTTCTGAAGACTGGTCGGTCAGATCCGTAGAAGAAAAGGCAGTTGCAGCGTTGGGTTCTAGTGTTTGTGTAGGACAGTCTTCCAATACTTGGGGATCGCCCGCCCTTTGAACGGGTAATTCAACCAACTGAATAGTAGCAGTAATATGGCTACTGTTTGGCAGTAATTCTTCCTCGGTAGTAGTAAGTACCTTTTCCGTCATCTGAACGGAATGTTCGCTTCTCCCCTAATGGAGGGGAGTCTGAGCACCCTCCACAGTAGTTGTTACTCCAATAGAAGAAGGCTGAGAAGAAGGGACAGTGACCGCATCCTGCCTTTCAGGGAAACACTTCTCCAACAATCGATCTTTATCAACATGCTCTGAATCAGTATCAGTAGGCTTTTGCATCGTGTCCGGCATGGGCATTGCAGAAGGTATCACAGGCAGTGAGGAAGAAGGTATAACCGTTGCAGGGATATGTGGAGGAACTGAAGGTGGGGCTACAACATGTCGTAGATGAGGATGCAAACGGTAACAGGATGAATTGCTATGACTAAACATTCCACAATGAGAGCGGTATAGGGGGTGAGGTCCCATCACAATCTTCTGCCAATAACCCTCATGAGGGGAGTCAATCCAAATATCTTCTGGAAATGGTTTAGTGATGTCACGCTCTACAAGCATGCAGGCTTCAAATGGCATGGTTGCATCAAACGTGGGATCTCCAACCTTCAGTGGTTTCCCAAGGGTTGTTGCTAGTGTATATATGTGTGTGCGTGCCAACCCATCTCCTCCCCTGGGGTTTGGCCCGATGGTGATTCCCAGCGTTGATATAATCGGCTTCACCCACAATTTACGTCGAAGACGACGACATCGATTCGGGTCTTATCCGTCGTACAAAGGTTATTCTCTCTTCGTTTTCCTCACACGTCGCCTTCCCCGCCCTATGAAGACAACTTGCTCGCACGTCGTCTCACCCGACGACGACGCTTTTGCTCGCAGGTCGTGATTTCCTGCCCGACAACGACGACGCTTTTGCTCGTAGGTCGCGATTTCCTGCCAACGACGATCTTTTTGTTCGCAGGTCTCTTTCATGTCTGACGAAGACGGTTCTGAACGACAAAGGATTTCGCAGAGCCTTCATTTCTTTCCTAACGCAGTACCCTAAAAGTGGGGTTTGCGTGTTTGCATACTCTGGCTACGGTGATGGCCTCGAGGCTTCGTTCTGACGCCACCGACCTTGTTGGTGACAACCCGGCTCGTGCCCCTCTTTTGTATATGTTCCCGTAGCGACACCACGATGTTTTTGCTCTTGACGTTGAAACTGAGTTTTTCAAAAAAACATCCCGAAAAAACGGTAAACCTGCAATCTTTCTCACAGAGGCTGAGATCTTCACCCTAGCTGCGTCATGTCAGTTGTTCTTAGTAAGTTTCTTTGTGGAAACCCTAAACTCGAGCTAATTCGAAAAGATTTTGAGCAAATAAAGCTGAAAGGAGGTTGGAATATTGGTAAATTGGATGGTCAGCATATTCTCATTCAGTTATCAGATGATGAAGACTACGCCTAATTGTTTGCGAGAAGACTCATTTGACTGGACAACCAGGTGATGAAGGTTTTAAAATGAACGGTAGATTTTGACCCTCTTACTGAACCTCCTGCCATTCCTGTTTGGTTGCGCTTCCCAGGTTTGAAGGTCCACCTTTACAATCAAGAACTCTTCACCTTAGCTATGGTATACGGTAAACCCCTCCAAACTGATATGCCCACAGAGAAGCTGGCTCGGCCTTCTGAAGTCAAAATTTTGATATAACGAGATATTACTTTAACTTTTCAGGGGGAGAGATGGGTTGGCATACAGCATCAGGGCTTTTGGCAGCAAGCAGAACTCGAACATATATCTCTTTACTGCACCCACTGACGTATGTTTGGACACTCCCTTTCTCAATGTTATCATTTGCATCTGAATCTCAAACCTCCAAGTAAAAATGCTATGGGGTCTGCACCACTTTATACCTGTCCCTCTTCTACTCCCGAGTGTAATCCGCCAACTATTGAACCACTGGTTGACACGTCGCCATGTCTCCCTCCCATTATCGGAGACAATATTGTTTCTGTTATTGTGACTGATATATTGACAGATGGTTCAGTTGTGCAACCTATAGCTTCAATCATTGTTGAAAACAATACTACAGGATCCTTACCTCTGAAGGATAATGTTCGGTCTGATAATCTGGAGAGCATCGCTGCTCCATATCATTAGGAAGTATCAGGTGCTGAGGAGACATTTCTACCACTTCTTCAGAACGAATATGTTGTTACTGTTAGTCATGAGCAAGGGATTCATCCTCTTCTACATGCCCAACCATCTATTGACCACACTGATCTGATGAGTCAGTCTTCGATGAGGAATAGAGAATGGCGGGTTTACACATTTAGGAGGAAGAAGAAAAATGGCGGCACACTCCAGCTTGGGAATTTATGGATGACACTTTAGTTACTTCGGGCAATGACACGACCCTCGGCAATTTGTTAGCTGGCTCCGTTCCTAAACCTAGAGGCAGAGGCAGAACTAAGTTGGCTCACCCCTAACTACTTGTTTTCTGCGAATTTTAAATTTTTGAGTTTAACTATTTCTTCTTTTTTTGGTTGTTAATGTGTGTTGTATCGTATGGGTATGGTGTCTTTATTGAGTCCTCTCATACAACATTTATGTACCTCTTCTTTTTTAATATAAATCAAATCATATCATATCATATTTTTAAGACCGTGAACTAAAAAAATGAAAATAAATCAAATAATTTCATACATCCATTAAGTATTATAGTGCATTAAATATTTTAGAATTTCAATTGTGCATTTTATTTCCTTACAGAGCAAAACTATTACTTACGATGTCAGGTGACCCAAATTTGTCAGTATTCTAGAGCTTTAATGTACAATTTTAGAAATATTTTACAAAAAAGATTACATAATAAAATTAAAGACTACTTCTGATAAATATAAAGTTTTTTAAGAAATTTATTAGCGTCTCTATAATCCATTTTAATGATTTCATTTATGCACAATTCAACAATACTGAATATAATAGATCTATTATATGATTTTGATATATAATACATATTTTGTAACAATTCAGGCAGACTAATTTTTAACTCACTCAATCTTAATTCATAACAATTTCTATTACTGCTCATACATGATTGAGTGGAGGTCAAAATAGGACGTGGCATAAATAAAGAGATAAGCTTAATCTTGATAATTAGCTCATTAAGTTCTTTACTTCTAAATATGAATGGTGTATTAAGGAAAACTTATCTTGAATTGGGGAGGGGATAGAGTGTTAAGCTTTCGAAAGAAAGACAACCTTTTGTATGTCATCGACCTTGTATCAAAATTTTATACTTTAATTTGTGGGTGGATTGGAGGATATAAAAAGTTGTGGGGACTATAGTCTTTGTTGTATCACAGAGTCCATAGAAATCAGTATTCAACATATTTTCATCATGTTTTGTCAATTACTATGTTTTAATTGATATTAATAAGCCAATACAAAGCTTTTAAATAAACTCTACAGAAAAATAGGTCCAACTAAGAATTTTCATGGGTTGGCTATAACTTATGTTCAATCATGCTTTAAGTGCAAATGTAATAAAGTTTAATGTTTTGCATGGCCAAGTACTTTGGAAAACATATTACTTCTAGTTGAAGTCATGAGTTTGAAAGATAATAAAACAGATATCTAAGGTAAAGGCTAAACCTTAGAAATCAATCTAGGTTTCAAACCCAAACGAGCTGCACAAGTTAAGGCATTCCCTGTATTGCCACCACCCTCAACCTACACAAAAAAAAAAAAAAAAACAAACAAACAAAAAAAAAACAAAAAACAAAATCAAATTTCATTGTGGTAATATTTTGTTTCAAATGAAGATAAATTTGCTAGAGATGTACTTCACAAACTGCAATAAATAAAAGAAACAAATTTAAACTTTAAAAGGAGCACATGCACAAGTAATGTGAAGAAATGGCGAAGTTACACCTTCAGCATGAAATAAGATGAAAATGACGACTAGTTCAACTCTAAAATTATTCACGCATTAATTATCTTAATCATATTAACCAATACAGTGGACCATTAATGACCCTTAAATGGAGATCACTAAGCTGTTCATTTTCAACACTAACATTTGATATTTCCGATGGATATTAGAGTGGATTGTGAGCTACTAGCTTTCACTCATGGACATTTATCTCAGCAGTAGTAATTATAATTTGTTTTGAAGTAATTGTAATGATTGCTTGGAAATCCTGTGAGAATTTCTGAAAGACGACAAAACCTGCAGTCAGCACTCCAGCAGTCCAGAAACAATTTCTGAAAGACTTCGAGAAGGGAAGACCCAACCGCAGCTACTCTGCGAATCTCCCTAGCAGCTATCAAAAACACTGCAATCCAGAAATCTGTCAAGCTGTTGTCAAATGCTAAGCCAGTCCAGCAGTGCCACAAATTCCATTCAGGGAGACACACTGCCGCACGTTAAAAACAATGAGATTATGACTTTCTATATTCTGATGTCCACTTATTTTTATGCAAATGGGAATGATTTCATATATTTAATTATCTTGATTTGTACATTTAAAAAAACTTTCATGTTAATTATTTTCATCTTTCAGATTATTTTTCATAGGACCTATCAGGAATTTGCTTTGTTTTATTGTTTTCAATTCTATGGCGGCTAATTGGATTGTGGGTACATCCTATAAAATCTCTACCCTTTCTATCTTCACTTGGAAAAAAGAAGTATTTCTTTCTTCTCTTTTTTTTTCAGCAATCCATCACAGAATTTTTCTCTAATTTCTAATGCCTCGCATTTGTCTTCCTCCGGTTTAGCCATGAAAATGGTTAAACATTGCATTGCCTCTAACAGAATCTACTCCTCTAAGGCCACCTCTAACTAATAACTCAGGACAACAATGGAAATAAAGAGAACTTCTCCAACCTACCAGCTATTGGGCATAAATTGAACAGGTAAAACTACCTCCAATGCACCAGCTGGGCTAAGATATTCATCAGTGAAGAGGAAAAAAGGATTTTATCTCAGTTTGATATCATTCCTCTCTAGTGATGCCATTCCTCCAAGACCCAAAATTCAGCATATGAAGAGTTAAAAACAATCTGGTAATGTAATGACTTGTCAATACCATGTAAAGCGAAATTGAAATTTTTCATAACAGCAAAAAATACGGAATGACGCAAACTCAATCGGAAAATGAAAATATTATATAAATATTTGAAATTAAAAGTGCCCTCTATGACCTTTGACAAGGGGATCCCCTCGTCATCCAATTATATATTAAAATGACACGAGTTTGGCGACAGCTTCATATGTTTCAAGGACTACATTGGAAGTGTCAAGGGAGTGAAACCAAGTAACAAAAAATAAGGGATATAGGGTAAGTTGCTTGACTGACTAAATAAGAACCTTGATGAAGACTTATAATATTTAAATGAAGACCCTTCATTCTATTCAAGCAATCTACCCTGAAGTTTGTAGAGAAGAAAATCATCATAAGAAGATCAAGATCGGAAGTCGAGTGGCATCAAACCACTCATAGGGCTCAAACCGTGTTTTGTAAGGTAGGAATACCCTTAATGATAACTGATGTGTTCTAAAAGACATACGACAATAGAGTAATAGATTATCGTCTTAGCGTTGCACGAGAATTCAGCACACACTCAGATGAAAGAAAACAAACAGTGGAAAAACCAGAAGTTTTTACGTGGAAAACAAGAAGAGGGAAAAAATCGCGGGATCTAGCCCAGCTAAAAAAATTCACTATAAATTAGAGATTACAAGTACAGTCCCCTGTCCCACATGAGGGAAAGGGTTATGCAATCTTCCGAACTACAAAGTCGGAGTGTGGATGAACTTATTGTAAGAAGAGGGCGACGACCGATAGTGATCAGCAGCAACCGGCGAGTGGTGGTCGGCAATGTTGGGTAATGTGGAGACCCGGTCCACCACAAGTGAATTAGTTTCCTAATTAAGAGGGCTATCTACCGCTCACCTACCACATCCCACCTACCGCTCACTTACCTTCCACCTACCGCTCACCTACCTCCCACCTACCACTCTCCTTGATTCTATAAATAGTCTCTTTTGGCTATTGGATGAAAGCAAGCCAAGTGAAGAGCTAAGCCAAGCAAAGCAAGGGCCAAGAGCCAAGTCCTCTAAGAGAGAGAAAGAGAGGAAGAGAGAAAGAGAGGAAGGGAGAGAAGAAAAATAGAGATTTTTCATGTATACGTCGAGGCGCTCGACGGTGTAATACCTCGAAGTAATAAAATTCCTCTGCAGCTCTGTGGACGTAGGCAAATTTGCCGAACCACGTAAATCTGTGTCGCTCTGGTGTTTTTTGCGTGCAATTTTCTCGTTCCATTTTTCGCTTTATTGTCGTCGTTTTTCACAACAACTAGTATCAGAGCCGTGGTTTGAGGCTAAAGAAAAACAATGGGCGGAGACGAAGTGATGACATCGGGGATCGAGAAATTCAATGGCACATATTTTGCTTACTGGAGGATGCAGATAGAGGACTACCTATATGGAAAGAAACTTCATCTTCCGTTACTGGGAAAGCGACCGGAAAAGATAGACGAGGCGGAATGGAATCTGTTGCATCGACAGGTTCCGGGAGTTATACGATTAACCCTGTCGAGATCGGTCATGTCACAACGTCATCAAAGAAAAGACTATTACGGATCTCATAGGCGACTTTATCGGATATGTATGAAAAGCGATCGGCGAATAACAAGGTGACTTGATGTAAAAAGTTATTCAACTCGAAGATGGCGGAATGTGTGTACGTTGCTCAACACTCGAATGATTTCAATACTTAAACAAATCAATCGATTATCGTCGTTGAAATTGATTTTGATGATGAGATACGTGCGGCGATATTGTTGGCCTATCATTAATCGAATGTAGCTATGAAGATAAGCATAGCTGATTAGCGATTCATGAGTTAAATCTAAATTGAAATATAATGATATTCGTGATTTGATTTTGGTTGAAGAGGTGCGCAGGAAAGATTCTGGCGAAACCTCAGGTTTAAGTTCGGCACTGATTGTTGATTCCAGAGGGAGATCACAAGACAGGAACTCAAACAGAGGTAGATCAAAATCAAAGTCTGGTCGAGCGAGCAACGTGCTAGAATCATGGCGAAAGTCGGCCACATAAAAAGGAACTGCAGGAATCCTAAGAAAAAGGAGAATGATGGCGCTAATGTTGTAACTAAAGAAATACAGGATGCGCTATTGCTGGCAGTTCACAGTTCTGTTGATGACTGAATACTGGATTCAGGGGCTTCCTTCCATACATCTTCCCACCGGGAGTTGATGCGAAATTATGTTGCAGACAACTTTGGGAAGGTACATTTGGCTAATGGAAAAGCTCTGGACGTGGTGGGGATGGGAGACGTTGATATGGCACTCCCTAACAAGAGTAAATGGACTTTACAAAAGGTCAGACACGTTTCTAAGTTGAAGAAAAACCTCATCTTTATTTGGCAGCTCAATGAGGCTGGTCATCGGTAGTGTTCTCAGATAGCACCTGGAAGGTTACCAAAGGAGCATTAGTACTGGCTCGGGATAAGAAAACTGACACACTATATATGACTACTGGTTTGCTCAACACTGTTGCTACTACAGTTGCAGAGAGCAGGAGAGTTCTGCGGCATTGTAGACATGGACACATGTGTCAGGGGTGCATTATAGAGAAGTAGAAGAAGGTCAATTTCTTAAATGTAGCAGAGCGCCAAAGGCAGGAAAACCGAACCTTGTGCAGACAAATGGTGGAGAACCACAGAGCTATGAAGAAATCTTGCAAGATGAAATTTTGAGCAAGTGGGAGCTGACCATGAAGAAGGAGATGGATTCCCTGTCGGGAAGCCATACTGGGAGCGACGGAGAACTTCCACCAAGGAAGAAGTCATTGCACAACAAATGGGTGTACCGGATGAAGACTGCGTTTGGTGGCAGTAAGAGGTACAATGTTGGAGTTGTTGAAAAGAGCTTTCAGCAGGGGCAGGATAATGCTCATGCAATGGGAGTTTTAAGCAGATGCAAGAGTAACCCAAGAAAGAACTTGGTGGTACAAGGCTACGTCAACGGTGATATGTCAACTGAGGGTAGTTATTCTCGAAGTGCGAAGTTGTGCTCGACTTCGGCTAGTCTTCTAGCATGAAGACAGGGGCATTGAGTTGCAGAGGTGAAGGATATCATGTTTGAGGAAAAGGTCGGTACAGTAGCAGATGATGCAGCCTGTAGGTGGAGCAGTGGGTGTCCCAGTCTCCAAGTGAGAGAATTGTTGGGTAATATGGAGACTCGGTCCACCACATGTGAATTAGCTTCCTAATTAAGAGGGTTATCTACCGCTCACCTACCACATCCCACCTACCGCTCACCTACCTTCCACCTACCTCCCACCTACATCCCACTTACCACTCTCTTTGATTCTATAAATAGTCTCTTTTGGCTATTGGATGAAAGCAAGTCAAGTGAAGAGCTAAGCCAAGCAAAGCAAGGGTCAAGCCAAGTCCTCTAAGAGAGAGGAAGAGAGGAAGAGAGGAAGAGAGGAAGAGAGGAAGGGAGAGAAGAAAAATAGAGATTTTTCTTGTATATGTCGAGGCACTCGACGGTGTAATACCTCGAAGTAATAAATTTCTCTGCAGCTCCATGGACGTAGGCAAATTTATCGAACCACGTAAATCTGCGTGTCGCTTTGGTATTTTCTGCGTGCAATTTTCTTGTTCCATTTTTCGCTTTATTGTCATCGTTTTTCACAACAGGCAATAGGCAATGACTAGTAGTCTACGGCGATCAGCAGCAAAGTGATGCTGGACTTCAGCTCATTCTCAAAGTATTAGACTTCTTCAGGCTTCAAGCTCCACCCCACCCCCCTCCCCCACTCATGAGGGGGGTGAGGCTCTATTTATAGAATCTAAGTTACAATTAATAAAAGATATGAACCACTCTGATCGAACAGTCTAGAGAGTCCCTCAATCAAACTTTGTTTCATGGACATTTATGTGTCTTAACGATATCAGAATTGAGCAATCTTGGGCTCATTGATTCATCTTGTCGAGCCGCTCAATTCGACTATGAGCTCGCTAAATTCAATATCCGATTAACCTTCCAAATTTGCCTAAAAAGATTCCAAAAGTAGTTTAATGGCTTGATCGGAGATTGATTTGATCCGAATTGGACCAATTTTGGTACCATTTGGTCTGTCTCGTAGAGCCGATCAGTTTGACTAAAAGTTTGTTGAAATCGGAGTTATGAATGTCTTTTCATCGAAGTTTAAATATTTCCTGCTCAAAAGATTATCTCGAGATTTATGTTGGATATCAAAAATTTGTTCATGGCATATCAATAACTTTACTAAAAGAAGTCTTTGGTGTGACCACTATCGCAAGTCTAAATACACAAAGGGACCATGCTAAAAATTTTATGGGAAGCATACTGACTGAAAACCATGAAAGAAAGTTCATCGGTTCTCTGCCATTAACAATGATTAACCAAGAACATATAGGCATATCATAAAAAATGTTTAGCATACTCGAACCAAATTTTGCAACACATAAAATCAACAATGGATTAATTGCACACAAATATATGGTGAATTTTTTGTAAATGCCAAAAAGGAAAAAACCATTATCTTGGATTGCTTAATTTGGAGCTTCTAATTATATGAAATGCCCATTATTCCACATCGCTCCTCCTTGTTTGAAAAAATACACTATCATGCTTGTCAATGGGTTATTATCTGAAGTAACTGACATTGAAAAAATTAGAATCACAAGCTCGCTTGATTTAAATTGATTATCAGTGTTCCTAAATTTACTTGCAACCTATTCTAAATCAATTAAATTATCAAGTTATTAATTTTGTTGTTAAATTCTTCTCACTGAAAATTCTAGGATGCTTGGCAAAGCCAAAAAAGATGCTGCACTTCACCTTCTGAATGTAGAAGAAACTTCTAAAACACAAGTGAAGCAATGCTCAATATCTTACTATAATAATATATCTTATTATAATAATGAAAGTGCAATCATATTTGGCAAGTTTGCATTGGTCATACTAGCTTCATGTATCTTATAGAATAACTTTTTTTTTTTCATTATTCATCAATAAAAATTCTAAATCACTGCAATGTGAAACTTGTCAAATGTCTAAACATACATAGAATAGTTATCATAGTCATTCATATCAAGCCTCACAACCATTTGTAGTAACTCAGTGGTGATATTGGGTGACCATCTCGAATGAACATTATCTCTGGTGCTAGGTGTTATGTATCTTTTATTGATGATCATGCTAAAATCACTTAAATATTTCTAGTTAAAGAAAATTTGAAATTAGCTCTAATTTTTTAAAATTTCATTCTTTGATGCAAACCTTGCCGACCCCACTTAGTGGGATTAAGGCTTTGTTATTGTTGTTGTTGTTGTTGTTGTTGTTGTTGTTGTTGTTGTTGTTGATGCAAACCTAAATGAAAATCCAAATTAATCCTTCGAGATTAATCATGGAGGAAAATATTTTTATTCTATTATTAGAGACAATCTACTTCAACAAGGAATTGCTTACCAAATTTGTATAAATACTCAATAAAATGCGAAGTTATTCATACTCCAAAACTCCTTATCAAACTTTCACCCAATCCAATCCCATGAACAAACTCATCTCCGAAATATCCCTTTAAATTTTTAGTTGCCATGACACTAAGCATATTCCTCTATATCAAAGAAGCAAACTTAAGTTCAACAGCATAAAATATATTTTTATTAGCTACTCAGCTTACACAAAAGAATAAAAATGATATTCTCCAAATATTAAAAAAATGTTGCAACACGAAGGCCTTGTTTTTTAAATTAAGTTTTTTACCTTAAACACACATTTAGAAAGAAAACTCCAACCCACTCCTGAATATGAGTTTTATGAAAATATACATTATTTTATTTCTTGGACATATTTTATCTAAATCTACATCTCTTTTAAACCTACTTGAGCCAACTGTATCTCATACTTCTGAACACCGTAAAAATTCCCAAGATTACATACAATTAGCAAGGTAGAGAGAATTTGTCTAGTCAAGATGATTAAAAAAAAAACTCGACTAACGATGTAGATTAAAGCATTGCTACTAAACTAAGCTCAAATATTACCAAAGTCCAAAATCCACTTTACAAGGTGACATGGATTGGGATAATTATTTGAACATTCTCATTGCTCACATGAAAGTTTTAAGTACTTGGAACAAACATCAAATTCTCTCTTAAGTTCCACATTTTAATTAAAAATCTTTCTAGCAAGGAAATTCCAAACCTCATTGAAGAAGTTTTAAAAATGCCTGAATTGAAAGAAGTAATTAATGAGAAAATTAGGCTAAAAAATGAGACCTGAAAACTCTCACCTCTCCTAAAGGGAAAAGAACATGTTAGATGCATATGAATTTTCGATACTAACTATAAGGTGAATGGGAGCATCAAGAGACAGGCTAGATTGGTTACAAAAGAATTTATTGAAACTTACGTGATTTATTATTAAGAGACTTCTGTTCCAGTAGCCAATATTAGCACTTTTGAAGTTATATAACCTTTTTAACTGCAAATCTAGACTGGCTACTTCATCAAGTAAATGCCAAAAATGGATTCCTGAATAGAAAACTTAGAGAGCAGAATCCACATAATTATACCAGCTAAGTTTCAAATATTTGAATGGTTTAAAAGAGACACCAAGAGCTTGGTTCGATAGATTTATTATTCGATAGATTTATTATGAAAACTAAAACAACATACTCTTAGTGAAAATATAAGTCTATGTGACCACATTATTTGTCAAATAATTAGCAACACAAAAAATCATAATCCTTATCAATATAAGATGAAAGTATTTTAATATGCAATCAAAAGTAATAAATTAGCAAGCAAAAAGCTATTCTGGCCAAAGTAGTTTAAAATCAAGGATCTTGGGTTCTCGATATATTACTTTGACATACAAGTAGACAGAATAAGTAAAGATATATCAATCTCTTAGAAAAAGTACACTCTAGGCTTATTAAAAGAAATAGATATGAATAACTGAAAAACAACTAACACTATGATGGATCTTAATAAATTGAGTTAAAAAATAATATAAGAGTGGATAAAGCATGGCATCAACACTTAGTAAGATAACTCATCTACCTTTCTCACAATAGACTTCACAGCTTTCAAGTTAGTTTAATTAGTCAATACAAATAATCCCGTATAGGAACATCTTAAATAAATATAAAGGATAATAAAATATCTTAAAAATTCATGAGGAAAATGGTCTACTATTCAAATAGGGAACAAATAGAAGTATTTAAATTGTCAATGAAGTGCCTGGGCAATTTGCAATTAATGCTAAATCCGCATCAGCCTATTTCTCATTTGCCCAGAAAAGTTAAGTACTTGAATAAGTTAAACAAAAAGTATGTTGTTGTTTGAAGTAGTGTTCAAGCAAAATGGCCCCAGAAATTCACAAAGGAATGTAGCCTAATTGGCTTCTTGCAGAAATAAAAGTTTATGATCAAGAACCAATGATGATACTCTGTGGCAATCAAGCTAGAATCAATCTTATTTAAAAACATGTCCATCATGATAAGACAAAGCACCTTGCAATTGATTATAAAGAAAATTTTTGAACAAGAATTTATCAAGAATACTTATACTTCAATGTGATATCAAACTGTTAATATCCTCATTAAACTAAATAATCAATTACATTGACACATATGCCCAAACTATGAAAGAATTATAGTCTCAGCTTGAGTGAAAATATGAAAATCCTGTGCGCATTTTGGAACTCTTCAAAGATATGACCAACAATTCAATAATATTTTCGGAGTCTTCAAGGTGCTAACCATCACTCAAGCAATTTTGAAATCTTCCTAGAGATTGTCAACAACCAAATGTCCACAAATTTCTCTAGTAGTTTTCAAACACCAACCTAGTCCAAAAGTATCATTAGATTCCATTTAGAGATCCCATCGCACGCTTAAATCAAGGAGATCTATATTTTCTATATTTTGATAGCCACTTATTTATAATTGAAGGAGATGACAACATAAATTAAATTCCCTAAATTTATGTATTAAAAAACTTCTCTATTTATTGCTTTCATCTTTTTCACTTTTTCATAGGACAAACTAAGAAAAGAGTTTATTTTTTATTGTTTTCTATAGAAGGCTTTCTAAAGGAGTTTTGTGTATCGATTATAAAACCTTTACCTTTTCTGGCTTATTTGAATAAAAACATATTTTTTCATTTTTTTCAACAAATTGCTATGTTATTGTTCAGCTCGTGCTAGTTCTACAAATAATCTTGTATAGTCTTTGCTGACTAGAGATTTTCAGCAAAAGTTTATATCAAGTTTCCTAGGTTCTGTGATGATGTCCTCCTCCTTTGAAGACTTTCATAGAGGCAATGTGATCTAAATGATTCCCTATCACAAGTTAATTCCCTGCTATCCAACTCCTGCTTCAAAAGTTGTTAGCCAAAGCTCTTCTCCCCCTCAATTCAATTACACAACACTAACCCGCTTCCCTTTCGAATGAAACAAGATGCAATCTCCTTTTTGTAAAAGTAAGATACTTAGATATACCATGTAATACATATGTGTTCCCACTGCATGTGTGTTAAATACTTAGTAGTTTTTTTTATCATTTTTTTCCCAATAAGAGTTGTAATCTAATCAATCTAATTGTAATTCAACTTTTTCTTAACTAAACTATAACATATATAAGAAAATGCATTGCTTCATTGAACATGCATCCTAACCAGCTTGGGAATATCAAAAATGCTGCATCACAAATAATCAAATGCTGCCTAAAAACAAAAATATTTATCATTAGAATGGCAACTTCATTTTTTTTGGAAAAACATCCATTTGTCAAATTCTGCCACTAAATTACAACACTATAATCCACTACGTTTAGCAATAATAAGTAACAAGTATGGATCTGAGATTTTGCAACTTTTAATCTCAAAAAGCCATTTTCCCAACAAAAGACAGGTAAATTTTATATACTATAAATTGGGCGGAACTGAATATATGCCAAGGTGGGCAATTGCCCAATTCCTCTTTTGAAATTTACTTTATAAGGAAATTTAATTTAATGAATTTGCCCGTCCTCATTAGTTCAGCTTGCCCATAAAAGTATAAAAATTATTAATAACCCCAGGTACTGGCTACACTATTTTTCCCTTCTAGCATCCCCAACCCAATCTCACCCAGACACACCATCACAGTCATGCAGAGATGCACTAGTCACACACCCACTCAGGCTCCTTTTTGGCTCCACACGAGCCGCACACAGCCAACATATGCTATCGAACAAGTTCTCCACAGACAAAACAAGCCACCACTATGTAGACAGAATTAAAGAGAAAGAACACCCTTTCAAATTTGCATAAGATATCTCATTCCGTTAAATTTGCCTTATACTTTCGGCTTCCCGGTCATAAAATATGCTTTAGGTTTTCATATTTGCTTTGTAAGTCAAAAATAAAAATTTAAGGCTTTTATCTATCTACACAGATGCACCAAAGCGCGCGCGCATACATACACACCCCCACTCATGATCCTTGTTTCTTCCACCCAAACCACAGGCAGCAAACATACCCACCCACCAACTTCTTAACAAACACATCAAAGCCACCACCATGAAAACAGAATTGAAGGAACAACCCTTTCAGATTTTGTTTCCAGGTCATAAAATATGCTTTAGATTTTCATATTTGTATTTGCCAGTCAAAAAAAATTAAATTTTAAAACTTCTCCTTTCCACACACATTCCCACGTGCATGCAAACATACACACACTCACACAATTGAAGGAGCATTAAAATTGTCAAGCATTGATTGCAAGGATGATAACTGACTCAATGAGTGCCGAGTAGCTTACAACAAAAACGAAGTATTCAACTAAATACTTAATATAACTGTCACGTAAAATTATCAAGACATTCAAAATAGACTGAAAAACTTGTAATCCTAAAAATATACAAAATTTTATTTTGAAGTATGTATTATCAATTTCATTTTTGCATTAAAATTAACGCATTTACTACTAAGATTGAACACTCTTAAAATAGAGCCTGGTTCTGCCCCTGAACATAAACATGCATGCCAGTTCTCTGAGCATTCAATCAGTTAAAAGGCAAGAAAATACTTTTAACAGGAGTCGTACCTTAAGACTTGTGCTCCGGATCTTATCATCGGGTTTGGGAAATGCATCTACTGTGGCCAAGTAATCGACTGACAGTGCGCCACACCCCAACTGGCAGTTCAAATATAACAAAATGGGGAAAATCAGAATAATAAAGAGCAAATCAAGCACGAAATCAATCGATGTCGATAGAAAAGCGGATGCAAAGGACAATCAACCACTACTCTATTTTCCACAAGGGACGGTTGACCATCTTGCGACAACAGTGACATCTCCGCCCTGAAATTTCCATGAATGGTTCCAATTTAGGTCCACAGAAAGAGGAGAGTGAGGGAAAGGTATCAATGCCGCATGAAGAAGTTGGGTTCGGCAGAAAAAAGGTGAGAGAGAGAGCAATACCTGGGAAAGAACCTAGGTTTCCTGGGGGAGAAACTTCGCCGGACTGAAGGAAACGAGGAGAGGGAAGGCGAGCAGGAGACAAGATCATAAAGCTGCATTCTTAAGTTTGCATGATCGCTTCCCTTTTTACTATATGCCCATTTTGTTAGAAAAAGGAGATATTTTGCATCACATATTTTTTTTATTTATCTAAAATTTCAATATTTTTTTAATAAAATGCATAAACTTTTACATCCCAATGAAAAGGATTTACATAGCTAGGGCTGTCAAAAAAAAGCTCGTTGTTCGCGAACAGTTCGTGTTCGGTTCTCCAAGAAGTTCGTGCTCGATTCGTTCGATAAGCAAACGAGACGAACACAAACAAATTTTTTCGTTCGGTTTGTTAAACGAACCAAACACAAACAGTGATGTGTTCGTTCGTGTTCGGTTCGTTATTGTTCGAAATATAAAATAATTTAAAAAAATTATATATAAAAATTTTATGATATTTTAAAAATAATTATATATTATAAAAATTTATCATATTTTAAATAATTAAACTTCTATAAATTATAATATATGATAAATTATTAATAACAATAATAATATTATAGTATTAATTATATTAATATAAATATTATAATATTATAATTAATATACTATACTTATATATTAAAATAAAACCCTAATCAAAACCCTAAACGCCTTATTCGGTTGCTTCATTTGAGGAAGTACGGGTTACTGATGTGTACGAATACCTGATCAATTTGATTCATTTTGAGGAAGTATCATATCAAAGCTAGTGCAGTCAAAAAAGCTTGTTGTTCGCGAACAGTTCGTGTTCGGTTCGCCAGGAAGTTCATGTTCGTTCGATAAGCAAACGAACCAAACAAGAACAATGATGTGTTCGAACATTTCGAACACGAACACTAGCTCTGTTCGTTCGTGTTCGGTTCGTTTACACCCCTATACATAGCTAACAATTGGAACATTTCCATTTAGATCCTGAATTATTTACAGTTAAACCACCTAAAATGTTGTAGTACTTAACTGCTTCATTACTTCTTCTAATCCCATTTATCAACTCTAGGGCTGTCAAAAAAGTTCGTTGTTCGTGAACAGTTCTTGTTTGGTTCATCAAGGAGTTCGTGTTCGATTCTTTCGATAAGTAAACGAGACGAACACGAACAAATTTTTTTTTTATTTGGTTAGTTAAACGAACCAAATATGAACAATGATGTGTTTGTTCGTGTTTGAATCGTTATTGTTCGAAATATAAAATAATTTAAAATAATTATATATAAAAACTTTATGATATTTTAAAAAATTAAATTTTATAAATTATAATAGATAATAAATTAATAATAATAATATATTAACATACTAGCAATATATTAATATAGATATTATATATTTATATAATATAAATTATATAATTAATATAATATATTATTCTTATATATTAATATCAGGGATGTCAAACTGGCTCGCCGCGTTCTCTTACAGCTCGTGTTTGACTCGTTCGTTAAGAAACAAACACGAACAATGACTTCACAAACAATTTCGAATACGAGCTTATTTCAAGCAAACTAAATTTCAAACGAATCGGTTCGTTTAAACCCCTGATCAACACCTCGTCTTCGGGCCCGTCTGAGGCAGCTTATAAGTGCGGTGGCGTTTTTGAAAATGTCGTCTAACCGTTTAGTTCGCGCATTTTTGAAAACGCTGTCTGCATCGTATGGGTTTTTTACACTAAACTCGGGCCGCGGGTCGACCCCCATGATCGACCCGCGGGCAGCATTTCAAGTTAAGTTGCTTATCCTGAAACGCACAAATTGTTCCAAACAGACCCTTCATCTCGAATGTCTAAACTATCTCCCCTACAAGCACTCGCCATGAACCTCATTTTCTTCCCAATATCTGAGGATTAATTTTGTATCCCCCATCGCCGACCCATTTCGCAAGTTGCAGCACAGCAGTAAATATCAACACCTCTCCAATTTGTCATCCACCTACAGAATTTTCAAACTATAATTGGAGTTCAAATTTCATGTTTTGTATAGCAAAATTGTGTAATTTATATGATTTGTCGAAACTAAATCGTTAATTCGTTATGCTTATTTTTCGTAATTTATATAATTTGTAGAAAGTCATTAAGTTTAACAAATCAAACTCAGCAAAATAATAAATAATTATTAATACATAAACGACCATAAAAATGAAGCATACAGTATAAATAATAAATATGGGTGATTTACTATATGCATAATAAAATCCATAAAAAGATTATCACGTGATTATAATCAATAATATGAGTAAATAAAATAGCTCTCATGGGTGTCAATTTAGAAATTAAATTACATCAATATGCTGATTCAATTGATAAAATAATAATGAAAAAAAAAAACACTTATCACTCTCTTTATTTAAGATACTATCGACCTCATTTTTAATAAGTTTAACACATATTTTCATATTATTTATCCTTACTCAAAAAAATATAATTTTAGTATATGAATTCTTTTTTAGGTTCCTTAAGTAACTTTCATGGTGATTTGGCAGTGATTAAACCAAGCACAAAATTAATTAATCTTTTTTAGTTTAATAAAAAAACATGTTGGCATATAACTTGTCAATATAAGATTGAGCTTATAACAATTAGGTCATCTATAATCGAGCAGTAAATCTTAAGACCCAAGGCACTCGTAGGCCACCCTTAGAACCTTTAAATCCTAAGAGCTCGAAATCAACTCTAAAGCCTTACGACTCATCTTAAAAGGTTTTGGATCAATCTATGACTGATCTTTAAGCTAAAGTGACTTGGTTTATCAAGCTTGACCAAGTCAACTCATAGTGACCTTGTAGAAATTATTGGTCAAATTAAATCCTAATGGTTAATCATTTAGTTTATAATGAATTTAACTAACTTATAGATCACTGAGAATCATCCTCGAATAAAACTCAAACCTTCAAATCTTAGGCTAGCCTGCGCTAACCTGACCTAATAGATTACCCCATGACCCTATCAAATCGCTAATCAAATTAATCACATTAATTGAATCAAAACCAGCTAAATGTCAAAAAAGAGCCTATCTTAGCTCTTAAATTAAAATTTAAAGCAAACAAATCTAAATTGGGATTCCTTATATGTTTAACCCAAATATGACTCATTAAAAGGATATTAAGTCAAACTCACATAAAGCCACCAAAATCCAAGTTAATTAAAACCAAATGAAACTTAAATCTTATTTAAGCTTGATTCAATTAATTTGAACTTGAAAAGTGAAAACTTTGAATCTCTAATGAACTCACTTGACCCATTATTTACCTAAAAAATTAACCTTTAAACCAATTCAAATCAAATCAAATTGAACTAAATTGAGTCAAATCTTTCACAAGCACTAGGTGATCTCATCAAATAGTCATTGACAACTTTATCTTCACCCACTTCCGAGCTGTTCGCTTGACCTGATGTTATATTGAGCCAAATTCTAAATCTAAACTAAATTTAATTAAAATTGATCCTAGGTCAATATTAACTAAACCAAACAAGTATTAAGATAAAGTAACTTTAAAATGGTTTGATCTACCACATAATCTATTAAGAACCCGTTTAGTTGTCCCCGAGCGGAATTCACTTTAATTAAGTCATAAGCATTTGAATTTCATTAAGACTTTGCCTATGGTTTAATTTGATCAAATAAACCTAGAAAATGTCTCGTGACTCTTTATTAAGACATTTTTTCCTATTGAACCAATGTGTTCCAATGATTTTTATTGAGACATCGTAGGCCAAACTAAATCCAAATGAAACAAAATCTAACCTAAAGAGTCTTGAGGACCCTAAAAACCTATCTAAGCTGACCCAAGCTAACTTGAAGCTAGTAGAACATAATTCATCCCAGTTTCAGCAAGTCGTTGAGCCCAAACACACATGAACTCCCAATCAATTCACCAAATTTGAAATTTACTATTTAAAATGTAATTAGGACTTCATTGATATTTTCTAATCACTTTCTCAACTAATAAAATAGTTAAATGCATGCTAGACAGGTAAACTAATAACTTATAGAAGCGTTTGAAGAATTGGTTCAACCTTACAATCTAAATTAGATGATGAGCATAAAATGGTCCCATCCACATGACACACTCAATTAGATGATCCCTAAAACTCCAACCACTATCATTTCCAAAACATCTCCCTAGCCCAACCCAAAATAGCCTCCCACATTTTTAATTCTTCCCCAATAATGGCAAAGATCGAATATAGTTCGTCTCAATTTCAACAAATACTTACCGAGGGATCCAAGAGTTTGGTAGCTAAAAAAATATCATTTTAAGGTTTAAGATAAGTACCAAAAAGGCATCGATGTCAAGAAGCCTTTCAATCTCAACCTTTTGCAAATCTTATTCTAAATTTATGTTGAGTTTAATATTTTTTTTAAATAAACTTTATGACTTTATATATCAATCAAACCAAATGATAGATCCTTCTCATGTTAGTCCAATATAGCAAAAATATTTCATGAATCATTTGCATGATACATGGGATCATGTCATTCTTGATAAAGTGTTACGGGTCATTGGTTAGATTAGGAAGAGGAAGCACAACCATTCGCTCTACGCATTTGAAAGAAAAAATTTATGATGTAGTCATATTAGAAGAAGAAGAAACCCAATTTGGCAAGGAAATTTATTACGTTCGTATTCCGGACATAGAGATACGTCCGAAGTCTAATAAAACCATGCCACGTGTTGGTGACAGAAAAAAAAAAAAAATTTCTTGTGATCTGGGTAATACAATGGAATATTCCTCCCGTGTTATTCTACGTTATTTAGGTGTTATTGTGGTGGTATTGATGTGTTATTGTATTCTGAGAATATTCTCGGTGTTATAATAACACAATAACACAACAATACTATTGCAATAACACCTGAATAATGCAAAATAACACAAGTGAAATATTCTCATTGTGTTACCGACTGATTTTTTTTGTCACTCCACGGGTGTGATTTTATTGGACTTCATACGTATCTCTATGTCCGGAGTCCGGACAGAATACGCGTTCATTTGACAGTCCCGCGTGGAAAAAGAGACCAAAGGCAGCTTGACAAATAAAGATTTAAGAATTAAAGGAAATTTTAAATATTAAAAACCTAGAATTTAGAAAATTCATAAAAACATGTAATAAAAATGCTATAGATTAAGCATTTAGAGCCTTATTAATAAAAATAAAATTGAAGCCTATACTTTGATTAATTAGTTTAATTAAATAAATATTAAAATCAAATAATAATTAATTACTGAACAAGATGACTTCTATCTACATTTAAATTCTTCCCAACTACCCTTTAGGTCATTTATGAGCTTGTGCAAATTTCTTGGGAAAGTTTGGATATATTTGAAGGGTATTTAAAATTTTCTAAGGATTTTTTTTATAAATGTTAATAAATAAAATAATAAAAAATTCAAGCTAAGTTAAAATTCCCTCAAGTGATTTCAAGAATGTCCCACAAGTTCAGTGACGTTTGTGGAACTAGGGCTATCAAAACGGCTCGTTGTTCTCGAACAGCTCATGTTCGGCTCGTTAAGAAGCTCGTGTTCGACTCATTCGCTAAGTTAATGAGCCGAACGCGAACAAAGATTTGTTCATTCGTGTTCGGTTTGTTTTAGCTTGAAATTCTATTCATGAATTATATATAGATTGATGAGTAGTATTTTTAAAAAATTTAATTGAATATAAGGCTGCAAAGCTTTATAATCAATTAGAAGTATTAATTAAATAAATAGAATAAAAATTATTAAATCAGTTTAAAATGATGTTTTATTATAACAATAATTTTTAAATCTTACACAAACCCTTAATATATTATGGTTACATGATTAGGGTTGTCAAAATGAATCTTTGTTTGTGAACAGCTCATGTTCGGCTCGCTAAGCAAACGAGCCGAACACGAACACACTTTTTGAGCTCGAAATATAAACGAGCCGAACCCTTGCTGATTGTTCATTATTGCTTGACCGTCATAACTGACCATCTTTATTTCACTCCATTGATTGGTCATCACTGCTTGTTTGCCCATCTACCATCTTCCAACAGTAATTAAATGATTGTTCTATAGAAATCACTCGAGCAATGCCGGTGGTTTGACATCATCTCACAATCAACATCTCCCTTCAGAACTTCTCCAATATTCTCAACTACAATCTTAGAACATCATGCTAATATTTTAAATTTTGGAATCATGTTGTCTTTCATTGAGGGAAGTATAATTCCTTATAATTTCTTCTTACATAGTGAATTATTTCATTTGGGTTACAATTCTAATTTTTTAAACAAAGTTTGTCTTATCTATGTTCTTAGCCATGCGTAGGATTTTCATATATAATTGTTTGAGTGAAATTAGATATGTAATTGGCCTTTAGTCTTATTTTCCTATAAATGTTCAATGACTATTTATCTATAAATAATTTTGTATCATACTTTAAATTATTAAAATATTTGAGATATATTTGTTGCAACTTGCTACTAAAAAAAAAATTAAAAATATAAAATAATAGTAGAATATATTAAAGACGAGATACCGAAAAATTCACATAAACGCTTTGAATAAATACAACAAAATTAAAATATTCACCAAGAAATAAGGTAGAAAATGTTGAGAAATTAGGGCAAAGAAAAAGCAAAAATCAAGAGCAAGCACAAGGATTTAACGATGTTCGACAAATTGCCTACGTCCTCGAGACCAAGAGCTGCGGCTTTTTGATTACTTGAAAAAGAGTACATCAGCATCAGGGTTACAAAATGTAGAGCACAATATGTAATTACAAAATTATCATGTACCGTACCACCGCCCCGCACACCCAACCCACTCAACGAAACTCCCCCAATTGGATAGATGCTTCTGCTCAATTCCGTTGGCTCGCTCCACTCCGCTCCAGTATCTTTCACTTATCTAGTATATGAGCCATATCTAACATAGAATAAATGATGAACAACTAAGAAGAGAAAAAGAATGGACTTGATATTTAAAAAAAAAATCATAAAAGAGTAAATTAAATATCTCATATACCACTCAACAAAAATAAATGAAAAATGAGAATTTAATATTCAAGATTAATGATGCTATGTGTTGAGAAATTTAGGGCAAAAAACACAAATCCAGAACAATAACACAAAGATTTAACAAGGGTCCAAAATTACCATTGTACCGTCCCGCGGGGGTCATTGCCTCCGCACCCCAACCCACATAACAAAACTCCCTCGATTGGACAGATGTTTCCGCCCCACTCCACATCGTTGGCTCGCTCCGTTCCGCTCTAACATATGTCCCTTATCTGGTATATGAGTCATACCTAACACTATGCATTAAGATTTCATTCCTTCGTTTATAATATATATTCTCTTCCTATAAATGCTCAAAGAAGGCACAAGTTTTGCCAAGCTACCTCTCAAGACAATTCGCTATTTGAGCTTTGTTTGAGAGCAAGAGTGCCTATCTATGGCATCCATAAAAGCAGAAAGGCCTGCAAGCTCCCAGGTTCCAGTAGGACTAAGCAGCAAAGCAAGTGAAGCTAAACCTAAGGCCACATCACCAAAGCAGGCTCGTAAGAAGACTGAACAGAAGCCTCCTGCACCAACAAAGAAGACTCAGGTATTCACCCAAGTCTCCTAAGAAGCTCAAAATGTTTATATTTGCCGCTTTAACGATCCAATTTCGAGTCGAGCTGAAGTCACCTCATAATAAGTGTTAATAGTGACTCACAATTGACTAAAGGCAAAGCGGCATTCTTGTACTTTTGCCCATCCTTTAAGCCTCTTGTTTAGGCTCCTTCTATTTTAAATAGAAGAGGGTGGGTGAGGCTTTTGCTAAGGACATATGTGTGAGAGGCAAGTGAGAAATTCTGTCCAAGAATTTGAGAGTGTTAGATTAGCCTTGGAGGAAGGTGAGGAGAGCATCTAAAGGGTCTTGGGAGCAAATGAAGACCCATGGAAGATGAGGGCTCATCTTGTAAGGCTATGTACTCTTTTGCTTTTGCCATAGTGAATCTTCAGATTGTTTCCCTCCCGTGGATGTAGGTCCAAAGAGACAGAACCACGTAAATAGCTTGTGTTTCTTGTTGTGTTTGCTTTTGTTCTTTGTTTATTTCTTCTAGCCAAGTCAATCGATTTTCCCAGAACAATTGGCGCCGTCTGTGGGAAAACCGTATTTCTTGCCTAGAAGATTGGGCAGCAAAGAATTCAACAGGGTGTTCGGCTGGAATCAAGAAGAAGGAGAGGAGTTCTACATCAGGCTGAGTTCGGTTTCTTGGAAGTTCTGCAAGCTGAGTTCGGCAATTCCAGCGTACAGACACTTCTTCTCTACCTGCAGGAGTATCAAGATCGCAGTCTAAGGAGGAGTTCTACACCTCTAGAATTCGGGTGCCCAGGGAGGAGTTCGGGATTCTTTAGCCTGCAATCGCTGAAGGTGTTCGGTACGGGAGCAATCGAGGAGTTCGGCAAACTTACTGTTGCCAAGATCGGCAATCCAGATTTCTGGACAAAGATCGCAAGAATTCAGCTGCTCAGGTTCTTGAACAGAAAGGAACTTGGCTTGCAGGTTCTTGATCTGGTCCAGGCTCTCTCGGCAGTCCTAGAAGAGGAGTTCGACTCTCCTCGAACTGTACAAGAGATCGCGACGGGGGGTGAGTCCCGCTTCGGAGGAAGCGAGGCGCGACCGGGACTGGAGGCGGAAGCGAAGGGGTCTCGGCGCGAAGCAGCTCGCGGGGTTCCACGGCAAGCTGCGAAGAGCAGTTCACTTCGCGCGGAGAAGATTTCACAGCGACGAACAGGAGTCCGGAGGAGCATTCGCGGTTCATCGCAGGAGGCGGTTTTCTCACCAGGAAATTGCGGCAACAGGGAGTTCGATCACCTAAGAAGTTTGCAAGGAGAGGGTGGAGTTCGACGAATTTACTATTACCAAATTCGACAGTCCTAAATTCCAGGCTACAGGAAAAGCTCAGTAGCAAGGTCTTCGGCACTCCATTTCTTCAGCTGTACAGGGGTATTCGTCTGCAGCAGCTTATTCGGCCTGCATTGCCCCGATTGCGGGAACCTGTAAGGATTCTTTGACCAGCCGTGTATCTAAGCTGCAGCGAGGAGTTCGGTTCTCTATTTCTTCGGCTGTACAAGGAGTTCTACAGCAATCAAAGTCTTTCGGGTTTATAATCAGTTGATTGGAAGATCTTGGTGTGAAGAGCTCTTCGGCGGGGACAATGGGTTCCGCCAAATTTGACATCGAGAAATTTACTGGAAAGAACGACTTCGGCTTGTGGAGAGTAAAGATGAGAAGTAAAGATGAGAGCTCTATTGGTTCAGCAGGGTGTTGCAGAAGCCTTGCAAGGTTCAGCAGCATTGCCGTCCGACCTGACCGAGAAAGAGAAGAACGTCATTCTGGATAGGGCTCACAGTCTAATAATTCTGAGTTTGGGCGAAAAAGTACTGAGGGAGGTGTCGAGGGAGACAACTGCTCAAGCACTTTGGGCCAAACTTGAGGTACTTTATATGACTAAATCTCTGGCTAACAGACTCTTTCTGAAGCAGCGTTTATACTCATTCAAAATGCACGAAGACAAATCAGTTTCGGAGCAGATTGACGAGTTCAACAAGATCATAGATGATCTTGAAAACATCGACGTCAAGATGGACGACGAGGATAAGGCACTGTTGCTGTTAAACTCTATTCCTAAGAGCTACGAGCATTTCGTGGATGCGATGCTCTATGGTAGGTACGTACTATTACTTTGGAAGAGGTTCAATCGCCGATCAAAGCCAAGGAACTTCAGAAGAAGCACGACATGAAAGAAGAAGCCAGTGGAGACAGTCTGACAGTTAGAGGAAGACAGAGCAAGAAAGGTTCCAAAAGTGATTGTCGGCATATTTTTAGGTTGTGTGTTTTATTTTGAAAAGGGGGTTGTCTAACGGAAATTGTGCGGCGAATAAATAATTTAAAAAGTAGTATTTGATTTTGAAAATAATTTTAAATTTGAAGATTTTAAGATATGAAATCAAACCGATCTCACATCCCAAATAGTTTATATAAACGAGCACCTCACCACAAACCGTGTATCTATCCCTAATGATAGACACACTGCTTGATGGTGGGGCTCGATTAAACAAACTAAAGGATTTGTGACATCCGTTTGGTCTGCGAACCAATTTTATAAGCCGACAAATTCCTCTGCTTAATATGAAAGTATTAAACAGGGTTTATATTATCTGGGTTCTTTAAAATTCCCTATAAGGGCAAGCCCCTATAGTTAATTACATCTTAAGTGACGGGAATCACCTAACAAAACTCTCGATAATAATCAATAATTCTGCTCTCAAGAATTTCAAAGTTTAAGGTTTTCAAAGGATTGGATTTTGGAATTTCAATAGGGAATGGATCGAGTTTGGAACATTTTGTTTTGGGAATTCAATGGAAGAAAGGTAGGAGAAATTACAGATCCGAAGTGAACTTCGGTAATTTCCCGACTATCCTATTGTTTGGCTTGAATTTAGAAAAGTCCTAATGTTTATTTAATGTTTTGATCTTGCCAATTTTAATTAATTATGGCTTATATTTGTATGATAAAATCATACAAATAGCCTGGAAGATGTGAGGGTTTGTGTCGTATCAAACGACTACCTCGGAATCCTAAGACCGGTTAGGGCTCAATTTACATGACATGATCATACAAATGCCTAACGAAGAGTTGAGGATTTATGTTGCACTAGGCAAACTACCTCGAGATCCTATGGCTTAGTTATTTAATTCTAAGAAGGTTTTCGTGAAGTAGACTCGGGTTTTGCCGATGACGATGGCCGTGCCGCCCACCATGCTCCGAGCTCCTTGTTGTTGCGGAGGTTTAATTTTAGAAGTCATAAATCGGAGATGAGAAAAGTGTTTTGGTTTAGAGAAAATCTTAATTTCCAAGTGCTTTTGTGTTTTAATTAAAACAAATCTTAAAGTCGATTATAACGACACCGGTTAAGATCCCACGGTTCCATCCTTCCAAGCATCGTTATTTTTATCGGATTCACTTAGTTCGGATGAATTTGCTAAACTCAACTAAATGAGTTCCACACTTTCATTTAGATCGTGGGAAATCCTCGTTAGTAACACGTAGGTTACATCATCCGAGGTATTCCCGATCATCCAACAGGACGTTTTAATTTAGTTGTAATTGTAGTTTTGTGTTCGTTTGTGATTAAATTTTGAGTTGTTTTATATTTTGAAATGTTGCGGCGGTGAATTTTATCTTGCAATGACTTTTAACTTAGTTTTGGTTTCAGTTTTAGGGACTATCCTAAAAGTGTGGGTTTTCATGCAAGAAAAGTAAGTGCGATGCAATTAAATAAATTGCAATAAAATAAAAGCGTACCTGGAGGGTCTTCCCGTCATCCCAAGCTGCACTTAAAACATAATTAGAATATTTAAGCAAGTTCCTAGGTAAAGCTAAGGGAAGGGTTATGGTTTTCTACCAAGTTCCTAATCCTATAGCTAGTCATTTCCTAAGACGTCTAGGTTCTCAGTGTTTTGGTTTGAGGACGATTTTCTTCATCAAAGAATAATTAAGTTCAATTATTCTTATGAATATCCTACCATATTGAGGAAGTGCTTAAGAAGAATCTTAAACATCTTTTCAATATTACTAGAATTGTTTTAAGTCCAAATGAATTTAATTATACAAATGAATTAATCGTCCGAGAATTCAAGTTTTGTTGTTATCTTACTCAGTGAACTAGGACATTTGAATATCATATAAGTGGAGTAACATTTCATTTAATGTTCTATTTAGGAGTTATGATAATAAAAGTTTTCGAGGGCAATTGGTGTTCCAATGATTTGCGATTTAGTTTAATTTCTGGTTATCGGATTTAAATTTGGAATAGTTGTTCAAGTTGCTTTATATTTAATTTCTTTATGTTTTAGGTGATGTTATTTAATTCAATTTAATTTAACTTTAATTTAATTTAATTTAGTTTAGTTTCAATTTTGATTCAATTTAACTTGATTTTAATTTTAACTTCGATTCTATTATTTAATTTAATTTAATTCAATTTAGTTTGATTTGATATGAATTAATTTAATTTAATTTAACTTGATTTAATTTAATTTAATTTATTAATTTAATTTAATTTAATTTGATTTAATTTTAGTTTAATTTAATTTAATTTAATTTAATTTAATTTAATATGTTTTAATTTAATTTAACATTTTTTTAATTTAATTTAGTTTAATTTAATTTAATTTAATTTATTAATTTAATTTAATTTAATTTAATTTATTTATTTAATTTAATTTAATTTACTTAATTTGTTTGATTTAATTTAATTTAACCTTTAATTTAATTTTATTTTTAATTTTAATTTAATTGAAAATTTAAAAAGAGTTTAATAATTTAACTTTTTTTTTAATTTAATTTAATGATTAAGTCCTTTAACATTTTAAAACTTAAATTTGAATTATCATTTTAATTAAGAATTAAATATTATTGAGATGATTAATTTAGGGATTTTTTAAATTAAAGAATAAATCTCTTCCTAATAATATCCCTATTTTAATAATTCTAATTTTATTATTCTTCCAAATTTAATCAATTATTTAATTAAGGTTTATTTCAATTATTTTAAATTGTTTAGTAGGTTTCTACCCTTTAATTATTTAAGTTTCAATCATCCAAATCAGATTAGGATCAAATATTTTACTTGTTAATTTTATTAAACCTAAAGTTTTAATTAAGGGTTAAAAGTTTAATTACCATTTTGCCCTTCAAGCTTAATAATTTCATAACTCACTAAATTGAGCTTAAATGAACTTGAAATTTTTATGTGACTTCACTCATATGCCAATAAAGACTTGAGAGGAGAAAAATGTGATTTTTCTGTATTTAATTTATTTATGTAATTATTTTTGGTGGAAAATAGGGATTTCCAAGGAAAATTTAATAATATGACCAAGGGAAAGTTTCTGTAATTAAGAAAATTATGGAACATTCCTGATGACCAGAGGACCACTTGGACCAATTTTGGTGATTTTTTGAATTATATTATTTTTATTATAATTATTTTAAGTTTTGGAGTATTAATTAATTTAAAAATAAAGTAAAGGTTGAAAAATTAATTTTATATTTTTCAAAAATCTCTCTGATATCAAGGAAATCAGAGAATCAATTTTTATAATTTTCTGATTTTTCTTTGATTTATTAGAATTATTTTAGTGGAAATGCTAAAAAATACATTTTTTTTAATTTTAAAATTACCTTAGGGCTTTAAAATTTAATATCTCACCAAATAGACCTAAGAAAAATATAGGATTTGTTCCTACATGATTAAAATTCAAAATGTGACATTTTGGTGAATTTTATTATTTTTGTGATTTTTATTATTTTTTAATTATTAAAATATTAAAATAATATCAAAAAATTAACTTTTTTAGAAAATTGAAATTTTAATTTTCTTAAATTTCCCTGATATCAGAGAGGCTCCAAAACCAATTTGGTGAATTTTTGAAAGGTATTTTGAAAGTTATGAATTTTTAAAGTTTAAAATGGCTAAATCGGCTTAATCAACCCATTTAGTAGGGCTAACCAAGTCCAATTGACTTCAAATTTTTATGGTGGGTTCCTCTGATCCTAAAGGTCAGTGGAGAATTGATTTCAAGTCAATTTGATATATGGTTAGCTCTAATTAATTAAGGAGTTATTTTGAGTGTTTAAGCTAATTAGGGTTATTTTAAATAAATTAATCCAAAAACTATTTTTCCTAGGGTCCTCTGGTCATAAGAGACATCACCAAATTTTCCTAGAATTTATTTCACAACATGCTAATTATTGGAATTAAAATACTTAAAACAACGAACATGAATTTGAAAAATCAATAACTTTTCATAGGGTCGGTCTCCGACTTTGGAAAATTCAGGGAATGTTCCCAAATTCAGAGGCTTCAAAAGCCCTATGGCCTTATGCCATGGTGAATTTCCTATATGCATGGAGAATTAAAATAATGCAGAAAGGAAATAAATCATTAAAAATAAAATACTTGATGAAATTAAATAATTTCTTTTCCACATTATTCTCCTCTGTTCACTGAGCAAGAGAGTATTTTTATTTTATTTTTCTGATTTTCCTACACAAAGTTATGGATTTTTGAAGTTTAGGGGAATTAAATAAATCAAAAAATCTCTATTTTTCTATTTATCCGAGTCGGCGCCGCGTCATCCTTAACATCTCCGAAGTGCCGCGTGGCGCTTTCTGATTCGACTCCGCCATCCGACTCAGCGCTCCAGGGGCCCGCTGTATCGTTCCTTCTCCTCCTCCGGCGCGATTCTGGCCTTCCGTCCGCGCGTGTATGGAATGAACGACATCCGTTCATCGTCCCTAAGTGTCCTCACCCGAGAGCCGTCCACACTAAAACCCTAAGAACTCACTCATTACTCAATGGATTTTCGTGTTCTTATACTCTATGGATTCGTCTTGAAGAGACGAATACATCTATACGGTGATCATGCATTGAAATTAAAGCATTTGAAATAAAGAATCTCCAAAAGCTCGGGATGAAGAATTAGCTCATACCTTTGCTCAGAGAAGTGTAGCTTCAATCTGAGAGTTGTGTCACCTTCGATCGGATCCCGACGAAGCTCCGCATGAAGTCTCCTGGTCCGATGAATCGCCTAGGTATGATTTCGACCACAGCAGATCACAAAGCTTGGAGGCCGGAGCAACCGGGTGGCCTCAGAGAGGGGCTTTTGTCGTGGACTCCTTCCTCGGTCCGGTGAAGGTGTAGGACCAATCAATTCGAGGATTGATCCACCGTGGAGAAGTGTCCCGGTTTTGGGTGGAATTTTGGCCGAGAAATCGGGCTCGTTGGTGGGGATTAGGGCAAATTGTCACCGGGGATCAACCGCTCTAAGTATGGAGAGTGTTCTGGAACAATTTTGGCGGTGGTTTCAGTAAGGTCCGGTTCAAGCACCTCTCATGGACGAGAGGGGGTGGTGTTTAAATAGGAGAGGGTGGAGGACCACCCGAGGAGAGTTAGGGCTTGGGATCACCGCTCTTGGCAAGAGAAGAATGCACCGCAATGGCCACTCTGGGATGGGGCAGCTCAGCGAGTGAGAATTCCAAGTTTGGGCTCACATGCGAGCTCTAGGCCCGGTGGTTTCCGGCTGTTGTGGTGGCTGGCCGGCCAGTGGTCGGTCACCCTCAAGGTCGTGGAGGTCGTGGCGGGGCTTAGTGCGACTAATCGGCCATGGACATGTGTAAAGGAGTCGAATTGAAATGGAATGGGGAGGAGCTCATTTTGGGTCCAAATGGGTCAACCCACCTTTTGGGCTTGGTTCACCTCCCCATGGCCGATTTGGGCCGAGGGAGGATCAGATGGATCAGCTAGGAAAGGGTGAAGAAGTCACCATCCATGAATATTTTGATTAATCATGGATTAAGGTGAAGCATTAAAAGGGTTAAAACCTTTTTAAGGGGGCTTAAAAGAGGCTCCTCCTTTTGCCATTAATGGCTTGATCACATGTCAAACCTTCCATGGCTTCATGTGGCTTGTCCATGGCTTCGCATGGCTTGTCTTTGGCTTTGGGAAAAGCTTGATCAATTTCATGAAAATGGATTTTAGAAATTTTTGGTAATTTGATGGGAATTTGTATGAAGCTTGATTTGGAATGGTTTAATGATGATTTTGAAACTTAGGGGTGATATCAATTGAAGGTATGATGAAAAGAAATTGCCATGTGGGCTTTAGAGCCAATTTTGGGCTTTTATATTTGGTGGAAATGGGCTTTTAAAATGGTTTAGGGAAGTGGGCTTTTGGATTTTAAAATGGATTTTAGGATGAAATTTTGGCAAAGGCTTGGGCCAAATAATTGTTGGGTTTAGCTCATAGATGTGTCATGAGTGACTTGGAGCAAATTGGGAGTGATTTGGGTTTGAATCGGGTTGAATTTGGGCTCCTTTGGTGAATGGGTCAATATAGGTCAAATCGGGATAATTTGGGCCAATGTTGGGCTAGGGTTGAAATTGATGTAAAATTAATGTTGGGAAATGTTTATGGGAGTGTTTCAAAGAGGTTTTGACTTTGGTTGGGCTTTGATTTTGGGGTTTGGGCTCATTTGGGTTAGGTTTGGGTTTAGGTCAAAATTGGGCCTTTTAGCTTTGGGTTCAATTTGAGTGGGGTTTGGGCCTAAATTTTGGGCAAATCATGTTAGTGTTTTGTTTTTGGGGACGCTAAGGAAGGTTTAGAAAATATTTGGGGTTAATTGGAGTTGAATTGGGTGAGTTTGGGTTAGGTTTGGGTCATGGGTCCAAATCGGGCTTTAAGGCCAAAAGTGAAATCGGACCCAAATGTCAATCAAATTGGACTTGGATTTGGTCTAGATTGGTGTTGGGAATGTTGAATTTAAGTTTAGAATTGAATTGGACCAGAATTTGGGTCAATTGGGTAGGTTTGGTTTGACATTGGGTTCACTTTGGGTTTAAAATGGGCCAAATTGGGGGTTTTGACAAAAGTGGGGTAAATTGACAAAATTGGCCCATGGTGTAGTTGAACAAAATGAAATTAGGAATATTTGAGATTTTATGAAATTTTCTAGGGATTTTTTGAATTTTTTGGATTTTTGGGTCAAGAGGGGTATTTTGGGTATTTGGAGGGTATTGGGAGGTATTTTCGGAATTCTTGGTATTTTTGGGTATGGATGATCAATTTGAGTGATGTGGAAATGTTTAGGAATGGTTTTGAGGAATTTTGGGTAATTTGGAAATTTTGGGGGATTTCAAGGGTTTTGGGTAGGCTAGGCGGGTGTAGGGTCCCGGGGGTCAAAAATTGAAAAAATTGAAAAAATTGAAAAAATTGAAAAAATTGAAAAATTTGGAAAATTGAAGATTAGGTGAATTTAAGTGGAATAAAATCATTTTGGTTGAGCCATGAAGCCATATCAAGCCCACATGAGCCATGAAGGGACTCATTTGAGGCATTCACTATGTTGTTCCCAACCCTCTTAACCAAGGGCTTAGGGGTTAAGGACCATCCATGTGAATCACCTACATGAGTCAGGAGGTCAAGTTGGGTATGGGTGTGGTTTTAGGAGGTGGTGTGCAAGTGTAGTGTATAAGTGTAGTGTATGTGTAAGTCAGCCCTTCACTGCACTGTGCCACCTGTGGCGATCCTAAGTGCCAAAGAGTCTTATAGGAACCCATCCTTTAAACTTCCACATTTGATTTCAACCCTCTAGGTGATTAGGGGTCTATAGTCAAGTTTGTGGAGTTTGCGGGGAGTTAAGAAGTGGTTTGAAATTCTAGGTGGTGGGTCCCAATTCTAGTTCTCTAAGACAATCAAAGGAAAAGCCTAAGGCTAGATCCTAAGTACTAAAAAGAAGAAGAGAAGACCTCATCAAAAATGAGGTCAACAAATGGACCCCCAATAGGTGTGGTGAGCTAAACAAGTACACCGCGCGTATTGGCGTTGACCGAAGAGATCAACAAAACCAACACAGATGTCCAAGTGACAAACTTAGGACAAAGTAGAAGAGTTTCCGCTGGGGGGTGTCAAGTATATCTCTTAGACTGGAGATCCCTGAACTCTCGCTGGGGAAAGGAAAATGAGGTGAATCCCAAATCACATGATATGGGGGAATTTCAATTTAGATTTTATTTTGTTTCAATTTAAGTTTTGATGTGTGAGCTTAGATTTTTGTTTGGAGTTTCAATTTAGATTGAAGTTTTGCCAAAA
This sequence comes from Papilionanthe hookeriana x Papilionanthe teres, assembly GCA_022702705.1. NCBI lineage: Eukaryota > Viridiplantae > Streptophyta > Magnoliopsida > Asparagales > Orchidaceae > Papilionanthe > Papilionanthe hookeriana x Papilionanthe teres. The sequence goes on along the minus strand of CM040428.1, from coordinate 36,019,231 downwards.
TTAATTTGAAGGGATCTGAACTGGAAGTGAAAATTGGAATTTTATGGTTTTAGATGTAACATCTTCAATCTCAAAAGAAAATTGAATTGATTGGATTGAATCATTACAATGAGGAGAGATCTCAGAGCAATGCGGTATTGGATGTAAAATCCTTAACCTCAAGAGTTTGATTTTGATGTACTTCATCGCAATAGGGAAAGAATCCTAAAGCAATGCAGTTTCGGATGTAAAATCCTCAACCCCAAGAATTTGGTTTTGATGTATTTCATTGCGATAGGGAAAGAATCCTAAAGCAATGCAGTTTCAGATGTAAAATCCTCAACTCCAAAAGTTTGAATTTGATGTATTTCATTGCGATAGGGAAATGATCCTAAAGCAATGCAGTCTCGGATGTAAAATCCTCAACTCCAAAAGTTTGATTTTGATGTATTTCATTGCGAAAGGGAAATGATCCTAAAGCAATGCAGTCTCGGATGTAAAATCCTCAACTCCAAAAGTTTGATTTTGATGTATTTCATTGCGATAGGGAAAGGATCCTAAAGCAATGCAGTCTCGTATGTAAAATCCTCAACCCCAAGAATTTGAATTTGATGTATTTCATTGCGATAAGGAAAGGATCCTAAAGCAATGCAGTCTCGGATGTAAAATCCTCAACCCAAAAGTTTGAATTTGATGTATTTCATTGCGATAAGGAAAGGATCCTAAAGCAATGCAGTCTCGGATGTAAAATCCTCAACCCAAAAATTTGAATTTGATGTATTTCATTGCGATAGGGAAAGGATCCTAAAGCAACGCAGTCTCAGATGTAAAATCCTCAACCCAAAAGTTTGAATTTGATGTATTTCATTGCGATAAGAAAAGGATCCTAAAGCAATGCAGTCTCGGATATAAAATCCTCAACCCAAAAGTTTGAATTTGATGTATTTCATTGCGATAGGGAAAGGATTCTAAAGCAATGCAGTTTCAGATGTAAAATCCTCAACCCAAAAGTTTGAATTTGATGTATTTCATTGCGATAAGGAAAAGATCCTAAAGCAATGCAGTCTCAGATGTAAAATCCTCAAACCAAAAGTTTGAATTTGATGTATTTCATTGCGATAGGGAAAGAATCCTAAAGTAATGCAGTCTCGGATGTAAAATCCTCAACCCAAAAGTTTGAATTTGATTGAGATTTGATTTGAGATCTGGAAGGTTGAATTTGAATTTGATTTAAAACTTGATTTGAAATTTGGAAGGATTGAATTTGAAATCTGATTGAGATTTGATTTGAGATCTGGAAGATCAAATTTGAGATTTGATTGAGATTTGGGATCTGGAGAGATTGAATTTGAATTTGATTTAGATTTGATTTGAAATTTATGTTCATTTTGTTTGTCTTTTAACGATCCAAATTTATTTTATTTATTTAATGTCCATGTGAATTTTGTGTTCATCATTTTTAGATTTTTAAGGAAAGTTTTCTTTTATTCTTTTTTTTTTATTTCTTTTCTGTTCTTTGTTCGAAGTTCATCTAACTTTAATGGCGTTTCCTAGTCAATTTGCACAAAAGAGGTGAAGGCCAAAAATGTGACATGGTCACTTTCATTCCAATCATGTCGAAGATACATCATACAACTCGATCCGGAATACATCTCATACAATCCATGTAGACTCAAAACGGACTATGTATGATCTTTGTCGATCCATTCAAAGAAGCATCTGTCAAAAATCCATGTCTGAATAGTGGGGTACATAGTCAATAACATCACCTTCCAAGCCATCCTTGGCAAGGATGCCGTATGGATGTACATTGGAGGTGTGATATTTCCATGTAGCTCACAGCTCGTAAGGCCGGAGGCTCTCTAGCTCCGGGTCCGGCTGGAAATGGTAAGGTGTCTTCCTCGTCGTCCATCCTCCCGAAAGTAACCGAGATCCGCTTCACCGGTACTCCCGGTATGCAATGCTTAGCGATATCCGCTCTCGTTGCCCTTCGGCATCATGACGGAACCTACCGGTAATGGTATCTTCACCGGCCCTCGGAACTCACTCGGGCTCGCTATCCGGAGGTCGCATCCGAATATGATGTTACACTCTTTCGAGAAAGAGACCGTGCGAAAGGTCCGACAAAGTCGTGGTGATCTATGTGCGGGGTATGCGATCACCCCGCTTGTAGATGTTAATAATGCAGCTATTGGGCATGCAATCCGCCGGCGATAATCTCTTTACCATTCTCTTGATGACTAATGGCATTGGATCCACTTAGCCATGACGGAGTATTCCCGTGGGTTTCCTTCCCGTCTTCCGCAAAGTTGTAATAGCATCCACATTGTATTGTAATTCTTCCTTTCCCTGGCATCCATCTCTGGGGTTCTGAGTAGGTGTTTTCCCTTAGGCGGCCCGCTCGGCCCATTCTTTTCAAATCCTGGATGCAATCCACAATTTTTTGTTGTTCATATTCCGAGAATACGTCTGTATGTAGCTCGAGGCCCTCTAAGTATATCGATCCTTCGCCTCTCGATTCTCTCGAAGTATTCAAAGGTTTTCTTTTCGACATTCTGCATTCTTTCTAGCTCGTATTCCAGAATAATCTGCAAATGGCGAGGCCTGGTGACATATTGTGGGATATACGGCTCAACCCCTTCACATTCTCCTGCATACCTCGGCTCCTCGGGGATGATGTCCATCGGGACATCCCCCGGGGTTGCTTCTGCAACAAGGTCATGCATTACCGGTGGTTCTATCCGGTAGCGTGGTAGTCTTCTTTCTTCCGATCTTTGTGAGATTTCCCCGGTCCTTTCTCGTTATCCTAGGAGCCGGCCTCCTTTCTTCAGGTTCCCGGTGAACCGGTGTCCTCGAAGTGTACGTACGCGGCAAGAAGAATCGCCTCGTCGCGCCGGTCCGCTCGCTAGTTCGGTTAACATCTTACGGATACGGCGATTCTTATTTCTTCGTTGCGTTCGTCGTGAGAGTAGCTCTTCGAACTTCTTGAATCTCCGTGGGCGCGGCGCCGACAAGCCTCGCCCTCTCGCCGTAGCGACTACGTACTCGATTTTCTTATCTTCTTCGGTGTTTGTTTTTCTTCTATCGTCGTTGGATCGGTGGCTCGGGCCACCCACTTTCATCACCTGTCTCCGCCCGGGTAGTTCCTCTCGGTCGACCGGGATCCAATCATTTTCCTCGTACCGCGAGTCCGTCGGTGCGAAGTCCGAGTCAATCTCGATTATCGCTCCATCTTTCACCCTCTTTTCATCGAGTGCAAGGCTTACGCCTTTTCTAAAGTTCGAGACCAACCGCCCGTTCGACATTTCCCTGCGAAAAGACAAGGAAAAGGATCAGGGGCTGTACTAAGAACAAGAACATTAAGAAAATGTTTATTAAAGACAGTTTTTTATTATTATTTTTTTTTGTATTTTTAAATTTAAGAGGAATGAAGTGGGATAAGATCAGGAAAGAGATTTTGATATGGAAGAGAAAATGAGGAAAACTTTATTATCATGATTTTATTTATTTTAGCAGATTTTTTTTTATTATTTTTAGGTTCGGACCCAGTCATAAGTAATTACTTCACCCGTGCTTCTAGGGATGAAAGATCCATTCCTCCGAAACATCAGGTAGCGTAATACTTTTTCAAGTATCGTCCATTGATCGGAAGCATATGTCGTTCTCCCTGGCAATTCACTAACTGGTAGGAACCTCCTGAGTATACTGCTTCAACCACGAACGGTCCTTCCCAAGTGGGTTCAAATTTTCCTCCTATCTTGTGGTGTGCAAGAATAGGTCTCTCGAGAACGAGAACTAAGTCACCAACTTTGAAGGTTCTTGGGCGGACCCGCCTGTCATGGGCTCGAACCATCTTAGCTTCGGTATAATTCTAAATTCCCGTCGCGCTGCAAGTCTTTTCCCTTCCGAGCTTTCTAATTCTTCTAGTCGTAATTTGGCATTATCTTCTCGTCGTGATCTTATTTGCAACCGCAATTCGAGTGAAGGAAGCCGAACCTCTAAAGGTAACACCGCCTCGGACCCATACACCGCAGCGTAAGGTGTAGCTTCGAGTAGGAGTTCGAAGGTTGTCCGGTAGGCCCATAAGGCTTCTAATAACTTCTCGTGCCAATTTCTCTTATTATCGTCCAAGGTTTTCTTTAAGATTTGAACGAGAGTTTTATTAAAAGCTTCAACTGTGCCGTTTGCTCTCGGGTAGTAAATTGTTGAATACCGCCGCCGATTCCGTGTCTCCCGACAAAATTGTTGATTTGTGTGCTTCGAATGCCGACCCATTATCCGAGATAATCCCGCGTGGCACTCCGAAACGGTAGACAACTCGGTTCTTGAAAAACCGTAAGCACGTGGTGTGCTTTCACTTCTCAAGTGGAACCGCCCTCGCCCACTTGGAAAAGTAATCCGTAGCCCCAAGAATGAAGCGATGTTCTTTTGAAGATGGTGGTTCTATCGGACCCACTATATCCGTGCCCCAACATTTAAATGGCCACGACGCAATTGTCGGATGCAAGCACATTCGGAGGTTGGTGTAGAACCACTCCGTGCACTCGGCATCGATGACGCCTCTCGGCGATTTTCATGCGATCGGTCATCATCGAGGGCCGGTAGTACCCTAGTCTTTTAATTTTCATTTTCATCTTCGGACCCGACCGGTGAGCGCCACGGAGTCCCGAATGCACCTTTTAACAATTTCACGGGCCTCGGACCCGCTTAGGCACCTTAGCCACATTCGATCGAAAGATCTTCCGTATAACGCGTTGTTTATTAATGCGTAGGAAAGAGTTCTTTTCGATCCGATGGGCTAGCGACCTATCGTCCGGTAGTTTTCCTGTTTGCGGGTAGTCTATTAATGGTTGTCGCCAATCTTCCGTGTTTTCTCGTCATCGTTGTAACCGATTCTTCTTCTTTTTCTAATTTGTGTATTGTGTCTATGTCGAGCTGTGATAAGACCTGACGTCCGTGAACTCACACTTCCACTGACTCATCTTGCAAACAGGCAAACTCTTTTGCGAGGCGAGCTAACGCATCTGCTAAAGCATTTTCTTTTCTGAGAATTTTGTAGATCGTCACATTCGGAATCTGTTTCAATACTGTATGGCATACTCGGAAGTATTGCTCGAGTCTTGGCTTTAAAATTTTGTACTCGTCCGGCGATCTGTTGAATGATTAACTGCGAATCCCCGTAGATATTGATGTCTGTTATCCCCATTTGAATAGTTAATTCCAGTCTTGTTATGAGGGCTTCGTATTCTGCTTCGTTGTTTGTACACGGTTCTGTTAAGTGGTAGGAGTATCATAACATCCCCCGCTCCGGTGTTATAAAGATTAATCCGATCCATGCCTTACCGGGCACTATCACTTGTGATTCTTCGTCTTTGTGTGCTGAAGATGCTCCGTCGAAATATAATTCCCAACGTCAATCATCGTGGTCTTCTAGGCTCATTATTTGTTCATCCGGCAAATCGTCATTGAGGGAGATTCCGCCGCAATGGGTGTGCTGCGAGGAAATCGCTAAGACTTGTCCCTTTACGGCACGAAGAGGCACAAAAGTTATATCGAATTGCAATAATATCATCGACCATCCGGCAAGTCCGCCGAAAGCGTTGGACGGGTCATCAAGTATTGCAATGGATTAAATTTCGAGATCGGTAGACCTTATGAGAAAGCATGTAGTGCTTGAGCTTTTGAGTGGCGAAGATCAGGGCCAAACAATGCTTTTCAATTATGGGATACCTTAGTTCCGTCGGAAGTAAACGACGGCTTAAATAAGTAAAGAGCATTTTCTTTACCCTCATCATCGACCCAGGTTAACGTGGCTCCGAGAGAGTCGTCTAAAGCCGCGGTATAAAGTATCGACGGTCTACCCGAGATCGGGGCCGCTAAGACGAGAGGTGTCATTAAATATTGTTTAATGTCTTCGAAGGCCTTCTCGGCATTTCTCTTCCCAAATAAATTTGGCGTCCTTTTTAACTAGTGCCGAGAAAGGCCGACACCTACTCGACAGGTTTGAAATAAAGCGTCGAAGATATGCCACCTTCCTTGAAAAGATCGTAGTTGCTTTAAGGTTTTAGGAGGCGGCATTTCTAAGATAGCTTTAATCTTTTCCGGGTCGATTTCAATTCCACGATGTCGGACAACGAATCCTAAAAATTTCCCGGAGGTGACGCCGAAGGTGCATTTTAAGGGATTCATCTTAAGGTTAAATTGTCTTAATCGTTCGAAAATAATTCTCAAATCATACAGGTGGTTTTCCTTTACTTTGCTTTTGATGACCACATCGTCCACGTAGCATTCGACTTGATCGTGGATGAGATCATCAAAAATTCTTGTCATTGCTCTCTGGTATGTTGCTCCTGCGTTCTTCAGTCCGAATGACATTACTGTGTAGCAATATACTCCGATCGCCGTTCGAATGCCGTAAGCTTTTCATCTTCCGGAGCCATTTTTATCCGGTTGTATCCCGAAGATCCATCCATGAATGAGAATATTTCATGTGTCGAAGCGATGTCGATCATTAATTCTGGGATCGGTAGAGGGAATTCATCTTTTGGACATGCCTTGTTTAAATCTCTGAAATCCACACAAATTCTAATCTGACCATTCTTCTTTCTGACTGGCACCACATTGGCTAACCAAGTCGGGTATTGTTCTTCCTGGATAAATTTGGCGTCTATTAACTTTTTAACTTTGGCTATGACTTGTTGTTCGATTTCTAGACGCATTCTTCTGGGACCTTGTCTGACTGGGACAGAAGTAGGATCCACCCCTAGCTTATGGACTGCGACCTCTGGAGATAAACCTGGCATCTCATCGTAGTTCCAAGCAAAACAGTCTTTAAATTCCATTAATAACTTGATTATTTCTTCGGAATCTTCTTTATTGAGTAAGGAGCTAACAAAGGTATGTCTAGGCTCTTCGCTAGTATCTAAGTTAACTTCCGTTAACTCATCTATTGTAGATCTAATTTCTTCTTCGAATTCTGGTGGAGCGTCTCCAATTTGTAAATCTTCAAATTCTTCTATAGTTTCCATGCAGCTTTCATTAGACTCGCAAGTGACAACCAAGCAAAATTCAGTATCGTCAACTAATCCTACTGTGCCGAATCCGAGACCATGCTTTGAATTGGGTGGACGACCGGAGTTATTCCATAAATTTTCAAAATGTTGAGATTGACCTTTTGTCCATTGTCGAGGTAAGAAACCACGCTGAATTAAATTTTGAACACAGGGAGAGTACCACTCAAAAGGTAATTCCATTAATTCTGACGAAGTGACATCTTCAAATTGTACATTATTTTCGGTTTTGGAGGAAGGAGCACCACGGTAGAATTTGATTGGCTTTGCACCGCTGCTACGTACCTCTTTAACCACCATACCCTCGATCTTATTAGAATGAATCGGGGTCAGGGTCAAAGTATGTACATAGTGGTTAATCTTCTCGTACATTGATTTGTATTCTTCGTTCTTCTCATCTTCGAGAGAGATTTTGAATTGCAGCTTCTTCCGACTTATTGTCGTCGCTTCTTGTTCGATCTCTTTTTCTTCTTCGAACTCGTCTTCCCAATCAACATTGATGATCGGTTTCATCCGTCCAACTCGTCCTAAAGTCTCTACCACGACCTCGTCCCCGGCCTCGACCTCGGATGCGAGTTGTGGAGAAACCTTCACCATCTCTCCGTAAGGGAGTGGTGAGTGACTGTTGGACTAGAACTTCAGGTTCTTCATTGTCCCGAACTTCTTTTGCTTTATTCGTTATGGTATCTCTAGAGAAGATTGTTTTCTTCGGAGGTGTATAATAAGCTGCATCTTCATGGATTCCAATTTCATGTACGGAGAATGGTTGTAAGTCACCTTTGATGCACTCGTTCCCCTCCATCGTAGTATTTGATGCACCGATGTAGAGATGATGGTACCATCCTGTTTTCATGTATCCATGGTCGGCCCAGTAGAGCGTTGAACGACGTTTCTGAATCAATTATGTGAAATTTTGCGGTCGTCTTTGCTAAGTCACCGGTCTTCATTAGTAGCGTTATTGATCCGAGGGCTCTTTCTCCTTTCTGGTTGAATCCTCTTAATAACATTTTGTCGGCTTCGAGCTCACGAGCATCAATTTCCAAATATGCTAGTGTTCGAAGACTCATTATATTGATTGATGCTCCCGGATCCACCAATACTCTGGAGAGTGTAAACTTCCCGATTGTAACTGAAATGTACAACGGTCGGTTGTGGTCTGCTGTCCCAAGTAGAAGGTCATTGTCCGTGAAGGTAACACCTCGTTGTTCCTTTAACGAGCAAACCTCATCTAAGGAATCTCCGGCCATTTGAGCTAAGCAAATTTCCGGATCAAGTAAGGCCTTGATCAAAGCTTCTCTCATCTCCTTTGATAAGATGAGAGCGTCGTAGATGCTCAGTTTGGCCGTAGTTTCCTAAGATGGGCTAGCACGTTGTAGTCCACTTTATTTTCATGTGTCTCGGCTTCTTCTAGAATGGGTATTTCTTCTGCCGGGTTGGTTCTTCTTGAACAACCACTCGCTTTCCTTTGTCCTTTGGACCCATTCTCGGAGGTAAAACTCTTCCACTTCTTAAGTTAACCTCCGTAATTTCTTCGAATCTAGTATTGAGTTTGCTGGTGTTTCCTCCTGAATCGGAATGACAGGTCCTTCTGGATTAGCTTCAGAGTCTGAAGGCTCTAACTCTATTGTGACTGGAGCTCCTCGAAACTCGCAGATAGATTCGTTGCTTGTTGAACTCTCGTAACCTCCTTGATGGATGTCTTCTTCGTCATTGTGATCGTCGAGATTGTGTATGATTTGAGAATTGTCATTGGTATCGAAATCGATGTCCGGATTGTCGCTAGTTACGTAATCATTAGAAATGGTCAAAACGTAGCCAACGCCATCACCCTTATCATTATAAGATCCTACCGAAGTGAGCAGATAATCATACAGAGTCAGAGGTTTGAGGGATTTCTCCCCCGAATCCGAAACAACTATCCTAGGATAAGCAGCCCCTAGCCTAGCCTTAGAAGCCTCGGTCTTCCCTTCTTCATCAATTTTCTTCTTCTCTTCAATCGTCTCTTGTTGAGGTGGTTCTTCTATCGCAAGTGATAGTGCCGACTTGACAGGTTTCGAACTCTGAATTGAAGCTCGCACCGAAGCGGTTTGGATGCTGTCTAAAATCTTCTTCGAAGACCTTGTCCAAGCGGTAGTCCATCCATCGTCAATTTTATAGGGATCTATCGGAACGATGGGATTAGTCGAGACAACATTGACGGAACCTTCTTTCTGGGGTTCCTTCATGTACTCCTTCGGGATTGTTATATTCCCTTTCTGAAGGTTGTCGTTGAGCCAACTTTTGAAGGTAATATAATCTTCTATCTTGTGTCCAAGCATCCGGTGGTAGGGGCAAAAGTTGGGATCACCTTTCTTGTTGACTTCCTCTCGGTCTCTTAGGCTCGGCAGCTGGAAATCCGGAGTCTTTATCGACTACGGAACATTTTTGCACTCGCCTCATTCTTGAATGGATATTCCCCGCTCGAAGCTCCCTTAATGTACGTTGCGGACGAGGCGGCCGTTCATATTGTGGAGATGACCGATAGCTGGGTCGGGGTTGCTCGGTAATTCGTCGAGGTTACTCGTGGTCGTTCGACGATATTTGTATCGGTTGCTTGCCTTCGTCGACCGCTGCAATGATCCCGCATTTCTTTTCAAAAGTCTTCACGGGCTTTTGCTTGTCCGTCTTGTCGGCGAAACTTAATTGCTTCGCCTCCTCTTGCAAGCTCCCGGCCTTGCTTAACAACTTCTCGAAAGTCTTAATAGTGAATCCTTTGAGGAGAAGTGCTATCGGGCCGTGAATGCTTTTAAGTAAGATGCCGATCGCATGCTCGTTCTTGTAATTGTGGTTCACACTTCATACTTAGATTTCTCCATCGAAGTATGTAATCCATCAAAGTTTCGTTCGGCTTCGCTTCTCTACCACTAAATCACCCATAGTGATGTGGTGTCGAGCTCCGGCGAATCGCTCGATGAAGAGGTTTTCTAGTTCTGAGAACGTCTTCACCGAACCATTCGGTAATTCTGCATACCAATCAAAGGCGATCCCTGACAGGCTGCTGACGAACTGTCGGAAGAGTAATGCATCGCTCCCGCCGACATTGCAACAACTGGCACGAATGTGTGCAACATGTTGTCGGGGATTCCCGGTTCCATCAAAGGTCTTGAACAGAGGTGGTACGAAGCCTTTTGGGTACTGGACAGCGTCGAATTCTTCCGGGTAAGGTCTACCCGTCCGAATGGATGTCCCACTCTTCGATTGTGCTAAGGCTTCTCGCACTTCGTTGTTCCACCAAGCTCTTGATATCTTTTTCCGGAATCATGCTTTGTGTTGTATCTTTCTTTAGCCGATCATCCCCGTTGACGGATGTAATCTCCTTTCCTCCGTCCACAATGTGAACGACCTCCGGGGCGTCTCTCTTGGGGTTGCACTCGACTCCGGAGAGTGGCTAGAGCTACAACCATCTCTTCCATCCTCTTCGCCATTCTGGGCGATCGTATCGCCTTTCTCTTGAAGCCGTCTTCTCATCACTTCCGGCTCCTCTCTTCTCGCGGCCGCAGGAGCACCTTGTGAAGCTGACGAAGCTCGTGTTTCGACCATGTTGATTTCTGCATACTCATCATCCATGAATTCCGATGAATCAATCTCGTCTCCGAATTTCTCTTCTCTTTCTTTTGCTAGTCGTCGAATATCAGTCCTTAACTTTTCCATAGCGTCCTCTAGCGGTCTTTTCTGTGCATCCTCGCAGTTGTAGTGTGATAGCTGCCGGGTTCCCTTCTCACGAGTCCCCTTTATCGCAGTGGCACTTTCTTCGCATTCAAGTCTCCCGACGAGACTTTCCTTCTCGGTCCGTTGTTTCAATCTTAGTTGTCCAGTAGTGGGACGCCATACCATCCTTCTAGCGGCAGAAGGTCTCAGGACCGGATGGTCTGTCGACCAAATGCCGGAAGGTGGTATCCTCCCTAATCCGTAACTCCGAAACAAAGATAGCGGACTAGCCTTCATCCTTTTATTTGGCTTTTCCGTAACGATGGCGAGTTCTACTCGTGGCCCAAGACGGGATTTGACTGGCACCCGCCCTATCCTTCTTAGAATCTCCGATACGGGGCATTTCTCTTTCTTTGCTAGCTTCTCGATCACAGTCTGTAGTCGGGCAAATGGGGTGATCCTAGCCCTTTTCTTTCTGCTGTCGTCGTAGTACGCTGGTCGAGGTAATGTAGAAACAATCCTGCGGACATTTTCCTCGTCAGCTGTGGCGGAAAGGGGGTGGAATCTACTTCCTTCCAAAAAGGGTGTGTCTTCAGGCAATGATATGTATTCAGGTAGTGGTGTGTACTCAGGGATTTCCGGGATTTCCTCCAGGAAAGCAACTTCGGCAGCTCTGGCCTTCCTGGCAATCTTCCTACTTCTGTTCCTTCTTTGGGTCCGTGTTAGTGATGGAATTCTTGAGCTGGACCCGATTGCAAAAACGGAAGGTCTCACAGAAAGTCCGTACCCTCCACGGTAGCAGGGTTCACCATAGTTCGGATTTCCTTCCCCTTTAATCTGCGTGGCCGGGGTAGGTGCGGAGACAACTAGACCAGGTGGGGGTAGCAAGAACGGTCCTTCATGCGGACAACGGTACTCCTCTCGCTTGGAATCTTTTGCAGGGGAAACTCTTGAGTTGACCTAAGGTTGAACTCGATCAACGGCTTCTCAACTTCAGATACTTTGTTTGTCAGCGCGAAAAGGGAAACGTCGGTGATCTTGACATTTGTGTTCTCGAATCCTTGTCCAAACCGGATGATCCCATTGTCAGGCAGCTAATCCTTGTAAACAACGAAGTCGAGTCCATTGGTGAAGGAGAAAATTAGCTTTGGGGCCTCCATTTCGCAGGGCGCATCCCGATTGTCGATCCCAAGTTATGCTTCTTCTCATTAGGACGAAAAGAAAGGAATTGAAAAGAGTCCGAACACATTCTTGTTCATGTATTTATAAGAAGGAATTATTTGTTAAAAGAATCATTCATTAAAGGGTTTGATTATTTAGAACGAAATGTTCAAAGGTGTAGAGAAGGTAATGAACCCGATTCAGAGTTGGAAAGGAAAAGAAAGTCTTATGCAAGACTTCTCGACTCGAAGGATTACTCCTAAACTAACACCTATTGGGGGTCCACCCCACCTCGGAAATGAGGTAAAAGGATCTCGGAACCTCTCTGTTTTGGGGTGTCTAAACAGTGGCTCCTAAATCCAAGAGAACGTTGGTTATACTCGTTCAAGGTAGAAATGAACATAGTATTCCAACAGAAAGAAGGGTAGTTTGATCCATTAGGGACATGGATGCACTACCGATTTTTGAAAGCAGAATTGTCTGATTAAAATGGAGAGAAGAATTGTCCCCAGCGAAGTCGCCAGAAATTGTCGGCATATTTTTAGGTTGTGTGTTTTATTTTGAAAAAGGGGTTGCCTAACGGAAATTGTGCGGCGAATAAATAATTTGAAAAGTAGTATTTGATTTTGAAAATAATTTTAAATTTGAAGATTTTAAGATATGAAATCAAACCGATCTCACATCCCAAATAGTTTATATAAACGAGCACCGCACCACAAACCGTGTATCTATCCCTAATGATAGACACACTGCTTGATGGTGGGGCTCGATTAAACAAACTAAAGGATTTGTGACATCCGTTTGGTCTGCGAACCAATTTTATAAGCCGACAAATTCCCCTGCTTAATATGAAAGTATTAAACAGGGTTTATATTATCTGGGTTCTTTAAAATTCCCTATAAGGGCAAGCCCCTATAGTTAATTACATCTTAAGTGACGGGAATCACCTAACAAAACTCTCGATAATAATCAATAATTCTGCTCTCAAGAATTTCAAAGTTTAAGGTTTTCAAAGGATTGGATTTTGGAATTTCAATAGGGAATGGATCGAGTTTGGAACATTTTGTTTTAGGAATTCAAAGGAAGAAAGGTAGGAGAAATTACAGATCCGAAGTGAACTTCAGTAATTTCCTGACTATCCTATTGTTTGGCTTGAATTTAGAAAAGTCCTATTGTTTATTTAATGTTTTGATCTTGCCAATTTTAATTAATTAGGGCTTATATTTGTATGATAAAATCATACAAATAGCCTTGAAGATGTGAGGGTTTGTGTCGTATCAAACGACTACCTCGGAATCCTAAGACCGGTTAGGGCTCAATTTACATGACATGATCATACAAATGCCTAACGAAGAGTTGAGGATTTATGTTGCACTAGGCAAACTACCTCGAGATCCTATGGCTTAGTTATTTAATTCTAAGAAGGTTTTGCTGAAGTAGACTCAGGTTTTCGTCGATGACGATGGCCGTGTCGCCCACCATGCTCCGAGCTCCTTGTTGTTGCAGAGGTTTAATTTTAGAAGTCATAAATCGAGGAGATGAGAAAAGTGTTTTGGTTTAGAGAAAATCTTAATTTCCAAGTGCTTTTGTGTTTTAATTAAAACAAATCTTAAAGTTGATTATAACGACACCGGTTAAGATCCCACGGTTCCATCCTTCCGGCATCGTTATTTTTATCGGATTCACTTAGTCCAGATGAATTTGCTAAATTCAACTAAATGAGTTCCACACTTTCATTTAGACCGTGGGAAATCCCGTTAGCAACACGTAGGTTACATCATCCGAGGTATTCCCGATCTTCCAACAGGACGTTTTAATTTAGTTGTAATTGTAGTTTTGTGTTCTGTTTGTGATTAAATTTTGAGTTGTTTTATATTTTGAGATGTTGTGGCGGTGAATTTTATCTTGCAATGACTTTTAATTTAGTTTTGGTTTCAGTTTTAGGGACTATCCTAAAAGTGTGGGTTTTCATGCAAGAAAAGTAAGTGCGATGCGATTAAATAAATTGCAATAAAATAAAAGCGTACTCGAGGGTCTTCCCGTCATCCCAAGCTGCACTTAAAACACAATTAGAATATTTAAGCAAGTTCCTGAGTAAAGCTAAGGGAAGGGTTATGGTTTTCTACCAAGTTCCTAATCCTATAGCTAGTCATTTCCTAAGACGTCTAGGTTCTTGTGTTATGGTTTGAGGACGATTTTCTTCATCAAAGAATAATTAAGTTCAATTGTTCTTATGAATATCCTACCATATTGAGGAAGTGCTTAAGAAGAATCTTAAACATCTTTTCAATATTACTAGAATTGTTTTAAGTCCAAATGAATTTAATTATACAAATGAATTAATCGTCCGAGAATTCAAGTTTTGTTGTTATCTTACTCAGTGAACTAGGACATTTGAATATCCTATAAGTGGAGTAACATTTCATTTAATGTTCTATTTAGGAGTTATGATAATAAAAGTTTTCGAGGGCAAATTGGTGTTCCAATGATTTGTGATTTAGTTTAATTTCGGTTATCGGATTTAAATTTGGAATAGTGTTCAAGTTGCTTTATATTTAATTTCTTTATGTTTTAGGTGATGTTATTTAATTCAATTTAATTTAACTTTAATTTAATTTAATTTAGTTTAGTTTCAATTTTGATTCAATTTAACTTGATTTTAATTTTAACTTCGATTCTATTATTTAATTTAATTTAATTCAATTTAGTTTGATTTGATATGAATTAATTTAATTTAATTTAACTTGATTTAATTTAATTTAATTTATTAATTTAATTTAATTTAATTTGATTTAATTTTAATTTAATTTAATTTAATTTAATTTAATTTAATATGTTTTAATTTAATTTAATTTAATTTAATTTAACATTTTTTTTAATTTAATTTAGTTTAATTTAATTTAATTTAATTTAATTTAATTAATTTATTTATTTTAATTTAATTTACTTAATTTGTTTGATTTAATTTAATTTAACCTTTAATTTAATTTTATTTTTAATTTTAATTTAATTGAAAATTTAAAAAGAGTTTAATAATTTAACTTTTTTTTAATTTAATTTAATGATTAAGTCCTTTAACATTTTAAAACTTAAATTTGAATTATCATTTTAATTAAGAATTAAATATTATTAAGATGATTAATTTAGGGATTTTTTAAATTAAAGAATAAATCTCTTCCTGATAATATCCCTATTTTAATAATTCCAATTTTATTATTCTTCCAAATTTAATCAATTATTTAATTAAGGTTTATTTCAATTATTTTAAATTGTTTAGTAGGTTTCTACCCTTTAATTATTTAAGTTTCAATCATCCAAATCAGATTAGGATCAAATATTTTACTTTTTAATTTTATTAAACATAAAGTTTTAATTAAGGGTTAAAATTTTAATTACCATTTTGCCCTTCAAGCTTAATAATTTCATAACTCACTAAATTGAGCTTAAATGAACTTGAAATTTTTATGTGACTTCACACATATGCCAATAAAGATATGAGAGGAGAAAATGTGATTTTTCTGTATTTAATTTATTTATGTAATTATTTTTGGTGGAAAATAAGGGATTTCCAAGGAAAATTTAATAATATGACCAAGGGAAAGTTTCTGTCCTTAGGAAAATTATGGGACATTCCTGATGACTAGAGGACCACTTGGACCAATTTTGGTGATTTTTTGAATTATATTATTTTTATTATAATTATTTTAAGTTTTGGAGTATTAATTTATTTAAAAATAAAGTAAAGGTTGAAAAATTAATTTTATATTTTTCAAAAATCTCACTGATATCAAGGAAATCAGAGAATCAATTTTTACAATTTTCTAATTTTTCTTTGATTTATTAGAATTATTTTAGTGGAAATGCTAAAAAATTACCTTAGGGCTTTAAAATTTAATATCTCACCAAATAGACCTAAGAAAAATATAGGATTTGTTCCTACGTGATTAAAATTTAAAATGTGACATTTTGTTGAATTTTATTATTTTTGTGATTTTTATTATTTTTTAATTATTAAAATATTAAAATAATATCAAAAAATCAACTTTTTTAGAAAATTAAAATTTTAATTTTCTTAAATTCCCCTCATATCAGAGAGGCTTCAAAACCAATTTGGTGAATTTTTGAAAGGTATTTTGAAAGTTATGAATTTTTAAAGTTTAAAATGGCTAAATGGCTTAATCAACCCATTTAGTAGGGCTAACCAAGTCCAATTGACTTCAAATTTTTAGGGTGGGTTCCTCTAATCCTAAAGGTCAGTGGAGAATTGATTTCAAGTCAATTTGATATATGGTTAGCTCTAATTAATTAAGGAGCTATTTTGAGTGTTTAAGCCAATTAGGGTTATTTTAAATAAATTAATCCAAAAACTATTTTTCCTAGGGTCCTCTGGTTATAAGAGACATCACCAAATTTTCCTAGAATTTATTTCACAACATGCTAATTATTGGAATTAAAATACTTAAAACAGCAATATGAATTTGAAAAATCAATAACTTTTCATAGGGATGGCCTCTGACTTTGGAAAATTTAGGAAATGTTCCCAAATTCAGAGGCTTCAAAAGCCCTATGGTCTCATGCCATGGTGAATTTCCTATATGCATGGAGAATTAAAACAATGCATAAATGAAATAAATCATTAAAAATAAAATACTTGATGAAATTAAATAATTTCTTTTCCACATTATTCTCCTCTGTTCACTGAGCAAGAGAGTATTTTTATTTTATTTTTCTGATTTTCCTACACAAAGTTATGGATTTTTGAAGTTTAGGGAATTAAATAAATCAAAAAATCCCTATTTTTCTATTTATCCGAGTCGGCGCCGTGTCAACCTTAACATCTCCGAAGTGCCGCGTGGCGCTTTCTGATTCGACGCCGCCATCCGACTCAGCACTTCAGGGGCTCGCTGTATCGTTCCGTCTCCTCATCCGGCGCGATCCTGGCCGTCCGTCCGTGCGTGTATGGAATGAACGGCATCCGTTCATCGTCCCCAAGTGTCCTCACCCGAGAGCCGTCCACACTAAAACCCTAAGAACTAACTCATTACTCAATGGATTTTCGTGTTCTTATACTCTATGGATTCGTCTTGAAAAGACGAATACATCTATACGGTGATCATGCATTGAAATTAAAGTATTTGAAATAAAGAATCTCCAGAGGCTCGGGATGAAGAATTAGCTCATACCTTTGCTCAGAGAAGTGTAGCTTCAATCTGAGAGTTGTGTCACCTTCGATTGGATCCCAGCAAGCTCCAGATGAAGTCTCCTAGTCTGATGAATCGCCTATGTATGATTTCGACCACAGCCGATCACAAAGCTTGGAGGCTGGAGCAACTAGGTGGCCTAGAGAGGTGGCTTTTGCTGGTGGACTCCTTCCCTTGGTCTGGTGAAGGTGTAGGACCAATCAATTTGAGGATTGATCCACTGTGGAGAAGTGTCCTGGTTTTGGGTGGAATTTCGGTCGAGAAATTGGGCTCGTTGGTGGGGATTAGAGGCAAATTGTCACCTGGGATCAATCGCTCTAAGTATGGAGAGTATTCGGAACTATTTTGGCGGTGGTTTCGGTAAGGTGCTGGTTCAGGCACCTCTCATGGCCGAGAGGGGGTGGTGTTTAAATCAGGAGAGGGTGGAGGACCACCCGAGGAGAGTTAGGGCTTGGGATCGACTGCTCTTGGCAAGAGAAGAACAGTCCGCAATGGCCACGCTGGGGATGGGGCAACTCGAGCAGGTGAGAATTCCAAGTTTGGGCTCACATGTGAGCTCTCGGCTCGGTGGTTTCCGGCGGCCGTGGTGGCTGGCCGGCCGGTGGTCGGGTCACCCTAAAGGTCGGGGAGGTCGTGGTCGGGCTTAGTGCGATCAATCGGCCATTGACATGTGTAAAGGAGTTGAATTGAAATGGAATGGGGGAGGAGCTCATTTTGGGTCCAAATGGGTCAACCCACCTTTTGGGCTTGGTTCACCTCCCCATGGCTGATTTGGGCTGAGGGAGGATCATATGGATCAGCTAGGAAAGGGTGGAGAAGTCACCATCCATGAATATTTTGATTAATCATGGATTAAGGTGAAGCATTAAAAGGGTTAAAACCTTTTTAAGGGGGCTTAAAAGAGGCTCCTCCTTTTGCCATTAATGGCTTGATCACATGTCAACCTTTCCATGGCTTCATGTGGCTTGTCCATGGCTTGCATGGCTTGTCTTTGGCTTGGGGAAAAGCTTGGTCAATTTCATGAAAATGGATTTTAGAAATTTTTGGTAATTTGATGGAAATTTGTATGAAGCTTGATTTGGAATGGTTTAATGATGATTTTGAAACTTAGGGGTGATATCAATTGAAGGTATGATGAAAAGAAATTGCCATGTGGGCTTTAGAGCCAATTTTGGGCTTTTATATTTGGTGGAAATGGGCTTTTAAAATGGTTTAGGGAAGTGGGCTTTTGGATTTTAAAATGGATTTTAGGATGAAATTTTGGCAAAGGCTTGGGCCAAATAATTGTTGGGTTTAGCTCATAGATGTGTCATGAGTGACTTGTAGCAAATTGGGAGTGATTTGGGTTTGAATTGGGTTGAATTTGGGCTCCTTTGGTGAATGGGCCAATATAGGTCAAATTGGGATAATTTGGGCCAATGTTGGGCTAGGGTTGAAATTGATGTAAAATTAATGTTGGGAAATGTTTATGGGAGTGTTTCAAAGAGGTTTTGACTTTGGTTGGGCTTTGATTTTGGGGTTTGGGCTCATTTGGGTTAGGTTTGGGTTTAGGTTAAAATTGGGCCTTTTAGCTTTGGGTTGAATTTGAGTGGGGTTTGGGCCAAAATTTTGGACAAATCATGTTAGTGTTTTGTTTGTGGGGATGCTAAGGAAGGTTTAGAAAAGATTTGGGGTTAATTGGAGTTGAATTGGGTGAGTTTGGGTTAGGTTTGGGTCATGGGTCCAAATTGGGCTTTAAGGCCAAAAGTGAAATGGGATCCAAATGTCAATAAAATTGGACTTGGATTTGGTCTGGATTGGTGTTGGGAATGTTGAATTGAAGTTTAGAATTGAATTGGACCAGAATTTGGGTCAATTGGGTAGGTTTGGTTTGACATTGGGTTCACTTTGGGTTTAAAATGGGCCAAATTGGGGTTTTTGACAAAATTGGGGTAAATTGACAAAATTGGCCCATGGTGTAGTTGAACAAAATGAAATTGGGAATATTTGGGATTTTATGGAATTTTCTGGGAATTGTTTGAATTTTTTGGATTTTTGGGTCAAGAGGGGTATTTTGGGTATTTGGAGGGTATTGGGAGGTATTTTTGGAATTCTTGGTATTTTTGGGTTTGGATGATAAATTTGAGTGATGTGGAAATGTTTAGGAATGGTTTCGAGGAATTTTGGGTAATTTGGAAATTTTGGGGGATTTCAAGGGTTTTGGGTAGGCTAGGCGGGTGTAGGGTCGCGGGGGTCAGAAATTGAAAAATTTGGAAAATTGAAGATTAGGTGAATGTAAGTGGAATAAAATCATTTTGGTTGAGCCATGAAGCCATATCAAGCCCACATGAGCCATGAAGGGACTCATTTGAGGCATTCACTATGTTGTTTCCAACCCTCTTAACCAAGGGCTTAGGGGTTAAGGACCATGCATGTGAATCACCTACATGAGTCAGGAGGTCAAGTTGGGTATGGGTGTGGTTTTAGGAGGTGGTATGCAAGTGTAGTGTATAAGTTTAGTGTATGTGTAAGTCAGCCCTTCACCAGACCAGGCCACCCAGGGCAGTCCTAAGGCCAAAGAGTCCTATAGGAACCCATCCTTTAAACTTCCACATTTGATTTCAACCCTCTAGGTGATTAGGGGTCTATAGTCAAGTTTGTGGAGTTTGCAGGGAGTTAAGAAGTGGTTTGAAATTCTAGGTGGTGGTTCCCAATTCTAGTCCTCTAAGACAGTCAAAGGAAAAGCCTAAGGCTAGATCCTAAGTACTAAAATGAAGAAGATAAGACCTCATATAAAATGAGGTCAACAGTGATCAGAACAGATCAAAATCCAGAAAGAAGAGCAGAAGTCAGTCCTCTAAGAGATCTATCAGGTGTTACCACTGCCACAAAGAAGGTCATTTCAGGAGGAACTGTCCGGATAGAAAGAAAAGTTTTCAAGAGAAGCCTAAAGATTCTGGAGAAGCAAGTGTAGCCTCAGATGGCTACGATTTAGCAGAAGCTCTGGTAATATCAGAATCAGAATCCAGCAAGGAGTGGATCCTCTATTCTGGGTGCTCCTTCCACATGTGCCCTCACAAAGACTGGTTCGAGACACTGCAACTGGCAAACGGTGGGTCCGTTCTACTTGGAGATAATAAAGCTTGCAGGGTACTTGGCAGCGGAACAGTCAGAATAAAGATGTTCGATGGAGCCGAGCGGATACTTCAACACGTCAGGTACGTTCCTGAGCTTAAAAGAAATCGATCTCCTTAGGTACTCCGGATTCGAGTGGATACACGTTCAAGGCAGAGAATGGCTGCATCAGAGTAGTCAAAGGTTCACTCATTGTCATGAAAGGGGTCAGAAAGAATGGGCTTTACTCTCTAGTTGGAAGAACTATCATCGGCAACTTCTCAAATGCAGTTCAATGAGAGACCGACAGGACCAGATTATAGCATATGAGACTGGGGCATGTAAGTGAAAGAGGCTTACAAGAGGCTGTCCAGCGAGAATACGTTATGCGGAGATCGAGTCGGCAAATTGGAATTATGTGAACAGTGTGTACTGGGGAAAGCTACCAGGGTGAAATTCTCTACCGGAAATCATACATCGAAGAAGCCACTTGATTATGTACACAATGATTTATGGGGGCCAGCCAGAACTCAGACTCATGGAGGAGGAAGATACTTCATGTCTATCATTGACGACTACACCAGGAAGGTATGAGTCTTCATCCTTAAAACTAAGGATGAAGCTTTTCAGCGGTTCAGAGACTGGTTAACTCTCACAGAAAACAAAACGGGAGCAAAACTGAAACACTTGAGAACTGATAATGGTTTAGAGTACTGTTCAGAACAGTTTGAGGAGCTATGCAGAAAGAATGACATCACAAGACACAAGACAGTACGGAACACTCCTCAACAGAATGGCCTAGCTGAGAGGATGAACAGGACTCTCCTAGAGAGAGTGAGGTGTATGTTGCTGAATGCAGGCCTACCCAAAAGTTTCTGGGGTGAAGCTGTGTCAACCGCCTGCTACCTTATCAACAGATGTCCATCGACAAGTATCGATATGAAGACTCCTTTGGAGATGTGGTACGGGAAACCAGGTAACTACGATAACTTGAAAATTTTTGGATGTATTGCTTACGCTCATGTTAGACAGGATAAGCTGGAAGCAAGATCTTTGAAGTGCATTTTCATTGGATATCCACCTGGAACCAAGGGTTACAAACTTTGGTGTCTAGAGCAACAGAAATGCATCATCAGCAGAGACGTGACATTTGATGAGTCCAAAATGGCAAATCTTCAAAGCTACGTTACCAAAAACAGTGCCGCTAAGGAGGGTTCTTCAATTGAAGTGGAGCTGCAACAACTATAAACTTTGACTGATCAAAGGACTGTCGTGAACAATTAGGATGAAGTGGCAGAAGACCAGCAAGAGACAGAACCAGAAAACAGATCAGATGATTACAGGCTGACAAGAGACAAACAAAGAAGAACTATCAGACCGCCAGAGAGATACGGTCGTGCAGATATGATCTTCTACGCCTTGAGTGTTGCTGAAGCGATAAAAGAAGCTGAACTGAACCACTATAAGGAAGCTTTAAAGAGCAAGGAAAGAAATAGATGGGTTGACGCCATGAATGAGGAAATGGCCTCTCTGATGAAGAACAAGACTTGGGAACTTGTGGATCGACCAACGAACAAACGTGTAGTTGGTTGCAAGTGGACCTTTAAGAAAAAGGAAGGCACACCAGGTATTGAAAAGATCAGATACAAAGCCAGACTCGTTGCGAAGGGATTCACTCAGGTAGAAGGAATCGACTTCAACGAAATTTTCTCGTCTGTGGTTAAGCATTGCTCCATTAGGATGGTTCTAGCACTAGCAGTTCAATTCAATTTGGAATTAGAGCAGCTAGATGTTAAAACGGCGTTCCTACATGGAGAGCTTGAAGAAACCATCTACATGGATCGACCGGATGGGTACAAGACACACGGAGACTAAGGACAAAGTTTGCCTGCTAAAGAAAGCTTTGTATGGATTGAAACAAAGCCCTAGGCAATGTTACAAACGATTTGATGAGTTCATAATGAAGATCGACTTTGTCAGAAGCAGCTACGACAGTTGTGTGTACATGAAGTGGAAAAACAGTGAAATAAGTACGTACTTGCTCTTATATGTAGATGATATGTTAGTAGCGAGCGTAAGCGAGGAGGAAGTCCGGAAGATCAAAGGTATGCTCAATTCGAATTTGATATGAAAGACTCAGGACCTGCTACAAAGATCCTGAGGATGGAGATTAAGAGAGACGAAAAAGGGGCGGCTTATTCTTATCTCAGAAGTCTTATATTCAGAAAGTTCTGGTAAGGTTCAATATGCACAAGGCTAAGCAGGTTGCAACACCGATTGGTCAGCACTTCAAATTATCGAATTCTCAAGCACCTGAGACTGAAGCAGAGAAATAATACATGGAGGGTGTCCCCTACGCCAGTGGGGTTGGTAGCATCATGTATGGTATGGTGTGCAGCAGACCAGATCTAGCCTATGCCGTCAGTGTTGTTAGCAGGTTCATGGCTAATCCAGGACAGACTCACTGGGAAGCACTAAAATGGATCCTGAGATACTTAAGAAGCACTACTGATTTGGGGCTACTCTTTAAAAGACAGGAAGACAATGAAGAAAAGATAGTTGGTTACGTGGATTCTGATTATGCTGGAAGCATCGACACCAGGAAATCACTGACCGGATTCATTTTCACTGTCTTCGGTACTGCTGTCAGTTGGAAGTCTAATCTTCAATCCGTCGTAGCTCTCTCAACTACAGAGGCTGAGTACATCGCCGTAACTGAAGCAATCAAGGAAACCATGTGGCTAAAAGGCATGGCTGAAGAGCTTGGGATACCTCAAAAGGTGGTAATCGTGTTCCGCGACAATCAAAGCACTATTCATCTCACCGGGAATCGTGTCTTCCATGAAAGGTCCAAACACATCGATGTGAAGCTTCATTTTGTGAGGGATGTCGTCGCCAAAGGCTCAATAGTAGTAGAGAAGATACCTACTGAGGAGAATCCTGCTGACATGCTCACCAAGGCGCTACCTATAGCTAAGTTCAAACATTGTTTGGACTTAGTGAACTTTACCACGGGCCGAGGGCCCTCGGGGCCGGTGGAGGGAATCATCTTTTCAGAGCTTCGAAATTGAGAGTCAATGTGGAGAATTGTTAATAGTGACTCACAATTGACTAAAGGCAAATGGGCATTCTTGTACTTTTGCCCATCCTTTAAGCCTCTTGTTTAGGCTCCTTCTATTTTAAATAGAAGAGGGTGGGTGAGGCTTTTGCTAAGGATATATGTGTGAGAGGCAAATGAGAAATTCTGTCCAAGAATTTGAGAGTGTTGGATTAGCCTTGGAGGAAGGTGAGGAGAGCATCTAAAGGGTCTTGGGAGCAAATGAAGACCAATGGAAGATGAGGGCTCATCTTGTAAGGCTATGTTCTCTTTTGCTTTTGCCATTGTGAATCTCCAGATTGTTTCCCTCCCGTGGATGTAGGTCCAAAGAGACCGAACCACGTAAATAGCTTGTGTTTCTTGTTGTGTTTGCTTTTGTTCTTTGTTTATTTCTTCTAGCCAAGTCAATCGATTTTCCCACAACAATAAGTTTGAAAATAATTCGATCAAAAATTTTAGCTTATAGCTCAACATGTTTATTAGATCCAATCTCGATCCGAACTAAAATTTGAATCAATTTTCGAGCAATAACGAACTTCCAGCTAAATTCACTGAATTCATAGCCATAACATCACTAGAATTATTAAAGATTTGATTTTGAACCGAGCTACGATTAGTTTGAAATCGGCTCCAAAAAATTTGATCCAAAATTTTGGCTCGATCAGACCAAAGCAGAAATTCGAATCAATTTTTGAAATATCACCATCTTCGAGCTAAATTCACAGTCCTATATAAAAAATAAAATAATACTAAATAAATCAATATATCGATATGAAGTTTGTGTGTCAATCTTGCAGGCCAAAGTCAGCAAAGCAGCAGAAATCAAGGCATGATACATCGCACAGAGTGACTAAAGAAAATGATTTGTGGCTTTTTTTCTTCCCTTTCTTCCCTATTTCTATCTGTTTTTCTCTTCTTAGATGAAATATAAAGTGAAATAAATTTATTTATGAGTATCAAATTACTGGTAGAAGTTAGGAGTGTCAAATCGTATTTGCTGGACGGATATGGTTTCGACACCTCAAATTGACTTAACCTCACCTCAATAGACGTGTAATCTAAAACTGACTCGTCTTCAACCCAACTAATCCAAACCTGAACAGTGTAGCGCATTTAAGATATGCAAAAAAAGTTAATCGGTTCAAATTCAAGTCAATTTTGTGTTAAGGTTGAGTTAAATCAGATCAAAGTTGGTTTGCTCTGTAATATTTGAGTTAGCGGGTCAACTCGGAGCTAAAAAAATTAAAAAAAATGTATCAGGGCTTTTGACACAAACTCATCCCGAAAATTGATCAAGTAAAACCAAACTCGAAATTTATAGGTTAGATTCGAGTCGAGTTGCATGACGTATCCATTTTTGACAACTTTAATTATAATGGAGGATCAACATTAAATTAGAAGCTAATCTAAGATCATGGCCAATTATATACGTGTATATAAGTATGGGTGTAAACGAATCGAACACGAACGAACAAAACTACTGTTTGTGTTCGGTTCGTTTAAAGTTCGATTTGTTCGTGTTCGGCTCGTGTTCGAAAATGTTCGTGATCTTAATGTTCGTGTTCGGTTCGATTTGTTCGAAATTAGTTCGAATTGTTCGAAATGTTCGTATTGTTTGACTTGTTCGAATTGTTCGAAATGTTCGAATCGTTCGAATTGTGCGAATCGTTCGAATCGTTTGCTTGTTCGAATTGTTCGAAATTATTTATATTATTAATGAAAAATTTTTTGTGCTTAGAAAAACCATATAAAAAATGCACAATAATGCAATAAAAAAATATAAAAGTATCTAAATCATTATATCATATAATCATATGAATAAACATGGAGAAATATAATCGCAAATATCATTGGGAGCTCGATACAAACATCCAATTTACAATGAAATAACTCGATATAAAATATTGAAATCTCCTACTATTTGTCGAATACATCAGTATACTTATACAAGGATAAAATAATATCTCTCGGAATCAACTTAGTCATGACACCACTAGGGGTGTAAACGAACCGAACACGAACGAACAGAACTACTGTTCGTGTTCGGTTCGTTTAAAGTTCGATTTGTTCGTGTTCGGTTCGTGTTCGAAAATGTTCGTGATCTTAATGTTCTTGTTCGGTTCGATTTGTTCGAAATTAGTTCGAATTGTTCGAAATGTTCGTATTGTTTGACTTGTTCGAATTGTTCGAAATGTTTGAATCGTTCGAATTGTGCGAATCGTTCGAATCGTTTGCCTGTTCGAATCGTTCGAATTGTTCGAAATTATTTATATTATTAATGAAAATTTTTTTGTGCTTAGAAAAACCATATAAAAAATGCACGTTAATGCAATAAAAAAATATAAAAGTATCTAAATCATTATATCATATAATCATATGAATAAACATGGAGAAATATAATCGCAAATATCATTGGGAAGCCTCGATACAAACATCCAATTTACAATGAAATAGCCTGATATAAAATATTGAAATCTCTCTACTATTTGTCAGAATACATTGTATACTATACAAGGGTAAAATAATATCTCTCGGAATCAACTTAGTCATGACACCACTAGAGGTGTAAACGAACCGAACACGAACGAACAGAACTACTGTTCGTGTTCGGTTCGTTTAAAGTTCGATTTGTTCGTGTTCGGTTCGTGTTTGAAAATGTTCGTGATCTTAATGTTCTTGTTCGGTTCGATTTGTTCGAAATTAGTTCGAATTGTTCGAAATGTTCGTATTGTTTGACTTGTTCAAATTGTTCGAAATGTTTGAATCGTTCGAATTGTGCGAATCGTTTGCCTGTTCGAATTGTTCGAATTGTTCGAAATTATTTATATTATTAATGAAAAATTTTTTGTGCTTAGAAAAACCATATAAAAAATGCACGTTAATGCAATAAAAAATATAAAAGTATCTAAATCATTATATCATATAATCATATGAATAAACATGGAGAAATATAATCGCAAATATCATTGGGAAGTCTGATACAAACATCTAATTTACAGCAAATAGCCTTGTATAAAATATTGAAATCTCTCTACTATTTGTCAGTATACATTGTATACTATACAAGGGTAAAATAATATCTCTCGGAATCAACTTAGTCATGACACCACCAACAGTCTCGATACCAAGAGTAAGAGGAGTCACATCAAGCAGAAGAATATCCGGAAGAAACCCAACAGCAATGTGAGCAATTGAGCATGTTCCGTTCTTGTAAAAAAGCTGCCCGATACCCGCCTTCAGATGGATCGGCCGGCGCGGCATCTAGCTCCCACTCCTTGTCCAGCTCGCCTACATGACGCCAAGCAGCCCACATCTGAAAAAGACACAGTTATGAACAATTACATTTTACGATTTACATTTATACCAACCAAATCTTCTTAATGACAATCAGTATCACCTTTTTAACGAGTAGAACTTTGGGAACACTACAATTCAATAACCCCTGAAATGGTTATGGGGACTGCTTCTCACAGAAGTGTATTCAGCAACCCTTGAGTAATTAAGATCTTTGAGAACACTGCAATTCAAAAGATACTTCAAAAATGAAATCCAAAAAAGTATAGCAGACATGATGTACATAAAAGATGAAATACATATATCATTTCTCATAAAAGTACGAGCCAAATCTTTCACTTCTCATAAGAAATACCATCATTTTAACTTTTAAAAGATGAAATACACCTATCATGAATAGTTAAGGTGGTGTGTATGTAAAAATTGAAGTTTAGGTGTTAGATATATAAATACATAACAGCTGAGTGGTATGCACGTAAATCTTTCTAAAAATATCTAGCAGATATCAACTAGCAAATATCTAGCAGATATCTAGCAAATATCCTTGCACAACAGCACCAAAGGCTTTGCTCCCATGCGAAGTAGCTAGCTTAACTGGAATCGTGCTCCTGCACAAATAGATTCAAAAATAAGTAACAGCAGATATCAACTAAAAGAGTAAAAAAATATTAGATGGTAATAGTTAAGCTTTAATATCCTTCTGGCAGCATCACTTGCGTCTGCAAGTCTGCAACAACAATTCCTATATCAGCCTTCTTCAATGCAGGAGCATCATAGAAGAGAAGCAACCAAAACTGTACAGCAAATGTTGCACTATACAATAAATAGAGTAACAAATATCATGGTGAAGCAATATGAGCTTTCCCTGAGATCGATATAATAAGGCTATATTTCACCAAAATAAGCCAGCAACTATAATAGGTTTATCTAAAGAAGAGATGGTGTATATCACCAATGCAATATAATATCAAAGAAGCATTACAATCTAGAGTGTTGATGATCAACTGATCAAACTGATAGTACCCTGAAATGGAGATTCAAAACAATAATTTAACAAAAAATAGAACAAAAGCAAGCTCATACATTGCAATAGAGTATTATCTTAGAGTAAGATAATACTCTATTGCAATGATTGGAGGAGTGGAATGCTAATAGGGCAACTACTGCAGATTTGGAAACTTGCTTGCAGTTTGGGCTGTTATCGTGGAAGAGTTTCGATAAGCAAGGAAAGAAACAGTCATCTGCTGCTGCTCCTGCTTCATCAAACAAATCCTCCAATACTTGTATGGTTTAAGATTTTCAAGCACATTTACATTGAAGTCAAAATTGATAATGTTTCATAGGCTTCCAACTCCCATGTCTGAGTTCCATTCATCAACAGTTTGCCCCATTTGAAGAATAAATCCGCGAGTTTTCCTTTCTCAAATAATTTTGTAGTGCGAGCCTATCTAGCATCCTTCACAGTCGAATTACAATAAGATTCAAATATCAAAGATGACTTAAAATTTTAATAGTCCCATACATCGTTTTTCTGATATGGAGATTGTACTACAAACGAATGCTTCCTGATGCGTTAAAAATTTCAGTAACACCCAAATATTCTAATGCTTCACAGTTTACTTAAGAAAAAAAAGTTAAATGCAAACAAGATGTTTCAGCTCCCTGCTGCACCCTCTATGCCCTCTAAGATAAGCTAGGGCTACTGCCACCATTTACAAGCAGGCAACAACCTTCAAACTTTACAATCCCATAATGCATTGAGATTTATAAGAGACATCACTAGTACAATATTATGAAGACCACCTCAGTTTCTAATAATTTTTTTCCAGGATGTTTCTTCCTGGCTCCTGCCAATGCAATATAATATCAAAGAAGCATTACAATCTGGAATGCGCCAGCAAAAGAAATCTCACTCCCCAAATGACGTCTCACCTGACTTATAAGAGAAACTGCCCTCTCACCAGTTGAATCTGGGAGTTGCTGATTCTCTCAGAAGCCCAAAAATCCAAAGCTTTATTTAATCTTTTAATATACGTTACAGAAAAACTGCAGGCAAACATGTCTGAACTAGCATCTCGATGGCATATCTTGGGAGTACTAGGGTCATTAGGCACATACAAGGAGAAGTAATAGTTAATGCCAATGAAATCACATGACCCCTTCAGTTTTCCAGTTTCAGAATAGGTGAAAGATAAAAAATGAAAGGAAGTATAATCATACCACACAGTTTTTTATTGCTTCAAACCATACCACACAGTTTTTCCAAAGTAAATTTGAAGTAAAAATGATGTCTCACCTGACTTATAAGAGAAACTGCCCTCTCACCAGTTGAGTCTGGGAGTTGTTGATTCTCTCAGAAGCAAAAAATCCAATGCTTTATTTAATCTTTTAATATACGTTACAGAAAAACTGCAGGCAAACATGTCCCAGAAGCAATAAAACCCAAGCAATAAAAACCCATCTCAGAAGCCATTCAACTGCTGGCAACAATAAAAACCAAGCAATAAAAACCCATCTCAATTATAAACTTTTAGAGGCTGCTGGCAGTAAATCAGTAATAATAAAGGTGTCTCAAATCTCAATTAGCTCATACCACTCATGAATTTGCTTCAAAGATAATAAAATGTTTTCTTCAAAGATCCAACAAATATAATAAAGCAAAATAAAGCTAAAGGAATGTTCCGAAACCCCAAAATGTTTAAAATGTTAATTGCTCCAATGTTACAGAAGAATGAATTTGCTTTAGATCATATGTCTGGAAGTTGAATATTAAGCTTTTCCTCATCAAAAATCTCTTGCTGAAAAGAAATAAATAAAGTAAATATTAATATCTTCTATTGCGAATAAGTAAAAATGGTATATGTCTAAAATGGTATACTTAATAAAAGGATTACCGTTAATGACTTTGTATTTTGTTGACTAGATCGAATCCAACTAGATGCACAAATCAATGCATTAACCTTTTTAGTAGATAAACAACTTCTGTAATCATCCAACACCCTCCCGCCTGCACTAAAAGCTGATTCTGAGGCAACCGTGGTTATAGGTATTGAAAGAATATCTCGAGCCATAATTGAAAGATGGGGATACTTCAATGTATTCATCTTCCACCAATCGAGCACATCAAAAGTCTCACTAGAACACACAAATAATCCCTCCTTGAAATATACTTGTAAATCTGGTTTCGACGGTTCGACAGAACCAGAAGCTACAACGAAATCTTGAAACCCAAACATGACGTCAAAATGACTTGAGGAACTTGTAGGATCAATTGCAGATGATGAAATTGGAAACATTGCAATCAACAACATAATCTGCATATATTTCCCACATGACATCTTCAACTATTTTAAGATTTTGCCCAACCTCCTCATGTGAGTATATCTTCGGGAAAGTGTAGCTAATAAATTTTAGCTTTAATCTAGGATCCAGAATTGCTGCAATGGACATAAGAATATTGCATCCCCCCTAATATTTATTGAATTTGAGTTGCATACTCATAGTCATATTCCTCATGTAGTAATATTCTGACAATAACTCCTCAATCAAAATCTTCTTAATATGCAAAACTGCTGGTAAAAATATATTAGAAGTAGGATATAAAGTGCCAGAGATCATCTTTGTAACATTATGAAAAACTGAAAGAAATTTTCTGATTTTCTCATATTTCTCCCATTCTGAATCAACAGGCAACCATTTGTAATTACCATCTCTAACTGCGTAGTGATGAAAGACATTGCGATAAAGAAATGCAGACTCTAACATATTGAAAGTTGAGTTCCATCTAGTGGAAACATCAATGCAAAGTGATCTTGTAGTTGCAACGCCTAATTGTTTTGCTACCTCTACGAACTTATGCAATCGTGCCGGAGATTTTTTCAGATATTTCACCGACTCTCTAATGTTGTGGATGATCTCATGAACCTCCTTTAAACCATCTTGTACCATTATATTTATGATATGTGTGCAGCATCTTACATGAAAAAAAAACCACGAAATTGCAACTTCCACGTGAGTGAAAATTCGCTTTTAAGGAAGTAGTTGCGACGTCATTATTGCTTGCATTATCTAAAGTAATTGTAGATATTTTATCTTGAATCTTCTAGTCCAACAAACACTCACAAATAGCATCACAAATGTAAGTGCCTGTATGTGGAGGCTCTAACTCAATAAAATTGATAATAACCTTCTTTATCTTCTATGATTCATCGATATAATAGACAATCAAGCACATATACCCGATAGTCTGATTGGAGGTCCAACAATCTGCAGTTAATGACACCTTGTGTACACACTTAAAGCGAGATTTAAGCTTCTCTTTCTCACACTCGTAAACTTTCATGCAATCTTTTTTGATTGTGTTTCTTGAAACACTTTGAAAGTTAGGATTTAACATTTTTAACAAAATATTAAACCAAGTATGTTCAACCATCAAAAACGGATACTCATGTACAATTATTATTTTCGCAATCACCTCTCTTATGAGTTGTTGATCATAATTTTTAGGGTCATAGAAAATAGGGATATCTGAATCACCCTGGACTTCTAAAGGCAAGAAGTTCAAGAACTTTTGCCTCTTGTCTGATAACTCAATTTGTTGTTGACTCTTTGCTTTTATCTTAGCACAGTCCTTAACATGCCTAAGGAGTTGTGAGGTTGTACCTGTCTTTGGTTTCAGGATTTTCACCCCACAACAAATGCATTGAACATGAGATACTTCAACCCCCTTAGAATTTGATTTAATATCTATAAAATGCTCCCACACAGCTGATTTTCTCTTTCTGCCTTTCGTAGTTTGCACTGCATGATCTCAGTGCTTCCAACAGTCAAATCAATAGGTTGAGAAGTATCAATTCCTTCTTGTGTTGCAAGAGGCAATTGTTCGTCATTTGATACAGATTGCGAATGTTCAACATTTGACATTGTAAATATCTATAAAAAAAGTATAATAGGAAATTAAAAGAACACGATGTGAAGTAAGATTATCAAAGAAAATGAGAGTAGATTATCACAAATGCAATATAAAATTTATTGAGTTAGAACTGTAACAGGCTAATGCAATATAAAATAAAACCCCACCAACCAATTAATCTCAAGCCTATTTCTTAAGCTAATGTAAGGAAATGTTATAGGCTATCAACCCTTACTCTTCTACTCAACTATGATTTATATATTGAAAACAAAAATTTACAACTATTAGTGTTTTTCAAACGATGGCCATGAACTTGACAATGATAGCAAAAAGTTGGGACTTTTCCAAACACAGCTTTTGACAATAACCATGAGTTCTAGATACCACTCAAATTTCCTTTTGAAAGTACATGATATTTACATGTCAACAAACAATTCTAGCAACTAATAACATTCCTTTACATACTGTTAAAGTCATCACAAAATAAACAAAGCCCATCAGCATGTAAATAAGCCTTTCAAAGTATCAAATATGACCAACTATATAAACAAATCTGCAAATGAGGTCATGCAGTTGGAAAACTACATGCCCAAATGCCCAAGTAAATAAAAAAACCAAAATAAAATTCTGTTATATCACTGCTCCCATGTAAGTTTCAAAAGAAACACATACATACCACTCAATTCTTATATATTTACCTATCTAGCCTCCAAATTTCGAAACACATGAACTATCAAATAAGCCAGCAAACAGAACAATCTCAACAATAACCAATGTCAAATAAAGCAGCTGACAAACCAATCCCAACCTCGTAAATGAACCTTTAAAGCATCCTCATTCCATGCAATAAGTATAAGACTAATTAAAATTGGCCTCTACATGTTTCATTCAAGATAGACTTCAGTTTAATTAAATCCATCATAGATAAAGTATGAATATAAGACCATTTCTCATATAAACAACTATATTCTCAGAACTTGAAGTATAAAAGTAGGAAATAAGATATACTGATTCACAGATTTATCAATTCAACAGGAATTGATAAATGAACTTTAAAATCCTTCTTGACTTCATTCATAAAAACTTCTTCCACAAAAACCAAACTGAAATCCTTCTTAATTATGTGCAAAGTTGTCAAGAAATCCTTACCTCTAAATCCTTCCCAGTTCAAGAACTTTGAGCAAAAGAAAAGAAGAAATCCCGAGAAACAAATCCAAAAGAGAGTAGCAGGTAAAATGTCCAAATCGCAGGATAAACAATAGGAGATAACAATTAATGGCTGCACAACTAGGATTACTATGTCTTCACCAATATGAGCACCGAAATATTACAGATACAAAACCAAGATAACAATGGCTTCACCAATATAAGCAAATAACAAAACATTATGCAACTATAAATAGATGTTGAACTCCATGCATAGGTTAGCTGCCAGCCAGCCACATTGACATTTTAAAGAAAAATTTCCTTAAAGCCATATTCATCCGGACTATATACTAATA
This sequence comes from Papilionanthe hookeriana x Papilionanthe teres, assembly GCA_022702705.1. NCBI lineage: Eukaryota > Viridiplantae > Streptophyta > Magnoliopsida > Asparagales > Orchidaceae > Papilionanthe > Papilionanthe hookeriana x Papilionanthe teres. Next base: position 35,986,235 of record CM040428.1, on the reverse strand, counting down.
TACCCACATTTACAGTACTTTTAATGAAATAGATTAACCATTATATATGTAGCAGCTCCAGTTTGGAGCCTCCGAAAGATGCCCGACAAAAAAAAAATGTTCTCGATGCTTATTGCGCACACAAAAAGAGCAGATCTATATTCTATATGAAGATAAACAGACCTACATTAACCTAGGTTTCACTAAAAAAAAAAACTGAAAGAAATAAACCTAAAATGAATTTATGAAATTTAACCTAAAAGGCAAACATGAACTTAAACTTGAAATGTTAAAGAAAATATACTTAGAGATGAGTAAATGACGCCTCGGTAGGCCTAAAAGCAACCAAACAAAAATATCGAGCACTGAAGCAAGAATATCGCGATCCAACGCCGAAACAAAAACGACCATTCAAACCTAAGCTCTTGATGAGACAAAACTACTCACGGTTTTGAGGCGAAGAGAAGAGAGTCGGCCGTCGGCTGCTCTGCAATCTTCCGAGAGAGGGAAGAGCCGAACCGTGGAGGCGTGGAGCGTGAAACAGAAATGCGGGGTTAGAATTAGGGCTTAGGTTTTCTCCTTCAACTTTCTATATATTAGATAATTAATATATATAAATATTAATATATTATATTACTTATATAATTTATTAAAATAAATATATAATGTTTATATTACTAATAATCTAATACAGTTTATTATTGTTTATAGAATTAAATTTTTTAAAATTTGATAAATTTTTAGAATATATATAATATAATTTTTGTTAAATTTCATAATTTTTAATAAATAATTATTCTAAATTTTTTTATATTTCGAACAATATCGAACCGAACACGAACGAACGCGCCACTGTTCGTGTTTGGTTCGTTTAACAAACCAAACGAAAAAAAATTGTTCGTGTTCGTCTCGTTTGCTTATCGAACGAATCGAACACGAACTTCTTAGTGAACCGAACACGAACTGTTCGCGAACAACGAGCTCTTTTGACAGCCCTATATATAAGCCCCATCTTCAATTTGTAGAAAGTTTATGCTCTAAAAATTAAATTAATATTAATATAACTAATTAAATTAAGATTAATATAAGCTATTGTTGTGAAAAACGAAGACAATAAAGTGAAAAATGGAACGAGAAAAATTGCACACAGAAAACAAACACCAGAGCGACACACATATTTATGTGGTTCAGCAAAATGACCTACGTCCACGGAGCTGCATAGAATTTTATTACTCCGAGGAATTACAACGTCGAGCGCCTCGACGTTTACAAGAAAATCTCTATTTTCTTCTCTCCCTTCCTCTCTTTCTCTCTTCCTCTCTTTCTCTCTTAGAGGACTTGGCTTAGCCCTTGCTTTGATTGGCTTAGCTCTTCACTTGGCTTGTTCCTTCATCCAATAGCCAAAAAGAGGCTATTTATAGAATCAAAAAGAGTGGTAGGTGGGAGGTAGGTGAGCGGTAGGTGGGAAGGTAGGTGAGCGGTAGGTGGAATGTGGTAGGTGAGCGGTAGGTAGCCCTTTTAATTAGAAAGCTAATTCACATGTGGTGGACCGGATCTCCACATTACCCAACAGCTATAATTTACTATAATAATTAGTGATAACATCTATTTAGCCAAACTAAACCACAAAAAAAAATATTTTGCTTAAGTAATGTGGTTGATTTAAATTAATTTGCAATTCATTTATCTATATATAATTTGTCTGATTGAATATTAATAATTTAATTAATAAAAATTTAATCAACATTAATTAATTTATTCAAGCTTATTTCTATAAAAAGAAAATCCTAAATTTAGCACTCATAGCATTGTTATTTACTCATAGTTTAGATTTGGTTTGGTATGATTATAAGTTGTTCACATTCGGCTTGAGCTTATGTCGAGTTTTTATATATTGTTTAAGCTTGACTTATGTAAAATTTTCAATGTTTGAACTTGATTTGTACTTGATTTATTTATTACAAGTGAACAAGTGTTTAAATGAGTTAAAAACTCAAATGAGTATCTAGATTTTCATATAAAAAATTCAATAAATAATTTTACAAATATAATCGCATATACTAATTTATCAATTATAACCTCTGTAAAAATAAAAGTTAACTTATAAATCATGGTCATATTTGATGTTATCTCTCGTATTTTAGCATGATTATACTTCCAAGCTTGAACCCATATTCCACATTCAGATGTAGGTGTTGATTTTTCCATAGTGATAAGCGCTTGTCATTTTCTTAGTTTTTTTAGATAATTTTGTAAATTTCCTTTATATTGAGTTGTTACACCATCATTATTCTTAATCATATATAACTTACAATGATTGTACTTCACTTTCTCAGCATCACTTTTTAATCAAATAGAGCTTATGAGCAGAGTAAAAATATGAGATATGCGAAAGACTATAGTTTCAGAGATTCTTGCAACCTGCGACCTCGTTGGTGCCTTCCATACTTGCACACCCTAGCAAGTTAGGGTTCCATATGTTTCGGGTGAAACCGAGAGACATGAAACTGTTAAAGACCAAGCAAAAAATGAGGTTTGTAGAGGTTTAAATAAAAATTTAAGGGGCATTTCATGCATACCACGTACATCTTATGTAATTTCACATATAATACCTAAACTTTAATTAAAGTGATATATAATTAATAATTATATATTAATAAATTAAATATATAATTAATAATTAATTTAAAAATATTATTGATACGATAAATATTACCATTAAACCTATAATTAAATAAATTAGTTAATTAAAATTTATTTAAATAATATAACATATATGTTAATAGAAGTTATTGAGCTTAATATCGAGCATTTAATAAATTACTTCTTGAATAACAAATGAGTTTGTTCGTGAACATAAATAAACAAGTTCGACTATGTTCATGTTTCGTTCATTTAAGATACGAGCTTTTACAAATTATTCAAGTTTGTTTATTTACTAATTTGAACGAACATGAGTGAGTCTTAATCAAGCCGAGTTTGAGTTGTTTATCGGTTGTCTTGGTTCATTTACAGCCCTACATGTACGTGAGTGTTTGGAAATTAAAATAAATGACAAGTGCTTAGTCGAGCTTCAAGCTTGAGCCACACTCGACTTGAGCCTATGCTTGATTAATTTTTTCTAGTTCGAGTTTGAGCTTAAGTTTACGAGTTCGAGCAGGTGACTTGCTTATTATAAAAGAGAACAAAGATTAACTTAAGGTAGTGTTATAATGAACAATATGAGAGAAATAATAAGATATTACTTAATCGAAAATAGAAAATATTATCTTTTAAACATTTTTTATAATATAGTCATTAATTCTTTAATTTTAATATATTTTGAGTATATTATATATTAATATTTGTTTTTAAAACATGAGCTACTTATCGAGCTGAGCTCGAGCTGGCTTGACTCACTTATAAATATTTTTAGACAAGGTACGAAGAATATTTGTACACGATTTAAGGTGCGAAACTTATTTGTATATGATTGATTAAAAATTTATGATGCTAAACATTAATGAAATTGTGGACCTTTGAGAACTTATTAGCCATTCAGATTAGATGAAATTTATTCTATTTTGGTTATTTATTTATTTATTTAATATATGGTTTGTTGTTAGAGCATGAATAATATAATTCTTGTCACTATGATACATTATAATATTTATTTAATGTAATGTTTGCCATTTTGTAAACATGTCACATTAGCTTTTATGACACTTTCTTGTGTCATTGTTCTTGGATTTGTCATCTTATAACTATTATGATAAGATAACAAATTTTGTCAATAAGCCCAAGTCTTTCTAAGTTTACCTCAGCCTTCTTAACATAAATCGAATCTAAAATATCAACACTCTTAATTGGATCATCAAAAGCTCGATGTTTAAGGTGACCAAACCATCTAAGACGACTCTCTATTTTGTCTGTCACTGGAGCTACACAAACCCTATCACATATATATTCATTTCACATTTTTTCTCTAAGTGTAATGCCACTCATCAACCTAATCAATCTCATCTCAGCAAAACTTAACTTCGTATAATTCTTCTCTTTTAAAGGCCAACATTCCGCGCCATAGAGCATTGAAAAATTTATTCATTGCATGTGCCTACTGAACTGTGTTAGCATATAATATACGCTATTAGAGCTTCTTGATGCCAGAGATATAAAAATCAAATCTGACCACATGCACACATAAGCCCATTATGTTTAGGGAAAAAAAAGGACATTTACACATATACCACATAATTCCTATGTATTTACACATCTAACAACCAAAATTTTTCTATTTTACATTTACATCACCCAAATCTTTCATATTACATCAAGATTACCCATTTTATGTTTTTTTTTAAATGTGAAATACACCTTCTTAGGCATAGGTTTGGTGGAATGTTTGTAAAATTTAAAGTTTAGGTGGTAGATATGTAAATACACAAGAACTGAGTGGTATTTATATAAATCTTCTTTTGTTGGTGTGCACCTCTCCTTCACCTTCACTATTTTGGGAGGAGAATTAAATAAATGAATCCAAACGTTAGAGATAACACAGCCTATAAAAACTGTAACAATGCAACATTAAGATTGTAAAATTGAACGAGCATGTAAAACTTTTTTCAGTGTGAACATTACAACAACAAGCCATCGTCCCACTAAATGGGGTCGGCTACTTGAATCATTTTCTCCATTTTGTACTATTGAGTGTCGTATTTTCACTTTATTCTAATAAATTAAGATCATATTTTTTACGACATCTACATTTTTAACATAAGTCAAATATAAGAAATTTAATCTCTTAATCGGATCATTTAAGTGACCGAACCATCTAAGACGGGACTCTCTAATCTTATCCGCCAGTGGAGCTACACCAATACCTTTCATGGATATAATCATTAATCTACTGTGAACACTAGAATAAAATGAATATTTATTAAAAGTGAATAAATGGATGAAAATTATGGATTTGGAAACAAATTGTGCGAAAATCTATACATGCTCATATTACATGGAATGTGTATGAGAGAATAGAATCTACTGCTCTAGAGGTGCTAGACTTTTACGACACGGATATGGACTCGGTCGTTCTTGGCAATCCTCTTCCAGTAGCCCGCGCGGCGCTCTCGTTTTCTTTTCATCAAGTGGTCATGCTAGAGACAAAAACAGTCATGGGAGAATTAAACCCCTCACTCTCAGCTAGCTTTAATCGTATCGTCTCTATTGTGACCATACGCTATCTCTCTCAAAACTTTGAAGTCAAGACTATTTGATTAATCAAGAGCCTAAAGTTCTCAACCAACAGAGTAAAAGGACTTGTATTATCTTACTTTTTTTAATTGTACTAATTTATATTGACTTGTCACAAAAAGAGAAAGACAGAGAAGCTTACATCCATCCATGAAATTATTGAGAAAGAAGAACAAAAAGAAAATTTTGAAAGTTATTCTATTATTCTAATTACTCTTCCTGAGAAATTCAAAACAGTAATTTTATTATAATTATCATACATAAATGGATTTATTTGAAATATTTTTTTTTCATCAGATTCATAAATAAGAGGAAAATTTCATCCAAATAAAAAAGTATGACAGTAAAGCATCATAAAATTGTGAAAAATTATCCGAAATGCTCTCGTTATGTATCAATTTGTTATGCTTAATGTTAGAATGCAAATGAAAATATTTCTTAATGAACCTGTTGTTAATGACTCCCAATTAATGAACTGATGTAAAAGGCCACTTTCGTAATGTGGTACCGCTCACCTATCACATCTCACCTATCGCATCACCTACCTCCCACCTACCACTCTCTTGCTTTGTATAAATAGAGAGGGTGTGAGGTTTAGGAGAGCAAGGGAAGATGTTTTAAGCTACCACAAAGGAGGAGAGAATAGCTAGAGAGCTAGAGAGGAGGAGAGCATCTTGGGGCCTTGTATCAAGTTGTCGTTTGAGAGGAAGGCTATAGAAGGAAGATGAGGGCTCATCTCTATGTATAAGCTATGTACTCTCCATTTATGTTGCCTTAGTGAACTATTTGATCGATTCCCTCCCGTGGACGTAGATTTAGTTGGAACGAACCACGTAAACGATCTGTGTTTGCTTGTGTTCTTTGTGTTTCATTTCTATGTCAGGAAGTTATATTTCCCACAACAAGTGTTGCCGTCTATGGGAATATCCATACTTCTTGGCTAGAGGTTCTTGAAAGGAGGATAGGGGCTCGACATTCTTCGGTATTCAGGAACAGCAGGAAGAATCAGGGTGCAACTTGTCTGGTTTGACAAGTTTGGCAAGACCTTCGGATTCATGTCAAGGCTTTAGCGAGGCCTTGGCTGTCAACAGGGAGTTCGCCAATCGAGCGACGGCAAGAGGAGTTCGCAAAAGAAGGAACATCAATGCAGTTGGCTCACATGCCAGGAAATAAGGCTGTTGTGTGGTCCATCAGTTATGTGCAACCGAGGAGGGAATCATCATTGTTCAGTTTTGTAATTGGAAGTCATGGGGGAGAATTGTTGTTAATGACTCCCAATTAATGAACTAAGGTAAAAGGGCACTTTCGTAATGTGGTACCGCTCACCTACCACATCTCACCTACCGCTCACCTACCTCCCACCTACCACTCTCTTGCTTTGTATAAATATAGAGGGTGTGAGGCTTAGGAGAGCAAGGGAAGAGGTCTTAAGCTACCACAAAGGATGAGAGAATAACTAGAAAGCTAGAGAGAAGGAGAGCATCTTGAGGCCTTGTATCAATGTGTCACTTGAGAGGGAGGCTATAGAAGGAACATGAGGGCTCATCTCTATGTATTCTCCATTTTTGTTTCCTTAGTGAACTATTTGATTGATTCCTTCCTGTGGACGTAGATCCAGTTGGATCGAACCATGTAAATGATTTGTGTTTGCTTGTGCTCTTTGTGTTTCATTTCTATACCAAGAAGTACATATCTCACCAAATACTTGAAAGCTGAAATAATAAATCATAAAAATATTTAGAGGTTTACAATTTATAAATTGGTCAAATTTAGTATTATAAATTGCCCCATAAGCATGTTATGTAATGGACTCTTAAACCAACATCATTCATAAAAAAAATATTAACTTATTCAACCATAGAAATATCTTAGAAACAAAATTAAATGTAATCAAATTTAAGTTGTATTTAGATTGGAATGCTTCCATCCTTCAAAAATCTCCCTTTTTTTTAAATGGCTCTTGAATTTCTCTCAGTTCAGAGGGTTTCACTCCCGCTAGTTCTGGCTATCTATGATCGTGTTAGATATTTAGAAACCTGCAGGAGTGTGGTGAAAGATTCCTTTCTCTCATGTCAGCATTCAGCTTTTCGAGAAGAGGCTTTAGGGCATGATGGAATTCTTATGCCCAATCGGAAGGGACCTGAGCCGGATCTCTGGGAAGAGACGATCTCTCAGAAAGTGTTTTCCCACCCTTTGCTTCCCCTTATGAACTGTGGGGGATCCGAAAGAGTTGGGCATCCCACTCGTTCGAGACGAAGACTTCCTTTGTGTCAAGAATGTTAGAGAATTCAGTTCCTTCAGAGGCATTCTGTACAACAGGGAAGGTTGTGGTGAAGAGAGTGGACTAAGCCAAATTTTTTAGACAGAGACGACCAGGTCTAACCAACCTCTTCGCCGCGACGCTGCTCTAGGTAGAGTGGAGTACTTGTCCTCCAAATGACAAGGTTTTCTCTCCTCAAGTGTGTCGGTCATTACTCATACTATGGATCGACCATCCATTTCTAGGGTTAGTTTCAGTCTAAAGGGCTGTAAAGTGTGTACATTGTATCTCAGTCGGTCGTAGTGCTTTGAATCTTCTTTTTAAATTGAAAGAAAATTATGTTTTACCTTGTGCTCGCTTTTGTTTCCTTTCTATCATATATATATATATATATATATATATATATATATATATATATATATATATATATATATATATATATGTTAAATGTTTGACCTCATGGCACTTTAATCATGTTGTGCATCTCTCGCTTAATCGGAACGATCTCGCTGGCCAACGGAAATCGTAGCCTAATGTATTTTCAGGTTTTCGAAAGCTGACTTGCCGCTCAGCCTATTTGACCGAGTTCCTCGAGCATTAAGTGGACCTAACCGAGTTCCTCGAGCGTTAAGTTGCCCTGTAGGTTGTTTGTGTAAGATCAGTTGAGGAAACAATATTTCATTGATAAATTTTAATTTACATATTGGTTGATGACACCCCCTTTTTCCGACGTATACATAAGAATTTATTTTTAAGAGAAAAATCTCATCAAATCCTACCCGCTCCAACTTCTACACCTCCTCTGCAATGGGTTAGGCAAGTTCCGGGAGTCGACCAGATCTTTTGTTGGACCGGATGAGAGTGGTGGCACGCTGCATCGATCAAAATTCTAGGAATTTCCACTGCTATCAAAGCGAACACTTCACAGTGCTCTCAAAGTGTTTGTACCAGTTGGTTCCTAAATGATGCGTCAATGTGCTTATTTATCAAGAAAATCGTAACGGAATTTGCATCAGACACTGGAACCTGGAGGACAGCCTCACTGGTCTCAAGACACCCCTCCCTTTAGATCTAGATGTCGAGCGATTCATGGTCAATGCTTGATACTGCTCGCAAATAATAGCTTTTAGACTACTCCAAGTTTCCCCGGACCGTGATCACTTCCCCGTCACCCGGAAACTTTACTGCCACATGGTAGGTTGAAGCTACCACATGGTAGTTTTTCAGGAGTGTTCAACTAAAGATAACATTGTAGGTCAACTGGGATCCCACCACAAGAAAATCCTCTGTACTATTGTACTGCTTCTCGGGCTCTCCCTAAAAGAAGGTGAGGGAGACAATTCCCAGTGCCTTCTTCTTTTGCCCTGAGAATTTGAATAACCGGTTGGCCAGTGCTGTCAACCAGTCGGTCTTCAAGCTGATCTTATCAAAAACCATCTTAAACAATATGCTAACTGAACTCCCAGTATCAACGAGGATACTACCCACATATAGTTGTTGATTAGTGTTGTAACGACGCTTTCCTCATAATAAGGATTCAAATTTGACATGAGATATGCATCTAAAAAGACAGAGTAAATGATTATGTGTATATGGGATGACATAGCATACATTGTCGGAACATTGTCTCTTCAGGCTGGAGGGTCGGATCCTCCCCTTTCTTTAGCGGTTGTGGTGTTATTGACAGCACCTACTCAGGTCCCACGAAGCTGGGAGCGCCTTCAGCTGTGGAACCTGTTTGAAATAGTCCTTGTTTTGGATGAATCATACTATTTTTTCCATTTACACATTGAATGGGATCAAGCCCTGCATTTCTCGATAATCATGCGGTCACTCATAATATCAAACCGATCGCTAGTCAGAGTACTACTTCGGATCACGGTGTCCTTGGTTATTTCCCGCTGATCCTGAGACCGAGGGTTACTTTTTTGGTGACCAGTGTAGGACTGCCGGTCTCTTGTCCTTCATGATTCCTCCCTATCCTTCCATTTTTTTAAGGGGTGCTCGGTCATTTCTGCCTTATCGTTCGAAGTGTCCTAAAGGTCTTCCTCGGCGAGTATGCGCTCGTTGGCCATTTATAGCACTTCTGCAAAAGTGACATATTTAAACAAGTTTAAGTCATACCTAAACCGCTTAATTTGAACCACTCATTTCAGGGTTGCTCTGGCTATTTCAAGCTCCGGGTTTCTCACATCCAACATCTCGTTCTAGAAATGGGTAAAGCAGGCCATGAGGCTCTCGTTTTATCCTTGTATGATGTCAAGCAGGGTGCCCGAGTCCTTCCTTGGTTTCTGTATGTCAGAGAAGTGTGAAATGAAGAGCCTTTTGAACTCATACTAACTCAAAATGGTTTCGGCTAGCATATTGTTGAATCACCAGAGGGTCACCTCCATCAGGATGGCTATGAAGAGACGAAATAATATGAGGTCTTCTACCTGAAGTACACCGACCGATGACTTAAAAGACGCTACGTGGTCGATCAAATTGGTCTTCCCAGTATAGAAGTTTAGAAGAGGGACCCTCAGCTTGGGCGGGGGTACCGCTTCTTTAATTTGTCGAGTGAATGCCACTCCCATGAGCGGCTGGTATGGTACCTACATTCACTTTTCCCATCATTTGTTTGCTTATGCGGACGCGTTAGTGTTAGTATGTTGGGACTCACCTTATCCCTCCATCTGTTGGTTGCTAAATTGGTGGTCGCATATAGGTGGGTTCGTCGGTGGGTTCCTCCGAGGGGTGTCCCTCTGAGATTGTGCCTTTAGATGAGGCATCTGGTCATTCCTCTTAGTGATTGTTGCCCATAGGATCTCAAATTTCTCCACCATGAGAGTCATCTGGGCTTGCAGCCCCTCGACTTGCGCCTAGACGTCTGGTTGTGTAGCCCACCTATTGGGTTCCATGCACACTATCTCTCTTTGAGAATTTTCTTCTTCATAGCGAGCTTTGCTTCTCGTCTAAGGCATGTTCACGCTCACCACACCACCATTCAGAATGTTGAATCCTAGTTTGTTCTTTATGAATCACGCTCCAAGAGTTAGAGTCAAGTAAATAAAGGAATGAAGAGATAGTAGAATAAGTCTGAGATATTTGAAGGGAGAATCGAGGGAAATGTCATTTTTTCTTACTTTTGCCATGTACTTATAGAAGTATATTTTATATAATTACAAAAAGAATGGAACGATTATAGAAACCGTTTGAAATGCCATTATGGCTCTAATTGATTATATAGTTTATTAAGTATTTATATTATAATTTGAATTTTAACATTGACGGGAATTGGCTGGTCGGCTGGCTTGAAGTTAATCGACTGCGGCGACCGGCGGAGTGACATTTGCGCCCTATGGAGTACGTTGTGGTCGGTCAAAATGTTCGACTGTATGGCGATCTTGCTTGGTGTCTTTTGACACGATTGACCAGAACGATCGGTTGTGAGGTGGACATTTGGTCTGGACGTAGGGTTGGTCAGTCGAATGAGATCGATCAACCTTTTTTGTAGTGAGCCGTGGCTCATTTACTGTTTGGCTCGAGCCTTGCAGGGCTATTGTCTCACCTACCTGGTTGGTTAATCACCTCAGTCAAATCTCTCAATCTTACAAGGTCTTAAGCGGATCTTGTCGCAGCCCACGCGGGGTATCCGACGAGACTCGCTGCAGGGATGATTCACGCTTCACTTTCGGCGAGTCTTGATGCTACCAAACGGGGAAAGATCTCCAGAGCTTGGAACTTTCCCGGGTTTGGAAACACGACGTCATGCTTCTCCTTGGATCGTCGGTTGATTGCATACCTCGGAGGGATGCCCTTTCTTCTCGGTCATTCTTTCACTTTGAGATTCGTGCTGGTATTTTTGGTATATATACTAAATCTTGGCGTTAACCTGATTTAGTAAATCCAAATTTAAATAATTTACTAATTTCGTTATGAAACAACCACAAAGTTTAAGAAAGAAGCACGAGAATTCATAATTTCTGCCCAAAATTTTAAAAGATTAAATATTTGGTGATTTTACCAATTGCATAACAAAAATATTTCAGATTGAGTCTCTTAAAGGGACAACTAGCGGTCGGGACACCCACTTTCGAGACGACCTGCAGAGTGGGTGACCAACAGCCTGAACGACTCTCAGCCTAGGCAACCAGTAGCCTGGATGACCCGCAACCAGGACGACGAGCTCATACATGTAACATATCAGAAATATCCCTGTAACATCTCATTAGAGTGTGGCCAAACGTGTAACTTCACATAATGTATCATATCCCCTATAAATAAGAAATTATTTTATGAATAAAATATGTTCGAGGGTCTCAATAAATTCCTAAGTATACTATATTACTTGTAAATGCACTCCACTTTTTATTTCTTATGCACTATAATAAATATATAAGAATTCATCACCTATCCTAAAAAATAAAGTTGATTTTGCCCCTACCAGCCCTTGTGATCCACTGTAATAATGCATGTTCCATGTGAATCTCATCTTTCAGCACTCTCATGTCAATTAGTAGATGGTCCCATGAAACAATTTTCATAGCTCGTTTTCCCGCATTAAATATCAAAATTTAATTCTTCAACCGGCGCCCTAATTTGGAGTGCCATCTAAAGCCATAAATGCAGAGTTAATGTGATTATTTAGTTTCTTATACATTATTACTATTATTATTATTTATTATTATTATTATTTTTTTTTGGGAAAAGTTAGCCATATGTTAATACATGCAATTCGAACCCGTGACCTCGGAAACTACAATCTCAAGCACAGTATTGCGGGTAAGAACACTTATTCGTGGCATAATAATCGAGTGTAATCTCCCACCGTGAGCACACGAGTTCGAATCACACATATTACCATTTGAGCTCATCTTTTTGAAAAACGAAAAAAAAAATTTATTATATAATTGCCCATAATAAGCGTCACTTTACATTTTGTACTTATTTACTTATACTCTATAATTTATTTAGAAGATTATAAGAAATAAAAAAGAATAAAATTTGTGGTAATAAAATTACATTTTATCTCTTTTTTGCCAATATAAAACTGAATTTTACAATCTGATTTAGACTAAATATGCTGATTTCTAGAAAATAAAAATTTAATTTATTTTTTAAAAAAATTATATTAATTAATATATCAATTTTAGGGTATATTTGTAGCAAGTACTGCAACTTATTAATAATCATTGATAAGCTAAGCATTTACTGCTATTACAAAATTTTATTTTTTTTAAGAAACTTAGATCATAACATGTAAAGCCTTCCACCACAAATAGGTCGGTGCGATGTGAAAAAACTGTTTTCTGCGTTTTAAAAACGCACAAGCTGACAAAACACAGTTTACCCAAACAGATTAGGTGTGCTTTCAAAACGCCACCCCACCGAAGAAACTGTCCCAAACGGACTCTTAATCTGTGATTTCTTAGCTTCTTCTTTGAACAATTCCAGTTACCAAACTGACCCTAAATAATTGTACCATTGTATTATGCAAAAGTGCCAAACATGCATGGAATCAAAACTTGAGAATATATATATATATATATATATATATATATATATATATATATATATATATATATATTACGGTCGTCATAATAGTTCATGATGGGACAAGAGATCTCCATGCTTGGGACCCACGTTTAAAATATGCCTTCATATTTAAGTTATCCTTCTGTTAAATTTTGTGTTTTATGAAAAAAAAAATTTAAAATTTTTATTTGTTCTGTGGGATATTGCCAAGTACGTACTGTTTAGCTTGTGAGAAGCGGTGGAAGATGCAATAGATTTTTACAGTCGCTTTTCTATTACAGAATATTTAGAGGCTCCAATTACTTTAGTCCCACACGTCTTAGACGGTATTGTTCCAAAAAAATTTATGATCTTATATTCTAATTTTTAATATTTATAATAAAGGGCATTTACACATATACGAGGTATATTTTGCGTATTTACATATCTAAAACTTATATAGATTTGTATAATAGTCAAATTATTAATATTATATAAAAAATATTACTGTCACTTTCTTCTTAAAAGGTTTAGACTCATAAATATATAGGAATTGTATAACATGCAGGTACTGCCTTGTAATGAATGGATAGTATTATAATATGTCATTTTGTGTTATCCATTATAGATCCCTTAATGTACGTTGACCTTTGATTATACGCGTCTACAATAAATATCTTTTAAAACACAAGTAATAATTTATTGATTTAAAACTTGTGGCTTCGATTTGAGAGTCAATTTCATCTCGGTTGCGGTTTGGCGGACACAGGCAAGTCGCAATTTGCTCTGTTCGGAAGGAGAAAATATTACGCCTGGAGTACGTATCTTGCAAATTTTAATAATACAACGTCATTTGTAAAGTGATGGGACCAGATTTTTGTACATTTAAAAAAGTATGAAAAAAGCTATTTTTCACGTGACCCAGCTCGAAAACCGCCCGACGGATTTCTGATGATATTATGGTGGTATTTTGATGGTATTCTAGTGGTCTCTTATGGTATTATGATGATGTTTTTGTGGTATTATTGTGATATTTTGGTAATACTTTGTGATATTTTAGTGGTATTCTAGTGATATTTTGGGATATTTTGATAGTATTCTTGTGGTATTATAATAAGATTTTCATGGTATTTCTGGTATACCAGCAGAATATCAACAATATATCACCAAAAAGACCGTCTAGTAGTATTATTATGATTTTATGTTGATATTTTGCACAGATTGTGGTGGTATTGTGGTAGTATTTTAGGGTATTATAGTGATATTCTTATGTTATTCTAGTGTTATTCTTATGGTGTTATGATTGTATTTTGGTGAATGTTTTGGTGGTATTCTGATGGTATTCTGATATATCAGCAGAATACTACAAGAATAACATTAAGGTACCATCATAATACTACCAACCAAAATATCACAATAATAACATCATTATATCACAAGAATATCACAAGAATATCATCATAATATCACCATAATACCACTAGAATGTCATGCAGAATACCGCAAGAATATCATCAAAATACCAAAAAAATACCATCAAAATACTACCAACTTACAATCAGAATACTACCAAAATATCAACATGATACCAACATATAGTCTTCAGGCCACCACCATAATACCACAAGAATACCATCAAAATACCACCAGATACAATCAGAATACCACCATAATATCACCAGAATACCAACGGGCAGTCTTCAGATCACTACCATAATATCACCATAATATCAATAGCACACCAAAAGAATACCACAAGAATACCATCAAAATATCATTAGAATACTATCATAATATCACCAAAATATCACAGGACAGTCTTCGATCCGAGACGCGTGAAAAAATAAATTTTTTTTATATTTTTTTATTCACAAAAATTCAATCCCGCCACTTTACAAATGACACTGTATTATCGGAGTCCGCATGGTATGTACTTCGAAGGCAATATTTTCTCGTTTGGAAGGGTTTTACAATGAGGATTTTCCTATCGTAACAAGGTCTTAATTATAGATTAATTAATATGTACTTTATGTGAATCTTGCTCTTTTCTCCATTAAATAATTTATGTTTATAAATGAAAGCTATTTGCTTATTTTCATTCAAGATGCTTATTGATTTAATAATTTATTTAATTAAAATCTCATTTTTTTTAATATGCTTGTATTTGTCGTTAGGTTTGATACACCATCCATGAAGTTTTATCGCTCGGTACAGATCTTAAAGTGTGACGGAAATCTTAAAGTAGTAAATTTGAAGAGACAAATACTTTGACATGAAAAATTAGCCCGATCTGAGTCAAATCAAACACGTATCAAGCCGTTAAGCCATTCTAGAGTCAAATCAAGCCCACTAAAACCGGAATTGGAAGCTGCACGAACTATGTTAATGTTTTTAAATCATAAAATTCTCTCCCATACTCTAAAAATAGCTTAATGGCTAGATGTTATGGGTAAAATTTAACTCGTATTGGACCCTTTAGTGTCATTATGTTCCTCTCGTCAAGTCAGCCTGTTTCAATGTAAGTTTATTGAAATCAAAGTTATAGGTAACTTTTAATTTGACTTTGAACATATTATTTTGTTTTCTTCATAAATTTAAATAGATTAAGCTTAACCCCCTAACCATAATCAAAATTTGATTACAATTTCTAACTCAAAATTTTTATGTTACTAGAAAGACTCAAAATTTATAATATTTTAACGTGATAAATTTATGTATTGAAATATATATTTATTTTTGTAAAAAATTGCATTAAATATTTTTTAACATAATATTAAAATTTTGAATTGGATGCATGCAAATATGTAAATGGTAAAATATATAAATACATAGAAAAAATGAGGAGAGGTAGGTAAGTCTCCCTTTGTCATATTTGGACCGATAAGGCGTACATTAATTTTTTAAGAAAGCCTCTGTGTAATCAATTAAAATTATTAATTAAAAATAGAATAATAATATATTAAATTCAATTTAAATGAATATTTTAATATAAATAATGAGATTCTCGCCCCGCCCTTCTCATGTTCGGTTTGCTAAGCAAATGAGTCGAACACCAACAAATATTTTTGTGTTCGAAATATAAACGAGTTAAACATAAATAGTAATATTTTTTCACGAGCAGAACATGAGCTAAGCCCATGCTTACCCGTGTTCGGCTCGAATACACCCCTAAACCCAAGTAATCCTTGGTTTCCCTTTCAATATTTATAAAATGGGCCATGTGAAATTATTTCCCTGTAAGAAAAACAAGTGACGCGTTTAGATAAAATAAATTATTTGAATATATACTGATAGATTTTAAAATTAATGGACAATCAATAGTGGACATTAAATGTTAACATTGCATTAATATTAAACTAAATTTAATAAATTTAAAAAAAGTTACCAATAACAATAGTATACATGTGCAGACTGTGCCATATTTTAGTTACGTTGAAATTCCGTCACCATCGTGCCGTATGGGATGATTGGAATCTCATCAAATTTAACGATCCAAGTATTTGATGGACGTTAAGGGTTTGTTTGAGGAAAAATTATTCGGTCCGGAGTTCGGATGCAGCGCTGTGTCTGGCCTCTAATAGGAGATCGGTGAGGTAGGGCCGCTTAAAATAGAAAAAAAAATTTTTTTTTTCTTATTTTAGCGGCCCTACCAACCGTCGATCTCCCATTGGAGGCCGGACGCAGCACTGCGTCTGGACTTCATACCGAATAATTTTTTCTCATTGAGGGGAACTTATTGCATACGGAGCACGCACGCAGTCCGCACGCAGCTCCTCCGATACCCATCCAATAATCTCGTAATAACCTATCAATACTCAATAATCAATATCCTGTAAATAACTTAATAACCAATACCCCTACCAATACCCTCAAAATGAGGGTATTCGGAGGTTATTCCACACCCAGCGTTGGTTACGTGCTCTGTATGCAATAATTTCTCCTGTTTGAGACAGTTGTAGTTGTGAAGTTAATGTAGAAAAAATTACTGTTCAAAATGTTGCGATGATTATTATGAATTTTTTTTTTAAATGTTTGACCATAACTTTTTAGCAGTCACCGCACTTAGTCGAATTCTTTAGCAAAACATAACGTTTTGAAAAAATAGGCAAAACGTAGTTTTGCCAAACAGAAAAACTGCAATGCGGCACCATACTCCCTAACCAAACACACCATAAAAAAAACACAACTTGGTTTGAAATATAAATAGTACAAAATATTTTAATTATAGGAGATTTGAAAATTATTGATAGTTGGTCGAAAGCAAAAGAATGTCTAACAAAATTTAACTTGCAAACTCAACCCATAGGCCATTTATGATTTTATTTCAAACTCGACTGATTTGAGGATGCTGTGATTGCGCCATATGACATTCTCGTGTCACTGCCCATAGAAGCACTCTGCGAACACCCTCAAATGTATCACTACTACCTATCACCGCCACTTCCAACTACCATATGGTCGGGCTTCTTCTATTGTTAGCATACCAACAACCAACATTCAATGTCTTCGTCTCTAGGCTTTATATTTGATATGTCCTAAATAAAAGTTTTAATCATACACGAATCTTGTACCAGTTTGAACAATAGACGTCCCATATTCAAATTCAAGATCAATCAGAGCCCTGTTTTTTTAAAAGTATACAGTCAAACTGAGTGTCTCAATAATGCAAGCCCAATGAAGTCAAAATTGGTTCGATCTGAATCCGGTCAACTACACATCAATCAATTTAAACACAATTAAAGGTTTTAGATGGGCAATTGAACGGTTCAATGGATTCTGATTTTAATAAGATAATAGTCAAATTAAGCATCACGTCGAGTTGAATCCAACGCCTTCCCAACCAGCATCGTTTAGTAGCCGCCAACGAAGGCACCTACAGCAGATTTTCTGCCACACAACCCCTACGTCTCCTTTTCCTCAGAACAACGGGGTCAACACCAGTCCTCAGCATATTCTGCCACTCCCTAAGCGAAAGTCACATTCCACTTGTACAATGTTGCTTCCTTCTATTCAAAGACACATAAAGTCTTATATTCTATATTAGCATAGGAATCATTTCAACAGGACTTGTCCTCATAATTTTTGCTCCTAATTTTCCAAATAAATCTTTTACGTCAATTTATTTTTGTCTCTTTGTGTGATGAATTTTCGTACAATATTAAAACATTAATATATCACTTTACTATTGTGAATTTACGAGCACACAATAATATTGAATTTATTTTACTTATAGATAATCTAATAATTCAAAATAAAAATTGTGGGCATGTTTGAAAAGTGATTATAAAACAAATGCCATCTGAGTCACAAACGCACTGTTTGTACATCAAAAAGACTCTCAAAGCATTTCCTTTCGCCACATTAATGGCCTTATTCAGATGACTCCCGTTGTGCTACGTTGAGTCAGAATCAACCTTTAAACATACGTCATGTTTGAAAGTGATTGTGCCACCGCTAAAAGCCCAAAGGCTGCCGTTTGCTTTTTGCTTATGATTTTAAAATTTTAAAGTTTCATATAGTTGCCGTCGTCATAGACCTCATTGTTAGATTTTCTTAATAAGGCCGTAATTTTAGTTGTTGACGAACGTCGTTTTCAGCTGATCTCAGTTCACCGAATTGGGTGAATCTTAAATTATAATTTTGCTCTCAAAATATTTTACGTGTATGATTATGAATTATTAGTCTTATAATTATGTATCGTTTTAGCGATACATAATTTTAGCGGTTATCACGTTCAAATTGCACGAAAGATTCACAACGATAGAGCGATAATTATATGTCTTAGTGTTGTACGGAAATCTAAGATACACGCATATAATAGAGAAGTAGCATAATAGAGGAGAAATTAATTTTTTTAAGTGAAAATTTCTGGAAAGAAAAAAAAACAATGAGATATTGTATGGTCAAAATAATTAACTATAAGATAAAATTACAAAGTTGATAATTACAGATGTACAATACCAATTTAGTTATAATAAGGCTACAACAACCGTGATTCTTGGTTGTCGTTACTATAGTTAGCCACAAAGATCACAATTGGTTGCTAAAATATAGTAATTGGGGACAAAGATTATAGTAGGTGGATCCAATAATGATGGTTGGGCACAAGGCTGTTGACAGTGGCTATAATAGTGTTAATTAGCCACAAAAGCCATAATTGTTAAGTTATAACTACGTCAGTCGGCCAGATAAGCCATAGTTCATGACTGGGATATTGTTAGTTGACCATAAAGAACGTAGTTGGCGATTGCAATAACGCCAGTTGGCCACAAAAATGATAGTGAAAAGCTATATTAGCAGTTAACCACACAGGTCGTGGTTGATATCTGCAGTATTAGTTAGCTACATAGGTCATAACTAATCACATAGGTTCTAGGTCAAAATAATCAACCAGTCGTATCACCCTTTAACATTCGGTGACCTTCACCTCAGCCATATATTCCAGAGCCGAAAGATGTCGACCGATTAGCATCGCCTCGACAATGTGCGTGTACTCTGGAAGGGACTTCAACTTCTTGCTTGTCGACTACGATGGTTTGCTCCGAACACCCCAATCGTTGGAGCAGGAACCAACTAGAAACTACTTCTTCCATCCTTCATCTTATTTTCAACTCTAAGGAGTTGGAGTTTATTACCGGTGGAGAACAGAGCGAAGCTCTCATTGTCAACCTTGAATATATAATAATAATTAAATAAGTTGACTGACCAAGGGATGCTCTCTTGAAGATAGAAATGAACAAAGGTCATTAGCTAAAGAATTTGGCAGCACCTAAGCCAGAATGACTCTGTTTGTCTTGAAGATGCTCCATAGCTCACCGCACAAGAGCAACTAGGGCCACACTTGAATTGATCCCGATAGAAGACCAAATCCTCACCCACATTGTCCATCGCACATGCCAATCCCGACATTGCCAGAAGGATAATGTTGCCATCAAATAGATACCTCCTCTGTGACTCGTCTACGTCCCTTTCCATAAAAAATGAAGGGTCGAAGGCCTTGCTAGAACCAAAGAGGATAGGAGAGTACGTGTGAGGCACTAAGAAAGAAACCAGACAACGTAAAGGGTAATCACAATTCCTCAACCTATTTATAGATCAAAAAAAATGAAACAAAGCATCACATAATGATAAGTGTCACATCATACATCTTTTCAAAATTTATTTGAATATTACTTTATTGCAACTAACATTATTACAGGTCTCGAATGAAGTGTTTTATAAATTGGTTTTTCAAGGCTTCGGTTGGGACATATCTCTTCTGAATTAGCCATTGGAGGACCAACTCCCCACCTAACCTAGTGTGATCCTCCCGATCTGTGGGATGCCGGAACTCAACCAAGGTAGTCGACTCACGGAGTGCTCCTAGCTCACACCCCACGCCTGCTAGCCTGATGTGCAAAATGGAGACCTCCGTCCGTAGAGCAGCCGCCTCTGAACCTGTAGTTGTCAGGCGAGCTAACAACTCCCGCACAAGATCTACGACCAAGCCTCTGACCGATCCCTTAGAAGAACTGACCGACCCCACCAAGGGTCCGATCTCGTCTTCTTCCCGCCCTATGAATCTAGGAGAAGGCTACCACTACCCTGGTTGCTTCTATTGGGGGCACATTGTAGGCAAAGGCTCAGACAACTGGAGCTCCCCTAGAGGGATTGGGGTTAGAAACTCGGCTTACTCGACCTCTAAACTGGCCGCCGCAGTGGGTGTGAACTCCACAATGTCCTTTGAAGGCCCACAATCTTTACATCACTCCAACCCGACCAATTCATTTGTGTCCTAGATAATATCACCGAATCGTTAAAAAACTATGAACAATCAAAGATAATTTTTACATATCTAAAAACCCGACCAATTTATTTGTATTCTAGTTATTTTGTTATCACTTATATGGGATAATTCGTTACACTGTATTAGAAATATTTCATGGCATCGTATTTGGGATACTTCGTTACAAAGTATTCAGGATACTTCACTACATAATATTTGAGATTATGTCATTACATAACAAAATTCACCAACAATGGCAAGCAGGGGGCGGTCAGTGGGGGCCGATGGCGGCTGACAGGTGATGGTCGAAAACTACAATGACTGGGAGTTATCTATGGGACTTTAGTGCAAAACAACACTGAAACTCGCTTCTCCCCCCTCAAATGAAGAGAGGGAGTCTATTTATAGCCTCTAAGGTATGGGCATTTGGTTCGTTTGGTGAATAACTTCCTTAACAACCTGACTAGATTACCCACAATAATCCCCATGATCATAGGATTTTATTAATGATTTGAGTGCCTTAATGACCTCATAATTAAGAGAGCATAGGTTTGTTGGATTTCTCTCTTTGAGATGCTTGATTTAATCAAGGAATGTCAAATTTGAAGTTCGTTTGACTATTCAATTAATAATATGAAACCTCTAAAATTATTTTAATGGCTTAATATTGACTCGATTTGACTAAAATTAAATCAATTTTACTATTATTAGATTCCTCTTGTTGAGACAATAAGTTTGACTATAAACTTGTTGAAATCGGAGTCCCAGATGATCTTTAACTTGAATCAGAATATTTCTTGTTCAAGAAATTCTTCAAAATTTGGGGCCATGATAAAGTTTCTGAATGACATATCATACATTTAATAAAACTTTAATGCTCTAATTGAGATGAAATTCCAAATAACAATTACAAAATTTACCAAGGCTTAATATTACTTAGAAAGTAAACCATACTGCGAAATAATGGGAGCACGCAAGATTCAAGAAATCCAAAAGAAAATTATGAACAGAAGTACGATCAAAACAAATAGAAAAGTACTCGAGAATTTATGTGGAAAAACTTGAGGAAAAAAAATAACCACGGAGTCATACTATCAAAAATTCCACTATAAAATTCAGAAATTTTTTACAAAGAACTCACAACAATTTCCTCTTAACACAAAAAAATTTACTGGACTCGCTCCACAATCTTCTCTCTCCATTGCAACAAAAAAATCACACCGTCCACCTCTTCCAAGCTTCTCACATTCACCAAAATGCTCGTCGAAGAATACACAAGAAGAAAACTAAGCCTTTTCGTTTGCCGCTCAATATCGGACATAAAAACCAAATCCCGCACTGCCAACTGTTTCTTGTGCCTATGCACCCGGACTTGGCGCATAAGCGTTGATCTCTCTGTATTGGTGCCAACTATTGGGCGCCTACGCGCCCAAAGAGGGGCGTATGAGCGCCCCCTCCTTTGTCAGCTACAACTTAAAGTGGGTGCAAATGCGCTAAAGGCCGTCGCATAGGCATCAAAGCTCTTGCCAGTATCAATGCGTTAGCATTCATGCTGCTTGGGATGCTTCGGCTCCCAAAGCATAACACTAATTCTCATTTTGATAGGTCATTTTAAAAATCTATACATAACATGAATCAGAACGAATTAATAAATAATAGAGAAAAATTGTATTAATACTGATAAATGATAATGCGTCGCAAAGAAATGCATTTGAATACTGCGAGTCCGATAAAATTACTCGTTAATATTCTAATGATCGAATAAAATACAATAATTTTGAGAATATTCTTAAACTAAATTCAAGATAAAATTGGCAATGAAAAGTTGCATTATCATATAAAATTTTTTGTATCATCTATTGTAGTTATTCCCCCAACATGAACCTACCAAATCGCCTAAATTTTAGAGATATAATATTACTCTGTGCCCATCTCATCCCAATTGCATGATGCTTTGAGGAACTTAATATTTTTTTAATTATCCCATACAAGATATTCTACATAATTTATACTTTTTTTAAGTATAATTTTATGGCGCATTTACATACGTACTATTCAATTCCTATGTATTTATATATCTAACACTTAAACTTTATTTTTTTACATATCTACCACGCTAAATCTTTCGTATCGTAACAAAATACGCTACTTTAACCTTTTAAAAGTGAAATACACTTCTTTTATGCACAAGTTAGGTGACATATAAGTAAAATTTGAATTATAGGCGTTAAATATGTAAATATATAGAAATTGAGCTATATATCTGTGTGTGTGTGTGCGCTGTGTGTGTGTGTGTTAGCGCGCGCTGCCATCTTAGTGGTAGAGCAGTCTCTTTGAAGGTCGTAAATCTTCTCTAGTCACGGGTTTGAATCCCCCTATGACCACTTGCCTATAGTGAGGGCGGTTCTCAAATAGTAATGATAATCGTTGGGAATTTTATAATAGCCTCCGTCCATTCTTTTTAAAATAACACACACACACACACACACACACACACACACACGAAAAATTATTGCGTCCGGACAGCGTACGCAAAGTTGTGTCCGGACTCCAATTATACGACGACATGTGTTCGTGTCGGCCTCATCCTTCAAAACACAAAAATACAACCCGCGGGTTTTATTGGCATATTCCGGATACTACCATAATACAACCGGGAATATTCCAATACAACCGCGGAATATTCGAATACAACCGCGGTTGTATTCAAATATTCCGCGGTTGTATTGTATTACCGGAATACTACCACAATAAAACCATAATACAACCGGGAATATTCCAATACAACCGCGGAATATTCGAATACAACCGCGGTTGTATTCGAATATTCCGCGGTTGTATTCGAATATTCCGCGGTTGTATTGTATTACCGGAATACTACCACAATAAAACCGGGAATATTCCAATACAACCTCGAAATATTTGAATACAACCACGACTTTATTTCTGTCGAAAAAATTAGGTCGGGTCGGGCCGCGTGATTAAATTTGTCGGTTGTATTATGGTAGTATCCGGAATATTCTAATACAACCAGCGGTCGTATTTTTGTGTTTTGAAGGATGAGACCGACACGAACACGTGTCGTCCTGTAATTGGAGTCCGGACGTAACTTTACGTACGCTGTCCGGACGCAATAATTTTTCCACACACACACACACACACACACACACACACACACACACACACACACACACACACACACACACACACACACACACACACACACACACACACACACACACACACACACACACACACACACACACACACATATATATATATATATAGGTGTTATATATGTACACATAAGAATTCTATGTTATACATGTAAATGCCCATTTTTTGTTATTTTACTATTTTTTATTTTTATTATTATAAAATTTTAAGATGAAGATATAAGGAAATATTATTATGGGAAACCTAAAAGACACAAATAAAATTATTTCTACAACTAAACTTAAAGATTTGGGATGTTCATGAAGAAATGAATTTTATGTGAGATAAAGTAAAAATCACTATTAAACAAGTGACAAAAGATATACATAGAGAATAAAAGAAAATATTTTAATAAATAAAAATAGTTGGTGGTGAAAAAATACTAAAAGATAAAATATAGTGTTATAAAAATTAGTTTAAACGTATAAGCATAGAGAACTGAGAAAAATTTAAAATAGTCTGTATGAAGTCTAAGAAAATAATTTGCGACGTTAAAAATTCTGCTAAATAATAGATTAGATACTAAATAGGATGAAAATTAAATGCACAAATTAACCAAACAAAGATAAAATAAAAGTAAAGATTTAAAACAAGTAAAGTATATTAAGGATGAAAATCAAAAAGTGTTTTTCTTAGAGGAAGATATTTAACATGGGTGGATGAGATTTTGATAGACATTTCAATAATGTTACAAAAAATACGATCGATCTTGGTTATCTTAATATCGTAAATGATAATAAAATAGTTTATTTTTAAAATCGTATTAGTATAAAAAAAATTGAGGAGGCTTTAAAGAAATTCAAAGATGGAAAAATCAATGGAACCTGATGATATCCCATTTGAAGTGCGAAAATATTTAGGAGATTTGGAAGTTTCTTGGCTTACTAAATTCTTTAATAGTATTTTAAAAACTAAAAAGATACTTGAGAGTGAAGAAGAGTGTTTTCATCCTTATTTTTGAGAATAAACCGGATGCAATAGAGTGTGCAAATTATAGAGGAATTAAATTGATGTATCATACTTTAAAATTATGAGAGAGGGTAATTCAACATAAGTTAAGACATGATACACAGATTTCTCAAATTTATGTTGGACATGTTTACTATGGAAGCTATACATTTATTGAGATGGTTGATGGAGAAGTACATAGATAATAAAAAAGATCCACATATGATTTTTATTTATTTATGAAAAGCTTATGATAAGGTTTCAACGGAAATCCTTTGGAGAGTTCTACAGAAGAAATGTGTTGATTTGATTTATATTCTTGTCATTAATGATATGTATACTAGACTGCTAATTGTGTTGAAACAGAAGGAGGATCTACGAATAATTTTTTTTTATTTCAGTCAGATTACACCAGGGATCGACTTTAGGCCCATATCATTTTGCTTTAGTTATGAATGCTCTTACTGTCATTTATAAGGAAAACTACGTTGGTGTATGCTTTCACTGATGATATCTTTCTTGTGGATAAGACTAAAGAAATATTTCAGAAAGAATCATTTGAGTAGAACTAAAACTAAATACTTGGAATGTAATTTTAGTAGTAGTAGTAGTCTAGCCACAGAGTTGTAACTTTGAGTGATCAAATCATTAAAAAGTGTGAATATTTTAGATATCATGAGTCTATTGTTCAAAGTGATGGTGATATAGATTGAGATGTTATTAGTAGAAGGCCTATTGTGTGATAGAAAAGTACCGTTTGTACTGAAAGAAATTTTTTATAAGATGGTGACGAGACCTGCAATTCTTTATTGTGCACAAAGTTAGCCTTTAAAAGAGAAGCATAAAACAAGGCTAAGTGTTGCTGAGATGAGAATGCTTAGGAGGACGAGTGACTTGCCATTTAGAGATAATACTAAAAATGAATATATCCGTGATAGGATCGGTGTAGCTCCACTGGCACACAGAACTAGAAAGAGTCATTTTAGATAGTTTGGTCACATTAAATGTCGACCATCTGATAATCCTATTTGGAGAGTAAATATTTTAAATTCTACTTATGTTAAGAAATGTAGAAGTTGACGTAAAAAGACTTGGGCATATTATATAAAAAATGATTTTAATCTATTAGAGTTAAATAAAAATATGACACTTAATAAGACATACTGGAAAAAAAAATCTATTTATGTAGCCGACCCCACTAAATGTGATAAAGGTTTGTTGTTATTGTTGTAATATTATAAAATTTTGTTATTACCTTTTTACTTAACAAATTTTTTTAATAAAACTAAAGTGAAAAACACTTGTTTATGTTCTCCCTTAAAATTTCGTATATAATTTGTTGTTACTACAATATTTTTATGCTTAATGACAAATTATAATCAAGCATCGTTCTTAATAAAGACTAACATCACGGAGAAAAGAAACATCATGCAGGAAAAATGCCAGCGTTGCAGTATAAGAACACACTCAACAGAATAGTATGTCGCCCTAAACACCGTGTGAAGATATACTTCAAAGATAGTACACCGATGTTTCGACAGCTACTCTCAACGACAACCGCTCCTAACCATTGTGTAATGAATCCTTCTACGTTCGACTATCATATTTCGAGAAACTATGCAACTCTTCCTCGTATGCAAGACAACGACCCTTACATGTACCGATCAATTTACAACGAATCATATTGACCAAGTTAGAAATCATGTTTTTTTCATTATTATTATTTTTATTTTCACCTAAAAAATTTATTTTGTCTCTATTTATTACTTTAATTTTTTTATGTGGACATGGAATAATAAATAAATAGTAAATTATAATTTTATCATCATGGAGATGCACTTCCATGCATTTAAGGGCAGATATATAATTTTATATTTTTGTCCATTCGGCAAGCTGAGATCAGCGAGCAATGACGTGTTTCGCTTAAGAAAAATGACGACAAAGCTCAGTAATATTCTCTTCAGTCTTGGGCCACGTAAAGTATTCAACAATAAGGCCAATTATGGGCCAATGACGGTGACAGCTTTATCCAGTATGGTATATTTGTAAATTTGGTTTTTTCTATGAAAGAGATAGAGAACGGGAAAATGGTAATTGTGTAATATGTACAATTTGCAGTAAAGACCGTTTAAAGTTTAATAGTACTGTCGGCCACAAGCAGTCCATTCGTATGTTCATGCATCTGAATTAATTTCACATGTGTCAAATATTAAACACGAATCTCAACACAGGTTGGATAATAAATTTTTTTACAAATTTGAAATTCAAATACTTAGAATGGGTTCAAAAATGTCAAAAATCATTTATCTAAGCTCAAAAAAGGAAGAAATTATTGCGCCCAGAGTCTGCGCCTGCGTCTGATGTTAGGTATGACTCATATCTAGGAAGTTGGAGTTCCTCAGTGAAGAGCGTGATCTCCTGTGAAAGCGAATGTCTCTTGGAAGTTAGTGGGTTGGGGAGAGCGATGGCGTGTACGTAATTTATCCGTTGGTTGTTTTCATAAATAGATGTGTAATCCTATGGATACGTAACTCCTCCGAAATAATGAAATTCGACGGCCGCTCTCCGAGGACGTAGGCAACTCTTTGCCGAACCTCGTTAAATCTCTGTGTGTTCTTCTGATTTGTGTCGATTTCTATTTTCTCCGTTATTTTCATAACATCTGACAATTATCAATTTGTTAAGTCAGATGGTAATTCTCCCAAGTACTTCAGCGATGAGACTGTTCATTCCCACAGAGGACACCAAACTGATGCTTGTTAGAGAATTCATGACTGTCAAATAATGAATTATCATAGCATTACACGGGAATCCAACACATAATTTGGGAATCAAAGTGTAGGATAGAAGCACGATTATTTTTTATGTGGAATACTCGGGAAGAAAAAAAATATTGGGTGACCCAATTGAAATGATCCACTATGTGTTGGTGATTACATGTACATGTTCATGTCTAATAGGCGGGAGAGGATCATAATTCCGCAAGATATATGTTGCACAATGGATGAGGGTAATTACAGTTGGTACCAGTCGTTGGAGGGCAATTACAGTGGGTAACAATTGTTGGGACTCTAGTATCTTGTCATTGAGGTGCTTTGGACTCTAATATTCTTATATATATAGAATTTAATATATTTTTATTCTATATTTTGTATTAGTAATTTGAATTGACTTTAAAACTATGTAACCTTATAGTCAATTAAATTATTTCAAAGCAATACTCATCAATTATATTTAATTTAATTATTTCCATTCAAAACAAGTTGAATATGAACAAACAAAATTTTGTTTGATGTTTGACTCGTCTATATATCACGCAAATAATTTGTTCGCGTTCGACTTGTTTGTTTGGCAAATGAATCAAACACTAGCTACTTAACAACTCGAACACCAGCCATTTGCAACCAACACGCCATTTTGACAACCCTAACTATGAGTAATGATGGAGTCACAATACAAAAAAGGGATTAAACATCCATGTTAGATGAATTGGAATTGAAACAGAGTATTTGAGATTCAATATTCCTATGACAATACTTTAGGCTTCCCCTTCAAATTGTGTTGATTGTTACTACTTACATGGCTAAGATTCACTTAAGCAATGCTCAGGATTCAAAATACCTAAATCTTTCATTGAAAATGGGATCAAATGTTCCTTTTTGGATGGATGACAAGTATAGAGGCAACATCCTTATTTTAATTTTAAATGTTCCAAATATCACCTTATTGTAATTTTAATATATATATATATATATATATATATATATATATATATATATTAACATTTGGTGAAGCTTACTTCTTCTTTGTGCTATCTTAGTTAATTATTGTTATAAATGTTTATGTTTTTATAGAAAAAAAATTAGCACAAAATTCAACTATTTTGTTTTTTTTTCCAAAAAAAAATTTATTTTGAATAATTAATAAATTTTAGCACAAAATTCAATAATTTTGTTTTGTTTTGTTTTTTTTTTTTAAGAAAATTATTTTGAACAATTAAAAAATTATAACATTTGCAGGCAAAAAATTTTGTGGCGATAAAATGGAAGATTAATGTATTATCATTGCACAAAATTTAGCATAAATATAGATGAATGCAGAGTTGAAAGAGATTACAACAACAATAACAATAATCCTTAATCCCACTCAGTGGGGTCACTGTGTTCTACTAAGTGTCATTTTCATTTAATTAGTTCCAACATATTAAGAACATTTTATAAACAACATTTCCAAGTCTTTTTAGGTCTACCTCTACCTTTCTTAACACAAATCAAATTTAAAACATCTAATCTTTTAGAAGGGCCACCAAATGGTCAACGTTTAACATGACCAAATCATCTAAGGTGACTCTCTCTATTCTTTTTTGTCACCGGAGCTACTTCTTATAAATATATTTGTGACACATTTTGTCTTTAAGTGTAAAAAATCCATGAATCCACTTAAGCATTCTCATCTCAACAACACTTACATTAATTTTATACTTCTTTTTAACAAGCAAATATTCAAAGTTGAAAGAAAAAAAACATATATATATTTTTTTACTTAAAAAGTCTGAAAAGAGAAAAACCTTGGACCTAGCCTTATTCAAGATAATTCAATTATTTTAATGTAAGTTGTTCTGTCTTTTGAATTTGTTAGCGAGATGCTAAAAAGTGAAGAATATTGTCTAAACTTTCTTCAGAGATGACATAGAGTGTTGAAAATATAATGGCAATTGGAAGATAGTGACAAGAAATTGATGGTGGAGCCAGGTGACTGTGATTAATGGTTGTGATAGCGATGATGATCTATAGTACCGACAATCCAAAGATGGCGATAGTGGCAGTAGTTGTAACACCCTAGAAATGGTAATAACAAAGTAGTGAACCTATGCTATTAATGGTTTGATGGTTGCAATAGTGATGGCGACAGTGATGGTGTTTGATAAAGTTGGTGGTTCGACAAACACAATGATGATGAGGACCATCTGATGGTGATGGTAGTCCGACAATGGCAACTGGACAACGTTGGTATGGTTGCAGCCAAGACTAAGCGGTGGTCTAGAAGCTTTTGTGGCTTGACAATTAACTAGTGGCAGTGATGGTGGTTTGGGGACACTAGTAGTTTAGCGATCATAATGACTATTAAGATTCAACAGCGGCAATTATTATGGCGGTTCAACAATTTCTACGACCCAGTGGTGGTGGTCCAAGTGTGGTAAGTGTGTGGAGTTTAATACTTTTCAAGGCTTTGGAGCTTCCTTGCATATTTTAGGTCAGTTCCCAATCTCCTCTCTCCTTTCATGTGGAGAGTGGGGGTTCATTTATATATTTTAAGAGTGACATTCTCCTTAAATACCACCAATTTTAATAATGCTTCACCCGACAATTGTGAGTTATCCCTTTATTAAATTGCGTTTTTTTGAATATTTAATTGATTTTATGATATTAAAACTGAGAAATCTTAGACTCATTAGATTGGTCACAATGAATAGTTGGAATTGTCTCACCCAGTCACTTGATTTAACTTTAAACATTTAAAATTTGGTGATCCTTTAGTCCCCTCAATTAATACCTCAAAGTGTTATATTATGCTTTAGATTCTTGATATATGCTCATTTGTACTTGGATCATTTTTTTTGTTGCATTATTTGATTAATCTTATCAAGACATTTAATTTGACTTCAAGTTTGTTGGAATTAAAGTTTGCATGGTCCTTAAATGATTTAAAAATTTCTCAATTCTGAGATACGTCGAAATTAAATGAATGGTTTGGTCACATTAACCGTTGACCATCCGATGATCCGATTAGGAGAGTAGTTGTTTTATATTCGACTTATGTTAAGAAAGGCAGAGGTAGACCTTGGAAGACTTGGGGTTATTGTATAAAAAATGATATTAATTTATTATAATTAAACAAAGATATAACACTAAATAGGACGTAATGGAGAAAAATGATTCATTTAGCCGACTCCACTTAGTGGGATTAAGGTTTTGTTGTTGTTGAGATACATTAAAATTCACGCTTGATCAATTAATTTTTTTGGAGACTTATGAATAATATTTCCAACTTCATTGTTTTTTTTTAAATAGTGAGAATATTTATGCATTTTTATGATAACATATATATATATATATATATATATATATATATATATATATATATATATATATATATATATATATATATATATATATATATTTCATGAAATGTTTGTGTTAAAATACTATCATTTTACAAGATAGGAAATTTTAAAAATTAATGATTTAAGGTAACTTGCCATTTTACTAATTGCAGCCTTAATTTTCTATAACTTATTCACTCATCAAAATGACTAAATTTTTTTGTAGATGTTTTTGCTAATGTATATAGTTCCCTTGAACAATTTTTTCCAATTTTTTATAATTTAGTTTTCTCCAAGAAAATAGTTTGAATGAGGTCAACAATAACTATACCATTTTATTTCATGAAAAAAAATTTATGAGGTCAACCGAGTATATGTATGTATGTATGTATATAATGTCAAAATGAGGATTCTTTGATGTGTTATTTTTCCTATATATTTTAGAGTTTTTAGCCCCTAAAACTTTATATTTTTTGAGATTCATAATTTTCTCCACCCTTGTGCTACTACAAGATTGAGAGACAAAGTGTCTTGTAGAGGAGATGTAATTTTATCTCGAGCTTGTTCTTTTTATGTAACCATGTTTAATGACACATATGAGAGGAAGAAAATGGCTCGTCGTATCTGAGATCGGTCGAGCGTGGGGCCACGAAAGGAGAAAATGAAGGAGAGTCGTCAGGGTAGCAGTGGGGGAGGAATTAGGGAAGAAAGGATGAGATCAGCGTGCTGCGGGGGGTAAGGGGTAATATTTTCGGAACGAAAGAGGGGCCGCAGGGTTATTGCCGCGGCCCACTTTCGCTGAGCCTTCCCAAAACTATGCCGCAACGCTGCGAACCAAACGACAAAAAACGCGACGAAGCAGCTGCGGGCAACCGTAATGTTATCGCCAGCTTATTCTTTTTATGTAACCATGTTTAATGGTACATCTTATAGAAAAATAACATGAGAGCAGATGGAATGGTTTAGGTTCATATTCTTGTCTTCATTGTCTCCAATAATTTTGCCACTTAGAATGACAACTTGATGAGGAAGAAGGCGACCCATCATTATTTGAAGTTAAGCTTTTTATTAAATACTATTGATTATTAAAGAGCAACGTGTCATTCATTAGCATTGTAGCAAGCATACTGATATTTTGAACTATATTTTGTTGAGTGTTGGTCAGTTTATAATACTTGGTGTGATTTTCTATATCTTTCTTTTTTTGTGTAATAATAGATAGTGACATTGATGATTTGACCCATAAAGAGTATTAAGATCTTAAGATATCCTCGAGATTATATTTAATCTTAAGATTTGGTGTAGTAATAGAACTTTTAACTTGGAGTTATTCTTTCAAGCTACTAGCCCGTTATTATACCTTTAGCTAAAAGGGAATGGATTTGATTATATACATATATATATATATATATATATATATATATAGTTTTGGCGTAAGAAAAAATTGTATATATCACTTTTTTTAACTGAGGATTTGTACAACATTAGCTACTCTTAAAGGTTTCCATAGTGAAGTATGTTCCTTTACTATGTTTTAAGTGGAGATCATATTCGTCACTTGATCTCCTAGGGCCTTTTTATTGAAAGATATTATGAGTACCCGAACTATCACCCATGAAGGTATTGTGTACTTTTGCCTACCCAATAGTTTTGCTCCTTCGGTGTAACTTTCCAAGACGCTACCTATCTTAGGAGTGCTCTAACACGAACACACACGAGTTTATAATGAAATTTTACTATTACACCAACAGGATCCTTAATGTGTTTAGCTTCATTCTATGTAAGGGATTTCACAATCTCCTCCACTCAGAGACTTGGCGTCTTCGTCAATGTTTTATACCTAAAATCATTGACCAGGTAGATAGGACTCTAGATGTGGACCCTACAGCTTCAAGAAACCCTCCATGTAGCATTTCTTTCCATATTGGTTTCTAGAGGCAGCTCCCATGGCATAACCCTTTGTTCTATATGACACTTAGTTCCTATCTTTGAGTTGGTGTAATTCTCTGATACCATTCATGACAGCCCAAACTCTTACTCATCAAGCTATTGTCCACATTTGCCTAATAACCTCATGGTTTTGCCCTTTTTGGGTATCTTCCCAGAAGGCCACCCATACTTGGAGTGATCTAGTATGAGCACACCTAACTTTGGAGTTTAAATAAAATTCTACTGTTTAATCAAAAGGCACCTCAATGTTTAAGAGTTCAGCTTCATTCTTCTTTACAGATTTCATAATCTCCCCCACTTGAGTACCTGACATCCTTATCGGTGCTCTATATCAAAAATCATCTACCAAGTAACAATTTATTCCATATTGGGTTCTAAGGTCAGCTCCATTGACATAACATTTTGTTAAGTATGACACCTAGTTCCCATCTTAAGGTAGGTGTAATTATCTAATAAAACTCTCACCCATCAAGGTATTATCCACATTAGCCTAATGACTGTCGGTTGCCAAATTGAAATTGGTCGATTGCTTTGAATACAATTTAATTTAATATGTATACGTATTCTTGCGTAGTATCCCTAGTGTGTAAACTATTTATCAAATAATAAATTTTATATCATATCAATTTACACAACAAACGCTAAATATAAATCGGGTCAAGATTTTGGCCCGTTTTGGAAAGAAAATATCTGCGTAATTGCGGATCAGCTCAATAATATAGAATACATAGAAAATAATATCACATATTTCATAAACGCCAATGCTCATATGAGGCCCCTACTAGCAGTGACAAAATTCATCTCTTTCGAGCCAGGCACCAATCTCTTTTATATTGCTAGTTCTCTCCATCAATATAATACAAGGTGACTGACTGGTAATCCCTCTAGCACCCACAAGTGGCACAACACAACCCCATCTTACTAACGCTCCTGATAAGGTAAACCTAGGTGAACCGTGATATCTAGTTTGAGAAAAGCCCCCCTTATAAGAATAAGATTTTCCACAATCTCCAGTTATCGTCACCTAAGATTGTCCTCCAACACCCCTTTTAGCAGGCTTCAAGCTCCCAAAAATTTACTATAATGAGGAGGAAACCATCACCGAATGCCCAAAAGGTATTCATGTTAATAACTCGGGCACGATGTGGTTGGTTAATCCCTTTATCTCACACTTCAATATGAATTTCATGAGAACCAAATCTAAGTTAGGGGGCAGCCTCCACTGTAGCCTCCAAGTCGTTCACGTTAGTGTTCTAAGCATGATTGTGATTGGGTAGTGCTCCTACCTTTCATTTAGATAACAAATATATTAGAATAGATTCTAGGATGGGGGCAACTATTTAACTAAAATTTTGAATGGTCACTCATGTCAACTTCTTAGATATGCCCACAATGAAAAAAGTTCTCTAATTTTAAGATAATATTATTAATTATCTATCTCAAGTATTCTCTTAAATACAAAAAGGACACTTCAATCGTTCTTTTCTAATCAATATATTTCAAGTTTTACATACAATCCGTAGCTGGACTTGTACTCACTGGACCAGGATGTTGCCCTGACTTCAAAAGGACACTAATAGCCTAATGCATACCAACTTTATCTTTATTTCAGGGTCTATGTGATAATAATTCTTTTCTAATAAGGAATAGTTGATCATAAAGGGACTTGATTCAACCGCTTCCATACAAGTTAACTTTATCATGTTGACCTCTTTTGGTGAGGTCTGATCTCTCTCCTTAGTACTTAGGATCTAGCCATAGGTTTTCCCTTCGACTATCCTAGAGGACTAGAAATGGGACCCACAACTTAGAAATTCAAAACACTTCTTAACTCCCTTCAAACCCCACAAGTTTGATTGTAAACCCCCAGGCCACTTGGAGGGTTAAGATAAAATGTGGAGGTTTAAAGGATGAGGTTCCTGTAGGACTCTTTGGCCTTAGGATTACCCTGGATGGTATAGTCTGGTGAGGTCTAGCTTGCACACAACACACTCTCACACTCATTTCAAATCTTAAAACCACTTTTACTCAATTTGACTCCCTGACTCATGCAGGTAACTCATATGGATGGACCTTAACCTCTAAGCCCCTGGCTAAGAGGGTCAGGAACAATATGTTGAGTGCCTAAATTAAGTCCTCTCATGGCTCTTGTGAGCTTAATATGGCTTCATGGCTCAACCAAAATGGTTTCATTTCACTTATATTTACTCAATCTTCATTTTTCTAAAATTTTAAAATTTGACCCCTGGGAACCTAAACCCACCAAACGTACAAAATGCTCTTGAAATTGCCCAAAATTTGCAAAATTGCCTAAATTACCCAAAATCTCTAAAAATCAATCCTAAATATTCTCCACCACTCAAATTGATCATCCATGGCCAAGTATACTAAAATTTCCAAAATAGCTCCTAATAACCTCCAAATACCTAAAATACCCTTTTAACCCAAAAAATCCAAAAATTCCAAAAATTTACAGAAAATTTTAGAAAATCCCACATATTTCTAATTTCATTTTTTTCAACTACACAATAGGCCAATTTTGTCAGTTTAGCCCACTTTTACCAAAATTCCCAATTTAACCTTTTTTTTAACTTAAGTGGACCCAATGTCCAACCAAATCACTTCAATTGACCTCAATGTTGATCTAATTCAATTCTAAACTTCAATTAAATATCCCCAATATCAATTTAAACCAAATCCAAACCAAATTTCATCAACATGTGGATCCAATTTCAATTTGAAGCTTAAAGCCCAATTTTGGCCCATGACCCAAACTTAGCCCAAACCAACTCAACTCAACTCCAATTAGCCCCAAACCTTTTCTAAAAACTTCCCAACATCCCCACAAACAAATCACTAACTTGATTTGCCCCAAATTTGAACCCAAACTTCACCCAAGCTTAACTTAAGCCAAAATTCCCTAAATTGGCTTAAACCAAACATGAACCCAAATAGGCCCAAATCTTAAAATTAAGACCCAAACAATATTGAGAACTCTTTGTTACACCTCCACAAACATTTTACAACATTAATTTTACATCAAAACCAACATTAGCCCAGCCTTAACCCAAGTTAGCCCAATTTGGCCCACTTTGACCCTATTATTAAAGAGACCCAAATTAAACCCATTTCAACTCTAAATGACACCAAATCTTTTCTAAAATTTTCATAAAACATCTCTAAACTAAATGCAACATTTATTTGACATAATATTTTACAAAAAAATTCATCCAAAAGTTCATTTTGAAATATAAAATCCCACTTCCATAAGACATTTAAAAGCCCATCTTTCATCAAATCCTAAAGCCCAAAATTTGTTTTAAAAAGCCCATATGACAAAACCCCCTTCATCCATTTAATCTAAATCAATCCCTAAGTTTTAAATCAATGATCAAATGATTCCAAGTTAAGCTCCATACAAATTTTCATCAAAATATCCAAAATCCCTAAAATCCATTTTCATGAAACTAAGCCAAGCCATTCCTAAGCCAAATGGAGCCATTGAGCCATGCACAAGCCACATGGGAGCCATGGAAGCCACTTTCTACCTCACCAAGCCATTAATGGAAAGAGGAGGGGGTTCTTTCTTAGTCCTTCATTACCTCTTTTTAACCCCATTCATGTAAACACTCTAATCCAAATTAGCCACATCACCTTGGATGGGGACTTCACCACCCATTCCTAGCTGACCCAAATGATTCTACCTCAGCCCAAAGTCAAGCCTTGGGTGGTGCGCCAAGCCCAAAACCATGACTTGACCCATTTGAGCCCAAAAGAACCACTATCCCCATTCCACTTAAATCAACTCCTTTACACATGACAACAGCCAATTGAGATCACAAACATCAAGCCCTGACCTCCCTGCCCTGAGGGTGACCTGACCCTGGCCAGACCATCACCCCAGTCGCCGGAAACCACCAGGCTGAGAGGCATAATTTGATTCAAAAATTGAAATTGAATTGGCTGAGCTGTCCCAACCCAAATGGTCACTACAGCTGTTCTTCCCTTGCCCTGAGCAGCTGATCCCAAGCCCTAACTCTCCCTGGGAGGCCCTCCAGCCATGCCTATTTAAACACCACCACTTCGCAGCTAAAAGAGGTGTTGAACAAAACCTTACCAAAACTCTGCCAAAATCACTCCACACTCTTCTCCAAACCCAGAGCACTTGATCCCCGCTGAAATCCAGCCATGAAACCCCCTCTGTGAGCTCAATTTCTGAGCTCAATTTTAAGCTAAAAAATAGGATACTTCACCACAGTGAGTCAATCTTCAAATTGATTGACTCTACACCTTCACTTGACCAAAAGAAGAAGTTCCCCAGCAAAAGCCCCCTCACCAGGTCGTCCATTCTTTCTATCGGCCAAGCTTTGAAATCAGGCTTGGTGGAAATCAAGTCTAGGCATTTCACCACAGCTCCAGGCTTCATCCCTAGCTTCCTTGGACTCCAACGAACGTGTCGAGCCCCTCTGATTGAAGCTTCACTTCTCAGAGCCAAGGTATTGAACTCCTCCTTCCCGAGAGCTTCTTTCGATTCTCCATTTTGTTTGAGTCGATTTCATAGCATCTTAGCCATATAGATGTGTTCGTCTTGTTGAGACGAGTCCATAGAGTCCAAGATCATGAAGTTTGGGGGAGAAATGAGGCAGATCTTAGGATTTTAGTGTAGACGGCTCTCGGGACACACCAGTCGTAGACGATGACCAAGAACCGTCAGATCGCACTTGTATCGAATGGACGATCCAGATTGCACCGGACTGAACCATGAGACATAAAGAGCCGGCTGACTCAGATGGCGGCGTCGAATGGGAGCGCGACACGTAGGGCTTCGGAGTTGCCGAGGATGACGCGGCGCCACGTGGATAAGTAGAAAAATATGGTATTTTCTGATTTATTTAAATACCTAGAAATTTGAAAATTCATATCTTTGCATAGAAAAATCATAGAAATAAAATAAAAATACACACTTGTTCAGTGAACATAGGAGAATAATGTGGAAAAAGAATTAATTTTATTTTGTTAAGTATTTTATTTTTTAATTAATTTAATACTATTTTAAGTATTTCAATTCTCCATTCATGCATATAATTCACCATGACATTAGACCATAGGGCTTTTGTAGCCTCTATTTTTGGAAACATTCCGTGAGTTTTCCAAGGCCAGAGGCCATCTCTATGGTAAGTTATTGATTTTCCTATTTTATGTCTCTATTTTGGAATATTAATTCCAATAATTTGCATGTTGCTTAGAAAATTCTAAGAAAATTAGGGGAGGTAGCTTATGACCAGAGTACCCTAGGAAAGTTATGGTTTGATTTAATTCCTTAAGAATAACCCTAATTAGCTCAAACACCTGAAATTGAATTCTAGTTAATTAGGAGTAACCACATATCAAAATCACTTGAAATCAATTCTCCACTGTCCTTT
Organism: Papilionanthe hookeriana x Papilionanthe teres; assembly: GCA_022702705.1. Taxonomy (NCBI): domain Eukaryota; kingdom Viridiplantae; phylum Streptophyta; class Magnoliopsida; order Asparagales; family Orchidaceae; genus Papilionanthe; species Papilionanthe hookeriana x Papilionanthe teres. The sequence goes on along the minus strand of CM040428.1, from coordinate 35,947,866 downwards.
AGGATACAAAGAACCTCACATAAAAATTTGAAGTCAATTGGAAATGATTTAACCCACTAAATGGATCATTTAAGTTGCATGGTCATTTTTAAACTTTAAAAATTCATAAAACACAAAATACACTTCAAAAATTCACCAAATTGGTTTTGTGGGCTCTCTGATATCGGAGGAGTCTAAGAAAATTAAAATTAAAATTTTATAAAAATTTTCAATTTTAACTTATTTTTGAATATTTTAATAATAATTAAAAATTAATAAAAATCACAAAAATACTAAAAATCATAAAGATGTCATATTTTGTTCCCTAATCATTTAGGAACCAACCAAATATTTTTCCTAAGTCCCTAGGTTAAGATATTGAATTTTAAGGGCTTAGGACAATTTTAATATTAAAAAATGGATTTTCCAACCTTTGCACTAAATTAATTCTAATAAATCAAAGAAAAATCAGAAAATATGTAAAATATGTTTCTATGAATTCCTTGAGGTCAGAGAGATTTAAGAAAAATATAAAATTTAATTATAAACTTCAATTTTATTTTATAATTAATTAATACCCCAAAATTTAAAATAACTATAATAAATAAAATATAATTCAAAAAATCACCAAAATTGGTCCAAGTGATCCTCTTGTCAATGGGAACATCTCATAGATTTTTTAAGGAGAGAAACTTTATCTTGGTCATGTTGTTGAATTTTCATTGTAAATTCTTATTTTTATCAAAATAATTATATAAATTAATTTAAAAATAGAAAAATCATATTTTCTCCTCTAATGTCTTAATTGACATGTGAGTGAAGTGACATAAAAATTTCAAGTTCATTTGAGCTCAATTTAGTGAGTTATGAATTGAATAAGCTTAAAAGGGCATAAAGGTAATTAAGGATTTTAATCTTAATTAATACTTTAGGTTTAATCAAAAGGGAGGGTAAAAATATTTGATCTTAATCTTCTCTTGGATGATTGAAACTTAGGGAATAAAGGGGTAGAAACCCATTAGTCACTTTCAAAATATCAAAAGGGAACTTTAATTAATTAAATCATTTAAATTTTGGGAGAATAATTAAAATTTTGGATTATTAGGGATGTGACTTAAGAAGATATCAATTCTTTAATTTAAAATCCCTAATTAAATTAATTCAATGGTAATCAATCCTTAATTAATTCTAAAATGATGACTGAAATTAATAAATAAAAAGGAAAATAACCCTTAATTAAGTTAAAGCTTAAAACATTAAATGATTTAACAATCAAATTAAAATAAATTTTAAACATTTAAAATTAATTTGAAATCACTGAAGAACAAACTTAAAATAAATTTGAAACCTTAAGTGACCTTAAAACAATTCATAATTAAAATATAAAAAACAAACTAATTAAAATCAACTTAAAGTATTATAATTAATCCAAATCAAGTCATAAAATTTAATAAAAATAAATAATTTAAACATCTCTTTCAACCTAAGCAAATTTTAAACATTAAAATTAATCTGAAATATTAAGATCATTTAAAATATAAAGATTTAATTGAATTAAAACAACTTGAGCACTATTCCAAACTTAAAATTATTAATTAAAATTTTATAACAAAACCAAATCACTTTAAATCATCAATTCCAATTTTAAATTAAGAATTGTTAAAATCTTTAACAAACTAATTTGCCCCTAAAGGCTTTCATTATCATAACTCTTAAATGGAACATCAAGTGACAAGTCATTTTATTTATCGGATAATCAAATGTCCAAGTTCACTGAGCAAGAAGCAAAATTTAACTAAATTTTGGATGATTAATTCACATGTGCAATGAAATCCATTTGGACTCGAAATAATCCCAGAAGTACTGAAAAAATGTTTAGAACTCGTCCTAAGCACTTTCTCAATATGATGGGATGTTTTAGAAGAACAATTAAACTTAATTGTTCTTTGTTGAAGAAAATTATCCTTAACAAAATACAAGAACCTAGACGTCATAGGAATTGACTAGCAACATGATTAGGATTTTGGTAGACAACCAGAAACTTCTCTTAGCTCTACTTAGGTATTATCTTGCAAATATATAAAATGCTCTGACATGTGTCTTAAGTGCAGCTCAGAATAACGAGAGGACACTCCAGGTACGATTTTACTTTAATGCAATTTACTTACATGTATTGCACTTTACTTTTCTTACATGTTAATCAAGAATGTCACCCTGCATGAAAACTGAAACATTTAGGACAGCCACAAAACTGAAACCCAAAACTAAATTAAAAGTTATAACAAGATAAAATTCACCGCCACAATATTCAAAAGATAAAACAACTCAAAATTTAATCACAAACAGAACACAAAACTACAACTACAACTAACTTAAAACGTCTCGTTGGATGATCGGGAATACCTCGGATGATGTAACCTACATGTTGCTAACAAGATTTCCCACGATCTAAATGAAAGTGTGGAACTCATTCAGTTGAGTTTAGCAAATTCATTTGGACTAAGTGAATCTGATAAAAATAACGGTGCCAGAATGATGGAACCGTGGGATCTTAACTGGTGTCGTTATAATCAACTTTAAGATTCCCCTAATAAAACACTAAGATATTTGAACCTTAAAACTCTTCTAAACCGAAACACTTCTCTATCTCCTGATTTTCAATTTCTAAAACTAAACCTCTACAACAACAAGAAGCTTGGAGTATAGTGGGCAGCACAGCCATCGTCGTCAAGAAACTGGAATCTACATCAGCTAAACATTTCTTAGAATTAAATAACCAAGCCATGGGATTTCGAGGTAGTTTGCCTAGTGCAACATAAATTCTCAACTTTCTGTTAGGCATTTATGTAATGCAAATTAAGCTCTAACCGGTCTTAGGATTCCGAGGTAGTTGTTTAGTACGTAAACCCTCATTTCTTCGAGGCTATTTGTATGATTGTGTCATACGAATATAAGTCCTAATTAATTAAAATTGGTAGGATTGAAACATTAAATGATTTCCTTAAATTGAACCCAAATCATAGGATAGTTTGAGAAGTTGCCAAGATTCCTCTGGGATCTTCAGCTTCTCCTACCGTTCTTCCATTGGATTTCCAAAATAACTGTTCCAAATTTGATCCATTCCTAATTGAAATTTCCAAAATCTAATTGTTTGAAAACCTTAAACTTTGTAATTCTTGAGAGCAAAACCACTGATCATTATCGAGTGTTTTCTTAAGTGTCTTTGGACATTTAAGATGTAATTAACTATAGGAGCTTGCCCTTATAAGGAACATTAAGAACCCAGGTAATATAAACCCTGCTTAATTCACTTATATTAAGCATGGGAATTTGTCGGCTTATAAAATTGGTTCGCAGACTAAACGGATGTCACAAATCTTCTAGTTTATTTAATCGAGCCCCATTATCAAGCAGTGTGTCTATTCTTCAGGATAGATACGCGGTTTGTGGTGCGATGCTCATTTATATAAACTATTTGGGATGTGAGATCAGTTCGATTTCATATCTTAAAAATTTTAAACTTAAAAATTATTTTCAAAAATCAAACGCTACTTTCCAAATTATATATATTTTTAAAATCTGAAAATTCGCAGACAATTTCTGTAGGCGACCCCTTTTCAAAATACAACACACATAACCTAAAAATATGCCGACATATCAATTAATGCTCTAAAAACAACCTTTGATGGGTTAAAAATCTTCAGAATTTTCTTAGATCTATTCCATACAAGTTAACGCCATTGAGTAACACCCTGACAAACAATCTTCCATATAGTTTAACATCATTGACTATCTCTCACATGTTGTAACCTAAATGGAATGCACATAATCTATAATACTTGGTTATAATCATTTTTCAATAATCATTGTTATTCATAAAATATAATAATTTAAACTACCTTGGGGGAAAGGTTCTATAAATCAAAACACTTACATCGGTGTCAGCAAATTGGTACTACTACCATCAATATCAGAAGGCTAACATCGGAATGTTGACACCTTTGATATTGTCAAAACACTGTCACATGGTTGAAGTTGATCCACCATCGTTGTGTTAGAAACATGATGTTGTCCTACCATCATCATGCTAGACCAACATTGTCAATTTTACATGACCACATGTCATCTACACCCAACAAAAACCATTCCATCAATGTTGGGTCCCCATCACTAAGATGAACCACCATCGCCAAGTTACCACCATGACGCACCATTATCGTTAGGTTATTCCCATGTTGCAACACAATCACTAGACACCCATCGTGCCAGAACACCATCATCAGGATGTCATCACTATTATGGCCCATTGTCACCGTCATTCGATCATCATCGGCATGCTGGACCAACTTTTTCGAGTCATCAACATCACATATCCGACACCATCATTATTACTCGGATCACTCGCTAGTTGGTCGCTATAATCGATATGGTACAACAACATTATTGAACCACCATTGCCCAAAAAATGGCACTACTATTGTTACCATCGACTAGTCATTATGAACAGCAAATCATTGTCGCACGTACCAACACCTCTAGTCCCAATCGCAATCAACATATTGTCACTCTCTAACAAAAATCAATGTCATCACCACTAACCTCAATGTAAGATCACAATCTCCAAGTCGTTGTCGCCACAACAACATGGTCACTCTGCTGATGTTGTTAAACCATAATCATTATCGTTGGACCACTATTACCTCAATAACATTATAGTTGCCACCATCATCGCAAGATCACTACTATCTTTCCTAGGTCATTATCTCATGTCATCACTATTGTTAGATCGCCTTCACTTATCAACCACTGAAACACGATCACAAACCTGACTACGTTATTGTGTCCACCATCAAACCAACATTGTCAGATTGTTGTTGCTAACATTAGGTTACCGTTGCTTGACCATTGATGTCAGTCCACCATTATCATGTCTGGCCTCCGTCAATGGCTTACGACTGCTATATCAGATCATAAATGACCGACCGTCACCACCATCATGATAAAACATCACCATCAGTGAACCATTATCAAGGAGCAACCTCATATGTTAGAAGACCATGGGCCTTGATCACCAGTAAGCCCTATCGATACAATGCGGGTAGTTAATACCTCTTTTAAGGAAATACATGTTCCTCATCTTAAGACTATAATCTTCGATAACCTCCCAACTCGGTCTGTTTGATGAGGGTAGTCAACACATCTTCCACGGAAATATAATTTCCTCGTCATATGACTAAATCCTTGATCTCTCCTAAATCTGGTCTATTTGATAAGGGTAGTAAACACTTCTTCCAAGGGAAGATAGGTACCCCATCGTAGGAGTACGAGTCTTTATCACCTCTAAAATTGGTCTGTCTCATGAGGGTCATCAACACTTTTATTAAGGTAAGATAGGTGCCTTACCATAGGACCAAGGGAATTGATCTCCTCCAAATTTGGTTTGTTCGATGAGAACATTGAACACCTCTTACAAGGGAAGATAGTTACCTCATCATAAGACTACGAGCCTCGATAGCTGCCTAAACCCGCCTATCAATGAGGGCAATCAAATCCTCTTTTACATGACGAACGTTGCCACATTGTAGAACTACCAACCTTCGATCGCCTTCAAATCTAAAATGTTAAATGAGAGCAATCAACAACTCTTTCAAGGGATGATAGTTGTACTCCAAACCCGATTTGTCTGATAAGGACAACTAGCTCCTTTTACAAAAGAGGAAAGTTGCCTCACCGTGGGACCACCACTACGTGGTCACCACCATCATCAAATCACTACCATCGGGTGGCCACCATTTTCGGATCACTGCTGACTGTCCACCACTGTCATCACCCTCAGACCACCATTATTGGGCCATTGCCATCTCAAAACTACTGTCACCCGGCCCAAACCATTATCACGACTTTTGGAGCATTGCCATCAGGTTGTCGACATCACCGAACCACTACCATCAAATCACCGCTATAATCGGACCATTGTTTCCCGATCACCATCATTGTCGCCATCGGGCCATTGTTATCTGATTGTCAACACCGTCGGACCATCGCCATCTTGTCGTCATTGCTACTAGACCACTGCTACCCGACGACAACCATCATCGCCACCAGGCCATCACCGTCGAGTCGCCCCCATCACCAAACCTCCACTGCCTGGCCACTGTTGCTGCCACCAGACCATTGTCGTCTAGTTGCTGCTATCGATGATGTTGGCATCAAATTTGCTTGCACACTACCTCTACCATCAATCATTCTTCACAACAACTAAGTCGCCACCACTCCCCAAACCTATTCCTCCGCTTTCTAGCAGAAGTAACATCATTAACTCACACTTGTGTAATATTGCTTCAGACTATTCTAGTGCTCGCAACTTCTTGTAACATACGTTGAGATAGTGGAATCCTTCAAGCTGTGCTAAACCCTGTGATTTTTATTCTTTCGGATTTTCTATCTAAAAACCCCCGGTGCGCCCTTTATCAACTTTTGTTTTATCCATATGTTTGTCGGATCTTCATATAACACTATGACGTTAATATATCATGCTATGCTACCGTTGTTTTGAAGTTAAAATTGTGATAATTTTTATGTTCATGAAATATTAGAGCGTCATAAATATAAAAATAAAATTTATGCGTTAGATATGTAAATGCATAAAAATTAGGTGCATAAATGCTCCCATTCAAAATAACATATACTAATTCCAACCGAAACTTACTGATTCCATGTGCCATTCAAGAAGAAACGTTATAAAGTTACAAGTCAACACAGATCAGGGAGCGGTTGGGATTTAGCTCCTTGGCATGAAAAACATGACAATCAAGAAGCTTATTATTATATATATATTTATGACAAAATCATGGGTATTTTTACTGGCATATGATCTTAAAACTTTATAGTTTTAGGGAAATTTGCATTCATACCATGCAATTTTTAAACATTTACATATCTAACACATATTCTTTTGTTATTTACATTTTTAACATTTTTGTGTCGTTAACTTATACATGAATAGCTGTTTTTCATTTAAGACAGTCAGTGATGGTGGTGTTTTTAATATGATTTTAAAGCTGCAGTGTTATATAAATAAATATGAAAATTCATGTGTGTGTGTGTATATATGGGAGTTGTGTCCGTGTTCGGTGGCTCTAGTGGTAGAGCAGCCTCTTTGAAGCGCCGTAATTCTCCTAAGGTCATTGGTTGGAATCTTCGGTGGCACAGATGCCGCCTTGAGCCAGGTGGTACAGGGGTTTAGTGGATTAAGTTGGTGTGTCATACTTTAAAATTATGGGAGAGGGTAATTGAACACGGGTTAAGACGTATTACAAAGCATTTCTCATAATCAATTTGGATTTATGCTGGGCAGATTTACTATGGAAGCTATACATTTATTGAGAGGTGTGATGGAGAAGTTCAGAGGTAATACGAAGGATTTGCATTTGATTTTTATTGATCTAGAAAAAACTTACGATATGATTCCAAGAGATATCCTTTGGAGAAATCTTGAGAAGAAAGGTATTGATATGACTTATGTTGAAGTCATCAAAGATATGTATACTAGAGCTTTTACTTATGTTCGAACTGAAAGAGGATTGACCAAATATTTTCGTATTTCTGTTGGATTACATCAGGGATCAGCTTTAAGCACATATCTTTTTGCTTTAGTTATGGATGGTCTTACTAGGCATTTACAGAAGGATGTACCTTGGTGTATGCTTCTTGCTGATGATACCTTCTTGTGGATAAGACGAAAGAAGAAGCCCAGAAAAATCTTGAATTATGGAGGTCTACACCGGAGTCTAAAGGCCTTCATTTGAGTAGAACTAAAACTGAATACATGGAATGTAATTTTAGTTGTAGTAGCTCTAGTGACAAAAGTGTAACTTTGGGTGATCAAATTATTAAAAGGTGTGACCGATTTAAATATCTCGGGTCTATTATTCAAAGCGATGGTGATATAGATGGTCATGTTAATAGTATAACTCAAGTTGGTTGGTTGAAGTGGAGGAATGTTTCGGGCCGTTTGTGTGATAGAAAAGTACCGCTTAGATTGAAAGGAAAATTTTACAAGACGACGCTGAGACCTGCAATGCTCTATGACGCTGAATGTTGGCCTTTAAAAGAGAAGCATAATACTAAGTTAAATGTTGCCGAGATGAGAATGATTAGGTGGATGAGTGACTTCAGACTTATAGACAAAATGCGAACTGAATATATCCGTGATAGAGCTGGTGTAGCTCCAGTGGCAGACAAAATTAGAGAGAGTCGTCTTAGATGGTTTGGTCACATTCAACGTCGACCATCTGATGATACGATTAGCAGATTAGATGTTTTAGAGTCGACTTATGTTAAGAAAGACAAAGGTAGACCGAAAGAAGACTTGGGCTAATTATATTAAAAATGATCTTAATTTATTAGAACTAAATGAGAATATGACACTTAATTGAACACAACGTAGAAAAAAGCATTCATGTTGTTCTTGATGTTGTTTGTTAATATATTTTCTAGCTCAATACTTAAATAAAATTAAACATCCGGTGATTATAGGTAAGATTTAAACTTAGGTATTAGATATATAAATACATAAGAATTAAGTGGCATTTATGTAAATCTTCCTAAATACAATGCAAATCAAATAATTTCTTTAGCACGTCTTTTTAACTTTTTAATAGCTATTCCTAAAAATAATAAAAAAAAAAGAACAAAAATAAAAACTCCACTCCACACTAGCTGCGTTGGTTATACCCACTACTTTACCGTTATTATAACAAACCCCACAACCCTGATTTATTAATACTATAACTAGTATTAAATTTGTAAAATAAAATTAACATTATGAATATAAAAATCAATTTAAACAATATATAATACATAAAAATTAGGTAAATTATTTGGATTAATTTTGTGGAATGACTCACAGTCGGTTATCTTTTTAACCGTGAAATAAGCTACGGGCTTCACAACTGTCTTCTTCACGCTGTAGTCTGTATCTTCCCTGTAGTGCTCAGAGAGATAAAAGAGAAGGGAAATCCATCAGTCCTGTGAACAGAGAGTGCTCCGACAAGGTGAAGGAAGATAACAAAAACCAATTTGTTATTGTTCTTCACTTTTCTTTCTTTGCTTTTCTCTTCACACGTTGCGAGAGACCAAAACTCTCTCTTTCTGTCTCTGTCTGTGTGTGGAAGAGGGGAGCTTGCTGAGGGGGAAAGGTGAGGGGAAGGACACGGAGGAGGTTGGTAGAGTTTTGAGAATTTTCTCCGTTTCCGACTTTTTACACCTTTGTCGTCTTCCTGCGTGATTTCAATCTAACAAAGGTGGAAGACGGGCTGCTTTTTGTTCGGTTCTGCACTGTGTCCTTCGCCTTTCTAATTGCTACCTGTCGTCGTCGAACTCCTCTTTCTCTATCTGTGTGTGTGGGTGTTGTTTCTGCTTATCCGAAGGTTAAGCGGGGCAATGCCCGTAGCTGAAACCTGTGAACTGACTTCGTGTTTCCTGAATCTTTTGCTTAATTTGGATATCTTCATTCTGAGTTCGATTAGTTGGCGGGCGAATGGGTTTGCTCTTTCTCGGCCCTTCTTTTGTCGGTTCCTTTGAAGCCCTACCTTCGCTGGAGAAGCTCTCCTTCACCGTACATCTCGTGCTTCTCCTCTTTCTCTTGCTGGCCTCTGCAGGCCGCGTTTTCTACCGTGTGCTTTCCAGAGTGATGGTTTTAAAGGATGATGACGGTCATCTGCTCCAGGCTCGCGCGGACTCCTGCGGCGGCGTTGGAGATCCGGTAACTATTGTCGTCGGATGTTGGTTCAAGGTCGCCATTTCTTGTTCACTCTACCTCGTTTTTCTTCAACTGGCAGTTCTGGGGTATGAAACAGTAATTTTGTTTCGCCATGGATGTAAAGATTATTCCGTATTTTACTTACCCTGCGTTGAGTCAATCGCTTGGCTGGCTATAACATTCTGGGCATTGCAGAGCTGGTTTAATGCTTCGGTGAAATTTCCCTTGCTGGTTAGGTTTTTATGGCCTGTGTCATTCTGCCTCTGTCTATATATTGGATATGTTGATACCAGAGGGTTTTTGGATAAGTATACTCGCTTGAATTCTCATTTGGTGGCGAATTATGCTGCTGCTCCTGCTCTCACCTTCCTTTCCATTGCCTCCATCCGTGGAATTTCAGGTATAGATGTCTATAGGGTGAATTCCGATCTTCTTGATCCTCTTCTTACCAAGGAAGATGAAGCTGGTTGCCTCAAGGTCACTCCTTACAGTGAAGCAGGGCTTTTCAGCCTCGCAACACTGTCTTGGCTCAACCCTCTGCTCTCCATAGGCGCAACGAAGCCCCTTGAGCTCAAGGATATACCATTGTTGGCACATAAAGACAGGTCCAAAACTTCATATAAGGCCTTGAATTCAAATTGGGAGAGATTGAAAGCTGAGAGCTCTACGAAACAGCCCTCCTTGGCATTAGCGATTTTCCTTTCGTTTTGGAAAGAAGCAATGGTGACTGCCGTCTTTGCTGGATTAAACACATTGGTGTCTTATGTTGGACCATATCTGATAAGCTATTTCGTTGATTACTTGAGTGGAAATGTAGCTTTTCTTCATGAAGGATATGTGTTAGCGTCCATCTTCTTTGTTGCAAAGTTGGTGGAGACACTGACGGCAAGGCAATTGTATGTAGGATTAGATATCTTAGGCATGCATGTTAGATCTGCTTTGACGGCCATGGTTTACAAAAAAGGACTAAGGCTATCGAGCACAGCACGGCAGAGCCACACCATCGGCGAGATTGTTAACTATATGTCAGTGGATGTGCAGAGAGTTGGTGATTACTCGTGGTATATTCATGACATATGGATGCTTCCCTTGCAAATCGCTCTTGCTCTGGCAATTTTATACAAAAATGTTGGAATTGCTTCTGTCGCAACAATGGGGGCAGCCATTATCTCCATTGCTATCACCATTCCTCTCACAAAGACACAAGAGGAGTATCAAGATAACATTATGGCTGCCAGAGATGATCGAATGAGGACGACATCTGAATGTCTGAGAAATATGAGGATTCTGAAGCTTCAAGCTTGGGAGGTTCGCTATAGATTGAAACTGGAAGAAAAGAGGAATGTGGAGTTTAGTTGGCTCCGGAAAGCCTTATATTCTCAGGCTTTTATCACCTTCTTTTTCTGGGGATCCCCCATTTTCGTATCAGTGGTGACATTTGCTACCTGCATATTGCTAGGTGGTCAGCTTACCGCCGGCGGTGTGCTTTCTGCCCTAGCCACCTTTCGGATTCTCCAGGAACTTCTTAGAAATTTTCCTGATTTGGTTTCAATGATTGCCCAAACAAAAGTTTCAGTGGATCGGATCGCAGGGTTTTTGCAAGAGGAAGAGTTGCAGGTCGATGCCACTTTTGTTATTCCTAGCGGACTTGCGAGCACGGCGGCTATCGAGATTAGGGATGGTGAGTTTTGTTGGGATCCGAGCTCCTCTAAACCCACTCTTTCCTCAATACAACTGGAAGTGAAGAAAGGGAAGCGCGTGGCGGTCTGTGGTGTCGTCGGTTCTGGGAAGTCGAGCTTCCTCTCCTGTATCCTTGGTGAAATACCCAAAATTTCCGGTGAAGTAAGTGATTTCCTAATGCTTTTTTGGGTCAAGATCTTGTCCATGGGGGTTAAAATTTTGATTTTTTTCTGTTTGATTTATCTTTTTCAGGTTAGGATTAGTGGTTCTGCAGCTTATGTTTCTCAGTCAGCTTGGATTCAGTCTGGAAATATTGAGGAAAACATCCTGTTTGGGAGCCCAATGGATAAGGAGAGGTACAAGAATGTTATTAATGCTTGTTCCCTTAAAAGGGATCTGGAGCTGTTTTCCCATGGAGATCAAACAATAATTGGTGATAGAGGTATAAATCTGAGTGGTGGACAGAAACAAAGGGTTCAACTTGCTCGAGCGCTTTATCAGGATGCTGATATTTATTTGCTTGATGATCCTTTTAGTGCAGTTGATGCCCATACTGGGAGTGATTTGTTCAAGGTTTGTAGATTGTTTCTCCACTTTTGCTCTTACCAAACCTTTTTATATCTAGAAATTATATGATGCTGAATGGTGTAATACTTTGGTTTGCAGGAATATATTTTGACTGCTCTGGCCAGCAAGACAGTGGTATTTGTCACCCATCAAGTTGAATTTCTTCCAGCCGCGGATTTGATACTGGTGTGCAAGCTTTTACAGTTTTATATATGGCCTTTTTCTAAGTTTCAATTTGTATACTTTAATGCTTTTATGGAATGTCAATCATGTGTCTGTATTGCTTCAAATTATGTGTTTGCATGCTCATTTATGGTTATTTCTCTACCATATTTCAATGATTATTATTTGAAATTTGCAGTATTCTTTCTGCTTCCAACTTATCTAACGCTAGCCGTAAGCCTGCTCATTTTTCTATTGCTCGTGGCTCTTTATCATCTTCTAGGTTATAAGTAAAAGTATAATTTTTTTATGATAAAATCTTGTTTTATTAATATTTAGGAAAGATGTGGATCTTAAAAGCATGTGTAAACCACATTTTAGTCCCTATAGCTTGGATCAAGTTCTAGCTCGATCCCATTAATTTCAGTTGTACCGGTCAAATCCCTACACTTTAAAATCATTACAATCATGTCCAAAGCTCGAATAATATAATGGAAGAAGTTATATTTCATCCAATTGAAATGGCCAAATGTTGTTTGTCATGTTAAGCCCAATGCTTAAACCCGCAGAAACTCACACTTGATTTTAGCATCTAGTCCTTTCGTTTGGAAGTAATTGGTCTCCTCCATTATGTCATTTGAGTTTTGGATGATATTATTGCTTTTTTAAGTTACAGGGACTTGATTGCAACTACTGAAAATGTAGGGATCAAAGCCGAGAAACTACTGAAAATGTTGGGATCAAAGTTAAACCAGAGCAAACTATAGTGAAAAGTGGCTACCAAAAATGCTTCCTAGGAACTTCTTTCATGTTTATGAAATACATGACAGTACTTAGTGATCGTCTGGGATCACTTTTAACCTTTATTTTCTTTTTTTTTGTTTTTATTTTGTTTTGTTTATGTTTTGATTAGTGTGGCCGACCCACTTAGTGGGATTAAGGCTTTGTTGTTCTTGCTGTTGTTGTTGTTGTTTGTGTTTTGATACCAAACAAATCTTATTTGGCAATTTGATTAAACTAATGTTGTTTCTAAAAACACTCAATATGTTAAAGTTTTTGGAGTGTTTTCAAAATATGTTAGTTTGTTTTTAAAAACATGTAAAAACTACACTAAACAATCATATTTTTAAAAACAAAAAACTAAAAACAAAAACAAAATACAAATTTGCTTCTAAACAAGCTTCTGTGATTTCCATTGACCTTGCAAAATCATTTTATGCAGGTACTTAAACAGGGTCGCATAATACAGGCTGGAAAATACGATGATCTTTTAAAAGCTGGAACTGACTTCAATGCTTTGGTTTCTGCCCATCACGAAGCCATCCAAGCAATGGACATCCCTGAAGGCATGTTGGAGGATGTATCGATGCTTCGACAAAGATCGGCATCAGTTGTGAGCAATGCTGATAGCTTGGGAAGCGAAACACCCGGAAATGAGCCTCCATCCAAACAAATTGGTATAAAGGAAAAGAAGAAGTTGAAGCGTAGCTGGAAAAAACAACTCGTTGAAGAAGAGGAACGAGAAACGGGGGGAATTAGCTTGAAAGTTTACTTGTCATATATGGCTGCTGCATATAAAGGAGCATTAATACCTTTAATTATTCTATCCCAGGTAACATTTCAGGTTCTGCAGATAGCTAGTAGCTGGTGGATGGCTTGGGCAAACCCCCAAACACATGGTGATAAGCCAAAGTTGACAAGCACCGTTCTTCTCGTTGTATATATGGCACTCGCTTTTGGCAGCTCCTGGTTCGTCTTTTTACGGGGTATTCTTGTGGCGACTTTTGGCTTAGCGGCGGCCCAGAAGTTATTTTTGAAGATGCTAAGAACTTTATTCCGGGCTCCAATGTCATTCTTCGATTCCACCCCTATGGGGAGAATTTTGACTCGTGTAAGTAGTCAGTAGTTTCGTATGTATGATCTTCGTTACTTTTTTTTTTAGATAAGTGTCAAAATGTTTCCCTAACTCTTTGTCAGCGGTCTTTTTTGTCACAGAGTATATAAAAGTGTCAATTTAGTCTCTAGTCCCTTTTAAAGAGGCCTAAAACAGTTCTCTCTGTGGACTATTTCAGCCTATATTAAAAGAGTCAAAGGACTATTTTGGTATTCTTATAGACTCTTAACACTAAAATAGCCTTATGTAAATAGTCACGCGATTATATTGTCACTTTACTCCATTTTTTGCCTTTTTATATTCTTGCTTTTTGGGAGAAATACTTTTCTTACTTTTTCTGAATTCCTCATCTAACTTTATGAATTTTCAGGTTTCAGTAGATCAAAGTGCCGTTGATCTTGATATCCCATTAAAACTTAGCGGGTTTGCATCAACCACAATTCAACTTCTCGGTATAGTTGGTGTTATGTCGAAGGTTACATGGCAAGTTTTGCTCCTGCTTATTCCAATGACCATTGTTTGCTTATGGATGCAGGTAATTTACTGTAATTTATCTTCACTTTAATAGAACTTTGATGTAAATCATCTTCCATGAATCTGAAAGAATGATGGTGGTCAATTTTTAATTATTAACCTATAGCTTTATCAGAATCTTTGAGCCTTTTTCTTTTGGGTTGATTTCTTAAATAGAAATCTTTTCCATTATTATATGACAATAGAAGTACAAAATTTGTTCTATGGCTTCAAAACGTCTGGTTCTATCACCCAAAGTGAAAATAATAGATGTACATGGAAACTAGGAGCGTAAAGAAATCATTCAAAAGATTTGCTTAATAATGTATTCTATAATCATTTAATTGGCTTGGAAATAATTTTTATTGAAGCCTAAGAAAAGGTCTAATAAATAAAGGAATGCAAATAAAGGAAGAGCAATACATCACCAATCATATACATTTTTGCTTTTTTTTTGTTGCTCTTATTTGCTGGCCAGGAAGAAATTATCCTGATCCATTTATTGATTGATACTAGATGGCATTTATATTTTCATTATGTTCAACTTGTCAAGCTTTGTCACTTCTAGATAGACATAATTGAAACTTTATTCATTAGAACCAGAGCAATATGGTCTTCTATACTTTGTCATTTTAAATTAGTTAGTAAGAATAATTTTAAGGTTCTTTGGATATATTTTGAGTAGCCATCATGGTTGAAGGTCTTATTATAACACCCTTTTCGATAATTATGTTTTGTCTTGTTTTGCTGAAAAGTATCTCACTCAATGCCAATTCCACCTTTCTATTGTTATGGAGGTTCTTGCGGTGTGAGTTTGCTATAGGATACATAGCAAAATGTGTGCTATTTGAGCTCTTGTTTTTCTTGTGCCTGCTGCATATATTTGGCTAACTGTTTGAAATTGACCGAGAACCTTTATTGCCAGTATCTTCCCTCATTTCTAGATTTTTATTTGGGGCGTTGAAATACATACAATACAATTCTTATGTATTTACATATCTAACACCTAAATATTCATATTTACATCTAACGTCGCACAAGAATACCGCCATCAATGCATTTTTAAAAGTGAAATACATTTTTTCATGCAAGGTTTTTAACACCAAGGTGTTATAAGTGCAAATATCGAACTTAGTGTTATAATGCAAATATCGAACTTTGGGTGTTAGATATGTAAATACATAAAAATTATGTGGTGTGTATCTAAATTTCCCTTTTAATTTTAACATACAAATGCACCTTCACTTGCGTAGTGATTCTTATTTGTGGCATATATGCAATGTTCTGCTGCAACTTAATTTGGAGCATCTATCTAGGCTTATGGAGCAACGATTCGGATTGCTGAACTAGGATTTCTGGTGCAGGGAGAGGATTAAATAAATATCAAAAAGTATTTTTATTGTTTATCAACAGAGATTCATAAAGCTTGACATGAGATATTTTGGTGAAACCCCTCACAGCCTTTGCCGTAGTATCTGTTGCTACTCTTAGCTTTGAAAGCTACTATGGATTGGAATAGTTTGTAATTTTTTGTTGGTTGTTTTTTTCTGTATGAATGGTCTTGTATTGATCAAGCGATCCTTTGTAAATCTAATTATCAGATATGAGCCCATTAGTCAGTAATATATTTTACTAATTGAGATCAGAATAGTAGGTGCCAGAAGTATATGCTGAAGTTACTAAGATAGAGGTTTGGCATCTAGTGATGTTGGAGCATAACAGACAAAATTCAAACTCAATATTGTTGGAATTTCAGAAAATTTTCTTTCGATATCTTCTTTTTTTTATTTTTTATTTTCTACTATTAGTCGTTTCTCTTTTTAGAATAATCTATTGTTGGTAATTTCTATTTCATTTTTCTAGCATGGGTATTTTTTTGGTTTTCCTAATGTGATGGCTTTTCCTTCTATTTATTTTGTAACAGAGTCTTAGGAAATTAAAGAGGAATAATTATTTTTCCTCTCCCAAAATCTACATAGTATCAGAGCCAACTATCGCTTTCACAACTCCCTTTTGAGAAGCCTTAGCATTGCTTCTACCCGTTCTGGTTCAGCCCATTACCATCGTCTTCGTGACCCACCCCTTGTGATATTGTCATGATTAGGGGTAGCTAGGAAGGCAACGAATGGATCGCAAAGTTCAGAGACCTGACCTCTCGCGATAGAGTTGCGATTAGAGCTAAGAAGGCAACGACTGGATCACAACATCTAGAGCCCCGACTCCATTTGATACAATCGCGAGTAGAAGTAGCTGAGAAGACAACGACTGGATCGCTGTGATTTGAGTCCTAACACTTGCTATCTTAGAGACGGCGTTGTGCCGACCTCGGTTGTCATTTTGAGGGTTTCGTCATTGTTATTCCATACACGAGGAAGAGGGAAAGACGGTGTCGGGTAAGCACAGAAGTGGGAAAGATGATGGCTCTGTTTGCAACTTTCGCACATTCTCGCCATCAAGGACTTTGATTCTTCTCTGTCGGGTTGTATCTCCACCTCGCCAAGCTACTCTCTTTCGTCGTTGTTATCTACTCGTGACAAAGGGAAAATCTAAATAAAAAATGTATGAATCCTTTGCATTGTCCATAATTTATGAACCTTCCAAGTGATGTCCTTAATGAATCTTTACCTTATGATCAATTCACTTCATGTTCGAGCTTTGAGTTTTCTAGTCATGAACTTGAGTCTAACTTTAATCCTAAATCTAGTTATTTTAGTCTTCCCATTGTTGCTTGTAATGGGTTGAGGTCTTGCACCCAACATCTATTGTCTAATTATATGTTATGAAAATCTCTCACCTAATTTTCGGATTTTTACCTCACATTTGTTTTGTATGAAGATTCCTAATATTGTACAAGATGTTCTGAAAGTTTCTAAGTGGAAGAAGATTTTCTTCTTGAGATAAAAGTTCTAAAATAATGATATATGTGAATTGGTTTAATCTACCTAGAGTGAAGAAAACTGTCGGATGCGAATACGTGTTTACATTCAAATATAATTCGGATGCTTCTTTAGAACGGTACAAGACTTGACTAGTTGCTAATAGATTACTTAGACCTATGGCATTGATTACATAGAGACATTCACTCCAATCACAAAACTAAACTCTAAAAGATTTCTTCTGTCACTCACAACTAATCTTGATTAACCTCTACAATAGTTGATATAGAAAATTCATTTTCCAATGGAGACTTAGAGGTTAAAGTTTATATGGATGAACCTCCAGGATTTAGTGAGGAGTTCGACACAAAGATGTGTAAAATCAAAAGTCCTTATGCAGGTTGAAGTAGTCATTGAGAGCGTGGTTTGAGAAATCTGTTTGTTAAAGGTCAGGGGTATGCTCAAGGGTAAGGAGATCATATAATATTCTTCAGACATTCAAAGGATGGAAACAATGTATGTGGATGTATAATTCTTATTTGAGATGGTATATATGAAACGAATCTTCAGGATTTAGTGTGAAGTTTGACACAAATGTGTATAATCTAAAAAGTCTTATATGGACTGAAGTAGTCATCAAGAGCGTGATTTGAGAAATTCACATTTGTTAAAGTTTAGGGGTATACTTGAGGGCAGGGAAATCATATAATGTTTTTCAAACAGTCAAAGGTTGGGAAAATTACCATATTGACTGTGGACGTGGACAATATAATTCTTACCGAAGGTGACGTATATGAAATGAACTGATTAATGAGTTCTCTCATTAAGTTTTGAGATCAGGGATTTATGATCTCTGAGATATTTTCTTGGCACAGATGTTGCTAATCAAAGAAAGTGGTTGTTGTTTCCTAACAGAAGAATGTTATTGATTTTTTAAAGGAAACTGGGATAAGTGTTTGCAAGCCTGTAAACACTCTGATTAATCCCAATCAGAAATTAGGAGATGGGAAGGAAAGTTAGTGAATACAACTTGATATCAAAAGTTGTGCGAAAGTTGATTTATTTATCACATGCATGGCCATCTATTACCTTTGTTGTAAATTTGGTAACTCAATTTATGCATTTATCCTATGAGAACCACCTTGAAGTTGTTAACAGAATTTTCAGATACCAAAAAAGTACACCAAACAAGGGCTTACTCCTTCAGAAGACCACAAAATACAATATAGGGGCATATTTTAAGTGCAAATTGGGTGGGCTCAATTTTTGAGAGGAGATAAACGTTCGCATACTGTATTTTGTCTAGGGAAAGTTGGTCACCTGGCGAAGTAAGAAACATAATGTGATGGCAAGGAGTAATGCCAAGGAAAAATATTGTGGTATGGCTATTGGAGTATGTTTGATCTTATGACTGAAAAGAATTCTTGAGGAGCTGCGATAAACATGCCAATGAAGTTGTATTGTTACAATAAAGTTGTCATCAACATTGTGAAAATGCAGTGCAACATAACTGCACAAAACATGTGAAGATTGATAAACACTTTATAAATGAAAAGAATGATTGTGGAGCTATGTGCACGCCTTTCACTTTGACAACGTAACAAATACCAGATATGTTCACCAAAGGACAGACCTAGTTTTGAGTTCCTTATAAGCAAGTTGGGCATGAAAGATATCTATGCTCCAACTTGAGAGGGAGGTGTCTCGGAGCTTTTAGTAATTTCAACTTTCGATATCCTCTATTTTTATTATTTTCTATTTTTATTAGTTTCTACTTATAGAATTATCTGTTGTTGGTATTTCCTATTTCTTGTTTCTAGCATGGAAATTTTGTGGCTTTATAATGTAATGGTCTTCCCCCGCTATATCTTTTAACTAAGTCTTAGGAAATTGAAGACTAATACTTATGTTTCCGCTCCCAAAACCTACAAATATGAGTTCAACTTGATTCGAAGCAGGCTTGAAATTCAAATTTATTTAGAGTTGAGTTAACATAGGTCCAAAGTAGCAGATTCTGAGTTTACCCATGTAATTAACTTTGTAGGAATCAATTGCTATCAAGCAAGCCTGAATTTTATTGCAATTTGACCCAAATTTAATAGATACATTAATTTAATAATGAAGAATATTGGCTGATCAAACAGCTAGATATATGCATGAACTCATTACATGAATATTGTATACATCCATGTGCACGTAATTACTTGAATTATAAATTCACTGGTTACCATATCCTCATGTGTAAGTAGAAAAAAATGACCATGGATAAAGAGAAAAAAAGAACGTAATAGATTGAAGAGTTTCTTTACTTCAATCAAAGAAGAAAGTAGACTTGAAGGATTTAGAGAGAGAGAGAGAAGTTAAACAAGAATAGCAATACACATTGCTTTTTTATTCCATAAAATCTTTTAATTAAGAAGAGTTATGTAAACGATCATTTGTCATCCAATTACACTTTGGCTCTCTAGGTGTGAACTTTCTAACTTGAAAAATATGTTAACATGAAGAAATTATATTGGAGCTAGGAATAAATGTGGAAATTGGGATCTTACCGGAAAGACATGCAATAGGGGAAGGACTTGATCGTGAAAATCATTTTCACGTCTCCTTCTCCCATTTTTGATATCTTCTTAAGCTCTTCGACGGTAGAGATTATATAAAAATGAAGGATGACAAAAACATGCTTTCTTATCATACATTGAAAGGGTATTTATACAAACATGCCTATATTACTCTTGAAAGAGTCGAAATTATAGTTAAAAGTATTTTTAAAGTTTTCTTAAATAAGTGTTCTTCATGTTCCCCATTGTTGAATCCATTTAGGATGGATGCTCCCATATTGTTTGTGGGCTCATACAGAACTCAGAAGACATATATTAGGAAGGATGCGTGTTCTCTAAAGCTTTGATCTTCGTTTCTGACAGATGAAAGGGTGAGAGAGATGCTTGGAGAGAATAGACTCCCCTACACTGAAGGTAGGAGGGCACATCTATTTATAATACCTCTAGATGACCTCACCTTCAGGAGATTACAAAGTGGGATAGAAAAGAATAATAAATCTCTTATCGCACCGTGCGATGCCTATTCACGTTATGCCAGTGTTAGATGGCGACATGAGAGCCATGCATATCCTAAACGGTCAAGGACATGTCAGCCTTCTTTTGTTTATCATTTTTTGGCTGTTTGTCAATCCCAAGGACCATTAGCTGGGCGAACTCAGTGGAGTGGTCTAAGGAGTCAGCCTTGTCTTCTAGGAAAGCGATAGTTCACACTTTGACACTTGGCGAAGAGGCTGGAAAGGTAAGTCAGTTCGGTAGGTTTGTCCAACAGGTAGTCTCGATGAGTCTTTTGGGTGGAAAAAAATGAGTGGGTGATATGGCTAAAATGTTATGTTGTGTTACCGTGTATTTATTACACTTTTGTGTTATTTATATGTTTTTCTTTGGTATATTTTGTGCATGTGTGCAAAATGTAGAGGACTTAACACTTGAGAAGATAAATGATCCGATGTCAGAAGGGAGTGTCGCAACGCCATATTTGGGGTGCCTCGGCACCCGAAGCAGGAAGTTTTCTATCAAAATTTGGGAGCACGACACTTGGCATCGGAAACTAGTGTCCTGGTGCGTGAAGAATCAGCGTCGTAACCCCTGATGCCCTAAAATGAAGATCCAAAGTTAATATGTTACCAACACCGCCTTAGCTGGATTTCTCTCGATGCTTGACCATGACATGGCTTAGGATTAATTACAACGCAGGCCTAACTTGGCTTTTAGGATTAATTACAACGTATGCCAACTTTATTTCGGATGTAGATGATGGCTTCATAGCATGATTTGGTCAAATAGCTCTTAGTGTCTAAGGATTAGAACGAAGAAAGGGGTAAATCATAAATGACAATCAAGAAGTTGTGTAAAAAGTTTTTTTACATAATGGATTTAAATTTCGTACGACCCATACAACATTTCGCACAAACAACTAATGAATATTGATTGATAAACCGACCTCAGATTATTTGGATAAGGATAATGATATTGCTGATGATTGAGGCTAGAATGAATACACTGAAAGAAATGCAGAGTTCATATAAGTATCCATCCTTGCCTTCATTTCACAGCATTAGTCATTTGAAATATTATAAGTGGTTGGAATTACATTAGTTACATTCTCAGGCATTCTAAGCATTTAAATTTGGGTTGCGGCATTTGCATACATACCACTCTATTTTTAAGTATTTTACATATCTAACACCTAATCTTTACATTTTACATTTATACCACCCAAATCTTTCATGTCTCATAAAAAATAACACCGTACAACTTTTAAAA
Source organism: Papilionanthe hookeriana x Papilionanthe teres (assembly GCA_022702705.1). Taxonomy (NCBI): domain Eukaryota; kingdom Viridiplantae; phylum Streptophyta; class Magnoliopsida; order Asparagales; family Orchidaceae; genus Papilionanthe; species Papilionanthe hookeriana x Papilionanthe teres. The sequence goes on along the minus strand of CM040428.1, from coordinate 35,926,107 downwards.
AGGGAAAATACACCTTTAAATTTTTAGTTAAGGTGGCCTGTCTGTAAAAATTAAAATTGTGTTAGATATGTAAATACATAGGAATTGAGTGGTATGTATGTAAATCTTCCTCAAGTTCTTTTATTTTGAATAATAATAGCATGTTCATGAAGCATTTCTTATTGCCATTAATAAACATCGAACCGTAAACATTTATTGTATAATTTTAACATGAAATTTTACTTTCAACAGAAGTATTATATGGCTTCATCAAGAGAGCTCGTGCGAATTCTCAGCATCCAGAAGTCTCCAATTATTAATCTTTTTGAGGAATCTATCGCTGGCGCTTCTACCATTAGAGGATTTAGACAGCAAAAGAGGTTCATCAAGAGAAATCTTTACCTTCTTGACTGCCATTCACGCCCGCTCTTCTGCAGTATCGCTGCCATTGAATGGTTATGCTTGCGCATGGAATTGCTATCCACCTTTGTATTTGCTTTCTGCATGACACTTCTTGTTAGTTTACCACATGGAAGTATTGATCCGAGTACGTATTCTTCAAATTATAGGAACTTATTGCAAATTTCTTTCCAGAATTCATAATCAAATTTACAAAAAAGCTTATTTAAAATTTAATTTTATGCTAGTCCCCTTAGCTTGTTGGTTGAGAGCTTAGCCTTTCAACTAAAAGGTCCTTGTATCAAGACTTTGCATATGCAGTGTGGGAGTGCTTGCAATTAAATTTGCTCAAAATTCCCTTTTCCCAACCCACACACACACACACCCCCCCCCCCCCCCCACACACACACACACACACACAATATATATATATATATATATATATATATATATATATATATATATACATTTTAGAATTTATATTTCAACATTTCCATTGTTCGATACACATTTTAAAGGTTGAGAAATATCTGTTTATATGTGGATATTATTTTGAAGTATGAAAACTTGTTAATGAAATATGGTTTTTCATATGTTAGGTATGGCAGGCCTTGCTGTAACTTATGGTCTTAATTTCAATGCACGCTTCTCCCGGTGGATAATGAGCTTTTGTAAACTTGAAAATAAGACTGTTTCTATAGAGCGCATAAACCAGTATTGTGAAATTCCCAGTGAAGCGCCGACTATTATTGATGATTCTAGACCTCCACCTTCGTGGCCTGGGAATGGGAAGATTGAACTCCTTGATCTCCAGGTGTATAACTGCATTTTCTCTGTGCCATTACTTGTCATAATTGCTGTTTAATTTTTAATTTTAATTGACTTTTTATATCATTTTAATCGTTTTATGGGTCTGTGCGTAGTAGCTTTCTAGCTACTACTGTCACATTATTAGTTTGGTTTCTACTGCTTTTGGAAATTTTTGTGATGGGGAGCTGTTCATGAGGATCAGATATGTTAAAATATGGTGGTGATAAAAAGGCTGTTTTCTGACTTTTTTGAAAAAGAAAATATTTAACAAACCCACTTAAATAAAGTTGATTTCCATAAAACAAATTTATAATGACCTTTATAAAATTCAGCAGCTGCCCCAAGCAAACTCTAGGTAAAAAATAAAAAATAAAAAATAAAAAAAATCTTTGTATTTAAAAATGCCATCTAATAAATACCTGACACAGTTGCTATTTACTTCTTTTTGTTTGAAATTAGTTTTCTTGAACTTATCAAGTTCGACATTAGTCATTAGGCAAACACACAACCTTCACCTGGATCTTTTAATTGCATAACTTTGTTATTGATGGCAAATAAAGTTTGTCAAATAGATAAAACTAGCACTGCTTGTCTTTATCTTGGAATCAACCTTTTCCCTATGCCTGCTTTGTAGTTAATGAAGTGTAGCTAAATTTATTCATATTTACTCTTGGAAAGGTTCGCTACAAGGAGAACTTGCCCATCGTTCTCCATGGCGTAACATGCATGTTCCCCGGCGGTAAAAAGATAGGCATCGTTGGGCGCACAGGAAGCGGCAAATCTACACTTATACAGACTCTTTTCCGCTTGATCGAACCAACACATGGGAAGATAATCATTGATGACATCGACATCTCTACCGTCGGCCTTCATGATCTTCGTAGCCGTCTCAGCATCATACCTCAGGATCCTGCCTTATTTGAAGGTACAATCAGGGGCAATCTTGATCCACTTGAAGAACACACTGATTATGAAGTTTGGCAGGTAAAATTGACGTCCTTGCTCATTTAGTTAACGAGAAAAACATCAAATTTATCCCCATACTTTTTTAATGGGGGCTGAAATAATCCAACCCAAGCACCATTCTACTCTGTATTAAAAGAGTCTTTGAAAGTTTTAGACTCTGGGCTCAAATGACCTCATTTAAATATTTGAGTCTCTGTGATTTCCTTGAATTAATGTCATTACTCTCCAGGCACTGGACAAGTGTCAGCTTGGTGAGGCCATCCGCCAGAAGCAACTAAAATTAGACTCTCCAGGTATTAATCAGATGCTGCATGCATAAAGCTGAATGTTTTTGTTTAGAGAAATTTACATCCAAAGCACTCAATTCTTATGAATTTACATATCTCGCACCTAAACTTTCCTATTTACATATATAATACTTCGGTGCTTTAAATCTATGCATGAAAATATGAATTTTACTTTTAAAAACTGATGATGTGATATTTTTGGCGTGATATTAAAGATTTGAGCGTTATGTGTGTAAATATAGAAGCGTAGATGCGAGATATATAAACACGTAAGAATTATGTGCTATGCATATAAATGCCGTTATTTTTTAATTATACGTGCATTCTTTTAAAAGATGGGACAGTACCTCACTGCACTATAGTTGAGATCATTTATGCCTTTATGTAAGTTTCCTTTTGATGCTAATAAGGGTTTATGGTGTTGATTCTTTCCTGCAGTTCTTGAGAATGGAGAGAATTGGAGTGTCGGGCAGCGTCAGCTCGTCTCATTAGGGAGGGCCTTATTAAAACAGGCGCGAATATTGTTTCTCGACGAAGCAACAGCTTCCGTTGATACAGCGACTGATAATTTGATCCAGCGGATCATACGATGTGAATTTAAGGATTGCACGGTCTGCACGATAGCGCATCGCATTCCAACTGTGATTGATAGTGATCTCATTTTAGTCCTTAGTGAAGGTACCTTTTCCCCTGCCTTATCCAAATCATATAATTATCATTTCTGAGAATTCCTTTTATGACATTGGACATTGTCTTTTTTGGGGCATTTACGTACATAACACTTAATTCTCATGTGTTTACATATCTAATATCTGAACTTTAATTTTTACATTTATGCCACCCAAATATTTCATATCACATAAAAAATATCACCATCTTAACAATAAAAAAGTGAAATACACCTTCTCATGGGTAAGATGGCATGTACGTAAAAATTGAATTATGGAATACTTAAAAATTGAGTGGTTTGTATGTAAATCTTCTAATCATTTTATGCTAGACTTAATTTACTTGTTTTGAGACCATCCATCTTTGAAATAATCTGTATTCCACATTGTGTTTTGTGATAGATTTCTGTTGGTATACACAGATAAAACATTGAAATCTGCATTTACATACTTAATTGCACAAGTAAATTTACAAATCAAATTTTAACTTGATGTTTCGAGCTTGTTTGTGTGCCAGGAGAATTTTAACTAATAATGAAAGTAGGAGATATGTATGTTCAGACTTAACTTTAGGATTTTACAGATTCTTATCTGAAAAATCTTTGAGTGAAAAAATGAAACTGGTCTCAGATGAGGAATTTGCACTATTAGTTAATTGAATATTAAACTTCATCTTCCTTTCATATGGTCAGAGGGGTTTTTTTTGTACAATGTTTCTTTAAGGTGACTACCTAATATGAAGCTCAAGTTGAATCTTAGGGTTTGTTTGGGGATCATTTTTATTTTTTGGTTTTGGTTTTGGTTTTTGTTTTTATTTTAAATATAAATTTATTTAGTACTTTTCTTTTTCTGTGTGTTTTAATCTTTTTATTTTCAAAAATAAGTTAGCTTGATTTTAAAAACATTAAAAGTTGCTTTGAGTTTTTAAAAACAACTTAGTATGTTATGACATCTAAATATATTTTATTCCAAATAAAAAACAAAAAACTCAAGTCAAAAGTGGTTTCAAACGGTCCCTCAGCTCTTGATATGTACTGCATAATCTTCAATATTTTGGCAAATAAATCAGAGTTCGTCACCAAAACTCTATGTTCTATTCCCCATCAAGACGATGTTTAGTTGTAACTTAGATTTACATTACATAGAATTTATCAAATCCAGAGTGCAACATAAGAGCTCGTGAGGGTTGACAGAATAATTCCGCCTCAATCGGATTTACTAAATTCCGATTTACCTCATAAAATTGACGGAATGCCAGAAAAAAAAGAAAAACAAGAAAATTTGATTTAACAGTGCATCGGATTTAATTCTTATTGTTTTGATGTTTGGCTGGATTTAAGTTAAATTCATGACTACAACCAATTAATTGTATGCTATCAAACATGCCTAGGTTAAACAAACCATTTACATGCCTTAAAAAACTTGGATTTCGCTGCTTTTGATGTTCGCAATTGTTCATCAGGGAAAGTTGCGGAGTTCGACAGCCCACTGAAGCTTTTGGAGGACAAGACTTCAATGTTTATGAAACTGGTCTCCGAATACACCATCAGGTCAAACAGCTTATCAGATACATGAAGCAGAAGCCCTCTTTATTACATCAAAAGATGGCAGAAGAACTGATACTGTGTCAGTCTCTTCCATACTTGATTATTAGGAGGCATTGGCCTGTTAAAGAGTTCAATAGCTTTCTTTTCGTAGTAAGGTAGCTGTTACTGTTGAATCCGATTCTTATTTGATATAATAAATAGGAGAGGTCAACAAATTAGGTCATAGGAATTAATTGACTTGTAAATCATTGAACTTCTATTTTACTTTTTTTCTTTGTTAGAGTCAGTTCTCATTGATAGATTCTGTATTAGAAGATGTTTTAGTTGAAGTTAGAATCAGAAGTAAAGCAGTTTCTCTGGTCTATGCCTGCCTATTGTTTCATCTCCCTTAATGGTGCTGGTTTATTGAAATGAGCAATTCTTTCGTATTAGTGTAGAACTCGCGAGCCAACGGTACCATGATGGATTCACCATTGCAAAACTACTCCCAACTCCTAATGACAATCTTTCTCTCTTCGTCTCCCCCCGGAATCTCGAACGGTTTAGGCCTTTGATATCTAAATACCATTCTGAATCTCGAACGGTTTAGGCCTTTGATATCTAAATACATAAGAATGGAGTGGTGTAGTATGTAAATTTTTCTATTGAAATCACATGTATTTTTAAATCTACTATTAACGACTCTGAAATGGCTCGTTCGTGAACAACTCGTAAGCTCGTATCTAGTTCATTTGCTAAGCAAATGAGTCGAATGCGAATAATTTTTTTTGCGGTTGATAAACAAACAAGATGAACACGAATAAAAATTTACTTGTTTATGTTTGACTTGTTTTGACTCTAAATAATTTAATTATATATAATTGATGAGTACTATTTTAAAATATTTAATTGACTACAAAAGATCTATAATCAATTAAAATTATTAGTTAAAAAAATAGAAAACAAATATACCTAATTAAATGAATATATTAATATAAATAAAAAGATTTAAATCTCATTCCTATCCTTAACATATTAAGATTGTGTATTAGAGATGTCAAAATTTGTCGAAACTGAATGTTTGCGAACGGCTAATGTTCTGCTCGTTAAGCAAACGCGCCGAATATGAATAATTTTTTTGTGCTTGATATATTAACGAGTAGAATATGATCAACAGTATTTTTCAATATGCCGAATGTGAATCGAGACTAGGCTCTCTGAAGCTAGGCTCATTCATCTGCTAAATTTTTTTTTTTTTATGGGGTATTTACATACATACCACACATCTTATTTATTTACATATCTAAAACCAATACGACTCGAAATCAAAACGAGCTTGACTCAAATTTGAGTTATTTGGATTCAATCCAGCTCGAAATCAGCTCATAGCCGATCAGTGCATGACTCGAAATTGGCTTGAAAAAAAAATTTGATCCAGAGTTTTGGCTCATAACTCGACTCGTTTATTTCGATCTGATCTTATTCCAAACTACAATAATTAAAAATGAGTCGCCATTTTCTAATATTAAAGATATTGGCACAGAATGTCAAACCTTCTCTACTTTTTTTCAATCAGACAATTACACTAGAGCAGAGAAAATGATCAAAAGAGGCGGCTTCGGGCTTATTGTAGAATATGGAGAACCATGCTTTCCTTGATTGCAACAGATTTGAAAGGACGGGCTGTGGGACCCCCAAAAAATAAAAAATAAAATAAATAAAAGGGTTTTTAAAAAGGTAGAGTACACCCGTATGAATATATGGGCGAGCCCAGTCTGGTTGGGTGAGGGTGTGGGTGCGGGTGCGGGTGCGGGTGCGGATTAAATAGATTTTTCAATATGTATTAAATTGAGAAAAGCAGTGTTAGGCATGACAGTGTTGTATATATATTTAAAAAAAAGGGGGGTCTTTACATACCTAATTCCTATGCATTAATATATCAATTATCTGAATTTTAATTTTTTTTTTCTTTAGGTAAAAATGAAAAGTTTAGGTGGTTGATATGTTAATTGATAGGAATTGGGGGGTAGATATGTAATTGTCCTAAAAAGAATACTTCAAACAATAGGGATGAACAAAAAATAAAGCGAAAAAATTAAAATTTTTGCACTTTTCTTATGTGATTTTTTTCGAGATAAATGAACGAATCTATTATAGAATTTTTTTTTTTTGGGAGAAAATGAGGGTCATACCCAGCTTTAATTACAGAGAATAGAAATTAAAAAAAAGTTCATTAAAACACTAATAAGCCAAAAACAGATGAAGTATTGAACATTAAAAACAATCTACTGTAATAGATACAAAACTTTAACTTATAGTGTAATAGTCAGCCAACAGAAATGTAGTAAACCAATAAGAAGGCAATATCAATACTATTTTTGTGAAGACAACTAAATACTGCATCTCTAAAACTAGGAATAATAGTAGCAAATTTCTGTGAAGACTATATAGAAATGAACACTAAGCACAAATCCCCATATTGAACAGCATCCACTAATATAAAATCAATTACAACTCTAAGAGAATATTATAGTTACCATAGTAGCATAAGAAGTTCAAAAAAGGATCGGGACATGAACATAACTAATTATTAGAAAATAGATGGAAAAAAATCAAGAGAAAACAAGAGCTGAGAATCACCTACCCACAAAATATTAGAATTCAATCCATGTACTAAAAATCAATGATCCAAAATATTCAAAAGTATGATTGAATTTTAATGTATGATTTTAATTCATCATAACTCAATAAAAAACCATTACAAAAAAAAAGGAAATAATATCAAGAGCAATGTTCTCATGTACAATGATCAAGAGAAATATCTGCAATTCTTCATCTTAGAAAAAGAAATATATCATTTCTAATAGGTTAAGAACAGATAGAAAGCTTAAGACCTATGATAAAAATAGCAATAAAGAATAGAATCAGATATAGACAGAACCAGGTGAGTCCCAACACTCCATTTTCAAGTGTAATCCTCAAACACCAGAGAATAAAATAGACCAAGAATTTAAGAAGCCATCATCAATAATAACTAAACATCAACCATAATCTCCAGAAGAAAAATAAGTTAATCTCATAGATAAGCTCCAACAAATATAGAAAGTTGAGACAAAATAAAAAACATAGAAAGATGTTTCATATAAAAAAATCACCAATATAAAATCAATTCCAGCTCCAGGAGAAAAAACTTTTCACCAAAAAGGCAAAAGAATATCACCAAGAGAGGATTAGGACAGAAACAAAACATACAAAAACATTATAGTTCATCAATGCACTCTGAATAACTTAAATCAAAGATTCAAAAATTCCAAAGTATGAATTAATTTTAATGTACTATAGAAAATCACATTAGCTCCACAAAAATTTAAATTACAAAAAGAAATAAAATTAAGAGCAAATCAAATTTTATTTGACAGATGAACTAGAAAGTACAATAAATTCCATCCAGGTATAAAGAAACTCTAAGAAAATTCAATAAAAGATACTAGCACAAAAAATTATAGCACGGAGAATAGAAACATTCAACCTTAAATTTTATAAAAATACTTCAGAATGAGAGGAATATTATTCTTAAATTTACACTTTATGTTTTTCTTTTTAACCTAACTAATGAATATTATGAACAACAATCTCAGCTAGATGATGCTAGATATGTTGTGATGCACGCATCAACTATGCAATTACACATCTTGCTCAAGTAATACATGGATTGGAGTTTGTGAATCGATTATACAGGTAAATTTTTAAATCTTATAATTGTTTAAAATTCTAATTTACTAAATCCTAAGCCTAGTCCACTTTTTTGATTTTGTGAAGTGTTTAATTCCTAATAATGAAAACCTAACTATAGATTTTGGAATTTTTTGATTAGATGAAAATATCATACTTCTGTGAATTAAATTGTGTGAATCCTCAATATTCTTCTGATGAGTTTCCCATATTATCATTAACACCGAGAGAAAAATTCTCCTTAGCCTATATTGAGGTCATAAGAAGCATTGAAGACTCATATTACAGCTAAGGGAGCTTAACATATAAAGTTTACCAGGAATCTTCTGGTCTCCTAATTATTTTGCAATCTACTACTGGTAATATATCTATTCCACTAGGTTACTTGTTATTTTACTCATTCTTCTAGTCAACAGTTAGATGTTCTAAATCAAAAGTGATATCAACTTTCTAAATTACCATTATAGAAGTAAATTAAATTCATAAAGTTAATACATCAGATTTTATCAAATTCTTAAGTTGTATAGGAAAATCTCATGGAGAAAATATAATTTATCACATGTCCAAAATATATGACTCTGAAAAACAGTTATCTACTACAGAAGATTCAAAAAAATATAAAAATTTCATTGAAAATATAAAACCAAATGTAAATAATTGAAGAAAGCAGCATATTTGCCTCTTCGCAGTGATCTTTCCCTTAAAATGAATGCATTCTGTGGTTTTGATCTCCCACACACAAGCAGCATAATATTCATTAATCTCACCTCTCACTTTTAATACACACTCTCTCACACTCCTTAAATGACAGATATGAGAAATGTGGGAGGAATATTAATTTTATCTTCTAAGTGTCATCCTCCTCCTTACAAAACGGAATCTCTCCCATTTCAATTCGCATCTTCCCCTTCATCTTTGATAATTCCCACTCATTTTCCACACAAAACCACTTAAACTGCAACCTGACACCTTGGCATTGGTTGTTGAATGTGGGGCACTGGTGTTTAGCCCGCTTGGGTGTTGGGCAATTGACACCTAGTTTTGCCTTGATATGTCATCTAAGGCTTTTGACACTGGGACACATCTAGCTTAGTGATGGGTTATTGTGTGCTCTAGAAATCCTGGAATAGGATCCTCATCTTGAGCACATGGGCGCCCAATCTGGGGCACTGGGGCGCTTAGTCTGGTGTCTGGGCGCTCAGCGTCTAGCACCCACTTTCAACCTACTTTGTTCATATGGACTACATGGGAGCCTAATCTAGGGCGTAGCGTCCCTAGATAGGATACTTAGGTAATTTCATCTTTTAACTCCTCTAAGCTAAGTCCACACCTATACACATAACAAAAAAAAATTCAATTTCCATGATCATAAAAAAAAAACATAATTCACATTACATTACACAACATTTTTACCTGATATCAAACTCTCCTGAACTTAGATATCATTTTTTCTCAAGTAACTTAATATACAAATTTTA
>CM040428.1:35796244-35915763 GCA_022702705.1 Papilionanthe hookeriana x Papilionanthe teres | reverse complement strand
ACATGTTGAACCTAAATGGAATGCGCATAATCTATAATGCTTGGCTATAATCATTTTTCAATAATCATTGTTATTCATAACATATAATAATTTAAACTACCATGGGGGAAAGGTTCTATAAATCAAAACACTTACATCGGTGTCAGCAAATTGGTACTACTACCATCAATATCAGAAGGCTAACATCTGAATGTCGACACCTTCGATATTGTCAAAACACCGTCACATGGTCGAAGTTGATCCACCATCGTTGTGTTAGAAACATGATGTTGTCCTACCATCATCGTGCTAGACCAACATTGTCAATTTTACATGACCACATGTCATCTACACCCAACAAAAACCATTCCATCAATGTTGGGTCCCCATCACTAAGATGAACCACCATCGCCAAGTTACCACAATGCCGCACCATTATCGTTAAGTTATTCCCATGTTGCAACACAATCACTAGAAACCCATCATGCCAGAACACCATCATCAGGATGTCATCACTATTATGGCCCATTGTCACTGTCATTCGATCATCATCGGCATGCTAGACCAACTTTTTCAGGTCATCAACATCACATATCTGACACCATCATTATTACTGGATCACTGCTAGTTGGTTGCTATAATTGATATGGTACAACAACATTATTGAACCACCATTGCCCGAATAATGGCACTACTATTGTTACCATCGACTAGTCATTATGAACAGCAAATCATTGTCGCACAGCCAACACCTCTAGTCCCAATCGCAATCAACATATTGTCACTCTCTAACAAAAATCAATGTCATCACCACTAACCTCAATGTAAGATCACAATCTCCAAGTCGTTGTCGCCACAACAACATGGTCACTCTGCTGATGTTGTTAAACCATAATCATTATCGTTGGACCACTATTACCTCAATAACATTATAGTTGCCACCATCATCGCAAGATCACTACTATCTTTCCTAGGTCATTATCTCATGTCATCACTATTGTTAGACTGCCTTCACTTATCAACCACTGAAACACGATCACAAACCTGACTACGTTATTGTGTCCACCATCAAACCAACATTGTCAGATTGTTGTTGCTAACATTAGGTTACCGTTGCTTGACCATTGATGTCAGTCCACCATTATCATGTCTCGGCCTCCGTCAATGGCTTACGACTCGCTATATCGTATCATAAATGACCGACTGTCACCACCATCATGATAAAACATCACCATCAGTGAACCATTATCAAGGAGCAACCTCATATGTTAGAAGACCATGGGCCTTGATCACCAGTAAGCCCTATCGATACAATGCGGGTAGTTAATACCTCTTTTAAGGAAATGCATTTTCCTCATCTTAAGACTATAATCTTCGATAACCTCCCAACTCGGCCTGTCCGATGAGGGTAGTCAACACATCTTCCACGGAAATACAATTTCCTCGTCATAGGACTAAATCCTTGATCTCTCCTAAATCTGGTCTATTTGATAAGGGCAGTAAACACTTCTTCCAAGGGAAGATATGTGTCCCATCGTAGGAGTACGAGTCTTTATCACCTCTAAAATTGGTCTGTCTCATGAGGGTCATCAACACTTTTATTAAGGTAAGATAGGTGCCTTACCATAGGACCAAGGGAATTGATCTCCTCCAAATTTGGTTTGTTTGATGAGAACATTGAACACCTCTTACAAGGGAAGATAGTTACCTCATCATAAGACTACGAGCCTTGATAGTGCCTAAACCCAGTCTATCAATGAGGGCAATCAAATCCTCTTTTACATGACGAACGTTGCCACATTGTAGAACTACCAGCCTTGATCGCCTTCAAATCTAAAATGTTAAATGAGAGCAATCAACAACTCTTTCAAGGGATGATAGTTGTACTCCAAATCCGATCTGTCTAATAAGGACAACTAGCTCCTTTTACAAAAGAGGAAAGTTGCCTCACCGTGGGACCACCACTACGTGGTCACCACCATCATCAAATCACTACCGTCGGATGGCCACCATTTTCGGATCACTGCTGACTGTCCACCACTGTCGTCACCCCCGGACCACCATTATTGGGCCATTGCCATCTCTAGACCACCATCACCCGACCCACACCATTATCACAACTTTTGGAGCATTGCCATCAGGTCGTCGCCATCGCTGGACCACTACCATCAAATGACCGCTATTATCAGACCACTATTTCCCGATCACCATTGTCACCGCCACCAGGACATTTTTTTCTGATTGTCAACATCGTCAGACCATCGCCATCTTGCCGCCATCGCTATTAGACTACTGCTGCCCGACAACCACCATCATAGCCACCAGGCTATCACCGTCGAGTCACCGCCATCACCAAACCTCCACTGCCTGGCCACTGTTGCTGCCACCAGACCATTGTCGTCTGGTTGCTGCTATCAATGACGTTGGCATCAAATTTTCTTGCACGCTACCTCTTCCATCAATCACTCTTCACAACAACTAAGTCGCCACCACTCCCCAAACCTATTCCTCCGCTTTCTAGCAGAAGTAACATCATTAACTCACACTTGTGTAATATTGTTTCAGACTATTCAAGTGCTCGCAACTTCTTTAACATACATTGAGATAGTGGAATCCTTTAAGCTGTGCTAAACCATGTGATTTTTATTTTTTCGGGTTTTCTATTTAAAAACTCCCGGTGCGTCCTTTATCAACTTTTGTTTTATCCGTATGTATGTCAGATCTTCATATAACACTATGACGTTAATATATCATGCTATGCTACCGTTGTTTTGAAGTTAAAATTGTGATAATTTTTATGTTCATGAAATATTAGAGCGTCATAAATATAAAAATAAAATTTATGCGTTAGATATGTAAATGCATAAAAATTAGGTGCATAAATGCTCCCATTCAAAATAACATATACTAATTCCAACCGAAACTTACTGATTCCATGTGCCATTCAAGAAGAAACGTTATAAAGTTACAAGTCAACACAGATCAGGGAGCGGTTGGGATTTAGCTCCTTGGCATGAAAAACATGACAATCAAGAAGCTTATTATTATATATATATTTATGACAAAATCATGGGTATTTTTACTGGCATATGATCTTAAAACTTTATAGTTTTAGGGAAATTTGCATTCATACCATGCAATTTTTAAACATTTACATATCTAACACATATTCTTTTGTTATTTACATTTTTAACATTTTTGTGTCGTTAACTTATACATGAATAGCTGTTTTTCATTTAAGACAGTCAGTGATGGTGGTGTTTTTAATATGATTTTAAAGCTGCAGTGTTATATAAATAAATATGAAAATTCATGTGTGTGTGTGTATATATGGGAGTTGTGTCCGTGTTCGGTGGCCTGGTGGTAGAGCAGCCTCTTTGAAGGCCGTAATTCTCCTAAGGTCATTGGTTGGAATCTTCTGGTGGCACAGTGCCGCCTTGAGCCAGGTGGTACAGGGGTTTAGTGGATTAAGTTGGTGTGTCATACTTTAAAATTATGGGAGAGGGTAATTGAACACGGGTTAAGACGTATTACAAAGATTTCTCATAATCAATTTGGATTTATGTTGGGCAGATTTACTATGGAAGCTATACATTTATTGAGAGGTGTGATGGAGAAGTTCAGAGATAATACGAAAGATCTGCATTTGATTTTTATTGATTTAGAAAAAAACTTACGATATGGTTCCAAGAGATATCCTTTGGAGAAATCTTGAGAAGAAAGGTGTTGATATGACTTATGTTGAAGTCATCAAAGATATGTATACTAGAGCTTTTACTTATGTTCGAACTGAAAGAGGATTGACCAAATATTTTCGTATTTCTGTTGGATTACATCAGGGATCAGCTTTAAGCACATATCTTTTTGCTTTAGTTATGGATGGTCTTACTAGGCATTTACAGAAGGATGTACCTTGGTGTATGCTTCTTGCTGATGATACCTTCTTGTGGATAAGACGAAAGAAGAAGCCCAGAAAAATCTTGAATTATGGAGGTCTACACCGGAGTCTAAAGGCCTTCATTTGAGTAGAACTAAAACTGAATACATGGAATGTAATTTTAGTTGTAGTAGCTCTAGTGACAAAAGTGTAACTTTGGGTGATCAAATTATTAAAAGGTGTGACCGATTTAAATATCTCGGGTCTATTATTCAAAGCGATGGTGATATAGATGGTCATGTTAATAGTATAACTCAAGTTGGTTGGTTGAAGTGGAGGAATGTTTCGGGCCGTTTGTGTGATAGAAAAGTACCGCTTAGATTGAAAGGAAAATTTTACAAGACGACGCTGAGACCTGCAATGCTCTATGACGCTGAATGTTGGCCTTTAAAAGAGAAGCATAATACTAAGTTAAATGTTGCCGAGATGAGAATGATTAGGTGGATGAGTGACTTCGGACTTATAGACAAAATGCGAACCGAATATATCCGTGATAGAGCCGGTGTAGCTCCGATGGCGGACAAAATTAGAGAGAGTCGTCTTAGATGGTTTGGTCACATTCAACGTCGACCATCTGATGATACGATTAGCAGATTAGATGTTTTAGAGTCGACTTATGTTAAGAAAGACAAAGGTAGACCGAAAGAAGACTTGGGCTAATTATATTAAAAATGATCTTAATTTATTAGAACTAAATGAGAATATGACACTTAATTGAACACAACGTAGAAAAAAGCATTCATGTTGTTCTTGTTGTTGTTTGTTAATATATTTTCTGGCTCATTACTTAAATAAAATTAAACATCCGGTGATTATAGGTAAGATTTAAACTTAGGTGTTAGATATATAAATACATAAGAATTAAGTGGCATTTATGTAAATCTTCCTAAATACAATGGAAATCAAATAATTTCTTTAGCACGTCTTTTTAACTTTTTAATAGCTATTCCTAAAAATAATAAAAAAAAAAGGAACAAAAATAAAAACTCCACTCCACACTAGCTGCGTTGGTTATACCCACGATTTTACCGTTATTATAACAAACCCCACAACCCTAATTTATTAATATTATAACTAATATTAAATTTGTAAAATAAAATTAACATTATGAATATAAAAATCAATTTAAACAATATATAATACATAAAAATTAGGTAAATTATTTGGATTAATTTTGTGGAATGACTCACAGTCGGTTATCTTTTTAACCGTGAAATAAGCTACGGGCTTCACAACTGTCTTCTTCACGCTGTAGTCTGTATCTTCCCTGTAGTGCTCAGAGAGATAAAAGAGAAGGGAAATCCATCAGTCCTGTGAACAGAGAGTGCTCCGACAAGGTGAAGGAAGATAACAAAAACCAATTTGTTATTGTTCTTCACTTTTCTTTCTTTGCTTTTCTCTTCACACGTTGCGAGAGACCAAAACTCTCTCTTTCTGTCTCTGTCTGTGTGTGGAAGAGGGGAGCTTGCTGAGGGGGAAAGGTGAGGGGAAGGACACGGAGGAGGTTGGTAGAGTTTTGAGAATTTTCTCCGTTTCCGACTTTTTACACCTTTGTCGTCTTCCTGCGTGATTTCAATCTAACAAAGGTGGAAGACGGGCTGCTTTTTGTTCGGTTCTGCACTGTGTCCTTCGCCTTTCTAATTGCTACCTGTCGTCGTCGAACTCCTCTTTCTCTATCTGTGTGTGTGGGTGTTGTTTCTGCTTATCCGAAGGTTAAGCGGGGCAATGCCCGTAGCTGAAACCTGTGAACTGACTTCGTGTTTCCTGAATCTTTTGCTTAATTTGGATATCTTCATTCTGAGTTCGATTAGTTGGCGGGCGAATGGGTTTGCTCTTTCTCGGCCCTTCTTTTGTCGGTTCCTTTGAAGCCCTACCTTCGCTGGAGAAGCTCTCCTTCACCGTACATCTCGTGCTTCTCCTCTTTCTCTTGCTGGCCTCTGCAGGCCGCGTTTTCTACCGTGTGCTTTCCAGAGTGATGGTTTTAAAGGATGATGACGGTCATCTGCTCCAGGCTCGCGCGGACTCCTGCGGCGGCGTTGGAGATCCGGTAACTATTGTCGTCGGATGTTGGTTCAAGGTCGCCATTTCTTGTTCACTCTACCTCGTTTTTCTTCAACTGGCAGTTCTGGGGTATGAAACAGTAATTTTGTTTCGCCATGGATGTAAAGATTATTCCGTATTTTACTTACCCTGCGTTGAGTCAATCGCTTGGCTGGCTATAACATTCTGGGCATTGCAGAGCTGGTTTAATGCTTCGGTGAAATTTCCCTTGCTGGTTAGGTTTTTATGGCCTGTGTCATTCTGCCTCTGTCTATATATTGGATATGTTGATACCAGAGGGTTTTTGGATAAGTATACTCGCTTGAATTCTCATTTGGTGGCGAATTATGCTGCTGCTCCTGCTCTCACCTTCCTTTCCATTGCCTCCATCCGTGGAATTTCAGGTATAGATGTCTATAGGGTGAATTCCGATCTTCTTGATCCTCTTCTTACCAAGGAAGATGAAGCTGGTTGCCTCAAGGTCACTCCTTACAGTGAAGCAGGGCTTTTCAGCCTCGCAACACTGTCTTGGCTCAACCCTCTGCTCTCCATAGGCGCAACGAAGCCCCTTGAGCTCAAGGATATACCATTGTTGGCACATAAAGACAGGTCCAAAACTTCATATAAGGCCTTGAATTCAAATTGGGAGAGATTGAAAGCTGAGAGCTCTACGAAACAGCCCTCCTTGGCATTAGCGATTTTCCTTTCGTTTTGGAAAGAAGCAATGGTGACTGCCGTCTTTGCTGGATTAAACACATTGGTGTCTTATGTTGGACCATATCTGATAAGCTATTTCGTTGATTACTTGAGTGGAAATGTAGCTTTTCTTCATGAAGGATATGTGTTAGCATCCATCTTCTTTGTTGCAAAGTTGGTAGAGACACTGACGGCAAGGCAATTGTATGTAGGATTAGATATCTTAGGCATGCATGTTAGATCTGCTTTGACGGCCATGGTTTACAAAAAAGGACTAAGGCTATCGAGCACAGCACGGCAGAGCCACACCATCGGCGAGATTGTTAACTATATGTCAGTGGATGTGCAGAGAGTTGGTGATTACTCGTGGTATATTCATGACATATGGATGCTTCCCTTGCAAATCGCTCTTGCTCTGGCAATTTTATACAAAAATGTTGGAATTGCTTCTGTCGCAACAATGGGGGCAGCCATTATCTCCATTGCTATCACCATTCCTCTCACAAAGACACAAGAGGAGTATCAAGATAACATTATGGCTGCCAGAGATGATCGAATGAGGACGACATCTGAATGTCTGAGAAATATGAGGATTCTGAAGCTTCAAGCTTGGGAGGTTCGCTATAGATTGAAACTGGAAGAAAAGAGGAATGTGGAGTTTAGTTGGCTCCGGAAAGCCTTATATTCTCAGGCTTTTATCACCTTCTTTTCTGGGGATCCCCCATTTTCGTATCAGTGGTGACATTTGCTACCTGCATATTGCTAGGTGGTCAGCTTACCGCCGGCGGTGTGCTTTCTGCCCTAGCCACCTTTCGGATTCTCCAGGAACTTCTTAGAAATTTTCCTGATTTGGTTTCAATGATTGCCCAAACAAAAGTTTCAGTGGATCGGATCGCAGGGTTTTTGCAAGAGGAAGAGTTGCAGGTCGATGCCACTTTTGTTATTCCTAGCGGACTTGCGAGCACGGCGGCTATCGAGATTAGGGATGGTGAGTTTTGTTGGGATCCGAGCTCCTCTAAACCCACTCTTTCCTCAATACAATTGGAAGTGAAGAAAGGGAAGCGCGTGGCGGTCTGTGGTGTCGTCGGTTCTGGGAAGTCGAGCTTCCTCTCCTGTATCCTTGGTGAAATACCCAAAATTTCCGGTGAAGTAAGTGATTTCCTAATGCTTTTTTGGGTCAAGATCTTGTCCATGGGGGTTAAAATTTTGATTTTTTTCTGTTTGATTTATCTTTTTCAGGTTAGGATTAGTGGTTCTGCAGCTTATGTTTCTCAGTCAGCTTGGATTCAGTCTGGAAATATTGAGGAAAACATCCTGTTTGGGAGCCCAATGGATAAGGAGAGGTACAAGAATGTTATTAATGCTTGTTCCCTTAAAAGGGATCTGGAGCTGTTTTCCCATGGAGATCAAACAATAATTGGTGATAGAGGTATAAATCTGAGTGGTGGACAGAAACAAAGGGTTCAACTTGCTCGAGCGCTTTATCAGGATGCTGATATTTATTTGCTTGATGATCCTTTTAGTGCAGTTGATGCCCATACAGGGAGTGATTTGTTCAAGGTTTGTAGATTGTTTCTCCACTTTTGCTCTTACCAAACCTTTTTATATCTAGAAATTATATGATGCTGAATGGTGTAATACTTTGGTTTGCAGGAATATATTTTGACTGCTCTGGCCAGCAAGACAGTGGTATTTGTCACCCATCAAGTTGAATTTCTTCCAGCCGCGGATTTGATACTGGTGTGCAAGCTTTTACAGTTTTATATATGGCCTTTTTCTAAGTTTCAATTTGTATACTTTAATGCTTTTATGGAATGTCAATCATGTGTCTGTATTGCTTCAAATTATGTGTTTGCATGCTCATTTATGGTTATTTCTCTACCATATTTCAATGATTATTATTTGAAATTTGCAGTATTCTTTCTGCTTCCAACTTATCTAACGCTAGCCGTAAGCCTGCTCATTTTTCTATTGCTCGTGGCTCTTTATCATCTTCTAGGTTATAAGTATAAAGTATAATTTTTTTATGATAAAATCTTGTTTTATTAATATTTAGGAAAGATGTGGATCTTAAAAAGCATGTGTAAACCACATTTTAGTCCCTATAGCTTGGATCAAGTTCTAGCTCGATCCCATTAATTTCAGTCGCACCGGTCAAATCCCTACACTTTAAAATCATTACAATCATGTCCAATGCTCGAATAATATAATGGAAGAAGTTATATTTCATCCAATTGAAATGGCCAAATGTTGTTTGTCATGTTAAGCCCAATGCTTAAACCCGCAGAAACTCACACTTGATCTTAGCATCTAGTCCTTTCGTTTGGAAGTAATTGGTCTCCTCCATTATGTCATTTGAGTTTTGGATGATATTATTGCTTTTTTAAGTTACAGGGACTTGATTGCAACTACTGAAAACGTAGGGATCAAAGCCGAGCAACTACTGAAAATGTTGGGATCAAAGTTAAACCAGAGCAAACTATAGTGAAAAGTGGCTACCAAAAATGCTTCCTAGGAACTTCTTTCATGTTTATGAAATACATGACAGTACTTAGTGATCGTCTGGGATCACTTTTAACCTTTATTTTCTTTTTTTTTTTGTTTTTATTTTGTTTTGTTTATGTTTTGATTAGTGTGGCCGACCCACTTAGTGGGATTAAGGCTTTGTTGTTCTTGCTGTTGTTGTTGTTGTTTGTGTTTTGATACCAAACAAATCTTATTTGGCAATTTGATTAAACTAATGTTGTTTCTAAAAACACTCAATATGTTAAAGTTTTTGGAGTGTTTTCAAAATATGTTAGTTTGTTTTTAAAAACATGTAAAAACTACACTAAACAATCATATTTTTAAAAACAAAAAACTAAAAACAAAAACAAAAACAAAATACAAATTTGCTTCTAAACAAGCTTCTGTGATTTCCATTGACCATGCAAAACCATTTTATGCAGGTACTTAAACAGGGTCGCATAATACAGGCTGGAAAATACGATGATCTTTTAAAAGCTGGAACTGACTTCAATGCTTTGGTTTCTGCCCATCACGAAGCCATCCAAGCCATGGACATCCCTGAAGGCATGTTGGAGGATGTATCGATGCTTCGACAAAGATCGGCATCAGTTGTGAGCAATGCTGATAGCTTGGGAAGCGAAACACCCGGAAATGAGCCTCCATCCAAACAAATTGGTATAAAGGAAAAGAAGAAGTTGAAGCGTAGCTGGAAAAAACAACTCGTTGAAGAAGAGGAACGAGAAACGGGGGGAATTAGCTTGAAAGTTTACTTGTCATATATGGCTGCTGCATATAAAGGAGCATTAATACCTTTAATTATTCTATCCCAGGTAACATTTCAGGTTCTGCAGATAGCTAGTAACTGGTGGATGGCTTGGGCAAACCCCCAAACACATGGTGATAAGCCAAAGTTGACAAGCACCATTCTTCTCGTTGTATATATGGCACTCGCTTTTGGCAGCTCCTGGTTCGTCTTTTTACGGGGTATTCTTGTGGCGACTTTTGGCTTGGCGGCGGCCCAGAAGTTATTTTTGAAGATGCTAAGAACTTTATTCCGGGCTCCAATGTCATTCTTCGATTCCACCCCTATGGGGAGAATTTTCAATCGTGTAAGTAGTCAATAGTTTCGTATGTATGATCTTCGTTACTTTTTTTTTTTAGATAAGTGTCAAAATGTTTCCCTAACTCTTTGTCAGCGGTCTTTTTTGTCACAGAGTATATAAAAGTGTCAATTTAGTCTCTAGTCCCTTTTAAAGAGGCCTAAAACAGTTCTCTCTGTGGACTATTTCAGCCTATATTAAAAGAGTCAAAGGACTATTTTGGTATTTTTATAGACTCTTAACACTAAAATGGCCTTATGTAAATAGTCACGCGATTATTTTGGCACTTTACTCCATTTTTTGCCTTTTTATATTCTTGCTTTTTGGGAGAAATACTTTTCTTTCTTTTTCTGAATTCCTCATCTAACTTTATGAATTTTCAGGTTTCAGTAGATCAAAGTGCCGTTGATCTTGATATCCCATTAAAACTTAGCGGGTTTGCATCAACCACAATTCAACTTCTCGGTATAGTTGGTGTTATGTCGAAGGTTACATGGCAAGTTTTGCTCCTGCTTATTCCAATGACCATTGTTTGCTTATGGATGCAGGTAATTTACTGTAATTTATCTTCACTTTAATAGAACTTTGATGTAAATCATCTTCCATGAATCTGAAAGAATGATGGTGGTCAATTTTTAATTATTAACCTATAGCTTTATCAGAATCTTTGAGCCTTTTTCTTTTGGGTTGATTTCTTAAATAGAAATCTTTTCCATTATTATATGACAATAGAAGTACAAAATTTGTTCTATGGCTTCAAAACGTCTGGTTCTATCACCCAAAGTGAAAATAATAGATGTACATGGAAACTAGGAGCGTAAAGAAATCATTCAAAAGATTTGCTTAATAATGTATTCTATAATCATTTAATTGGCTTGGAAATAATTTTTATTGAAGCCTAAGAAAAGGTCTAATAAATAAAGGAATGCAAATAAAGGAAGAGCAATACATCACCAATCATATACATTTTTGCTTTTTTTTTTGTTGCTCTTATTTGCTGGCCAGGAAGAAATTATCCTGATCCATTTATTGATTGATACTAGATGGCATTTATATTTTCATTATGTTCAACTTGTCAAGCTTTGTCACTTCTAGATAGACATAATTGAAACTTTATTCATTAGAACCAGAGCAATATGGTCTTCTATACTTTGTCATTTTAAATTAGTTAGCAAGAATAATTTTAAGGTTCTTTGGATATATTTTGAGTAGCCATCATGGTTGAAGGCCTTATTATAACACCCTTTTCGATAATTATGTTTTGTCTTGTTTTGCTGAAAAGTATCTCACTCAATGCCAATTCCACCTTTCTATTGTTATGGAGGTTCTTGCGGTGTGAGTTTGCTATAGGATACATAGCAAAATGTGTGCTATTTGAGCTCTTGTTTTTCTTGTGCCTGCTGCATATATTTGGCTAACTGTTTGAAATTGACCGAGAACCTTTATTGCCAGTATCTTCCCTCATTTCTAGATTTTTATTTGGGGCGTTGAAATACATACAATACAATTCTTATGTATTTACATATCTAACACCTAAATATTCATATTTACATCTAACGTCGCACAAGAATACCGCCATCAATGCATTTTTAAAAGTGAAATACATTTTTTCATGCAAGGTTTTTAACACCAAGGTGTTATAAGTGCAAATATCGAACTTAGTGTTATAATGCAAATATCGAACTTTGGGTGTTAGATATGTAAATACATAAAAATTATGTGGTGTGTATCTAAATTTCCCTTTTAATTTTAACATACAAATGCACCTTCACTTGCGTAGTGATTCTTATTTGTGGCATATATGCAATGTTCTGCTGCAACTTAATTTGGAGCATCTATCTAGGCTTATGGAGCAACGATTCGGATTGCTGAACTAGGATTTCTGGTGCAGGGAGAGGATTAAATAAATATCAAAAAGTATTTTTATTGTTTATCAACAGAGATTCATAAAGCTTGACATGAGATATTTTGGTGAAACCCCTCACAGCCTTTGCCGTAGTATCTGTTGCTACTCTTAGCTATGAAAGCTACTATGGATTGGAATAGTTTGTAATTTTTTGTTGGTTGTTTTTTTCTGTATGAATGGTCTTGTATTGATCAAGCGATCCTGTGTAAATCTAATTATCAGATATGAGCCCATTAGTCAGTAATATATTTTACTAATTGAGATCAGAATAGTAGGTGCCAGAAGTATATGCTGAAGTTACTAAGATAGAGGTTTGGCATCTAGTGATGTTGGAGCATAACAGACAAAATTCAAACTCAATATTGTTGGAATTTCAGAAAATTTTCTTTCGATATCTTCTTTTTTTTATTTTTTATTTTCTACTATTAGTCGTTTCTTTTTTAGAATAATCTATTGTTGGTAATTTCTATTTCATTTTTCTAGCATGGGTATTTTTTTGGTTTTCCTAATGTGATGGCTTTTCCTTCTATTTATTTTGTAACAGCAGTCTTAGGAAATTAAAGAGGAATAATTATTTTTCCTCTCCCAAAATCTACATAGTATCAGAGCCAACTATCGCTTTCACAACTCCCTTTTGAGAAGCCTTAGCATTGCTTCTACCCGTTCTGGTTCAGCCCATTACCATCGTCTTCGTGACCCACCCCTTGTGATATTGTCATGATTAGGGGTAGCTAGGAAGGCAACGAATGGATCGCAAAGTTCGTAGACCTGACCTCTCGCGATAGAGTTGCGATTAGAGCTAAGAAGGCAACGACCGGATCACAACATCTAGAGCCCCGACTCCATTTGATACAATCGCGAGTAGAAGTAGCCGAGAAGACAACGACCGGATCGCCGTGATTTGAGCCCTAACACTTGCTATCTTAGAGACGGCGTTGTGCCGACCTCGGTTGTCATTTTGAGGGTTTCGTCATTGTTATTCCATACACGAGGAAGAGGGAAAGATGGTGTCGGGTAAGCACAGAAGTGGGAAAGATGATGGCTCTGTTTGCAGCTTTCGCACATTCTCGCCATCAAGGACTTTGATTCTTCTCCGTCGGGTTGTATCTCCACCTCGCCAAGCTACTCTCTTTCGTCGTTGTTATCTACTCGTGACAAAGGGAAAATCTAAATAAAAAATGTATGAATCCTTTGCATTGTCCATAATTTATGAACCTTCCAAGTGATGTCCTTAATGAATCTTTACCTTATGATCAATTCACTTCATGTTCGAGCTTTGAGTTTTCTAGTCCTGAACTTGAGTCTAACTTTAATCCTAAATCCAGTTATTTTAGTCTTCCCATTGTTGCTTGTAATGGGTTGAGGTCTTGCACCCAACATCTATTGTCTAATTATATGTTATGAAAATCTCTCACCTAATTTTCGGATTTTTACCTCACATTTGTTTTGTATGAAGATTCCTAATATTGTACAAGATGTTCGAAAGTTTCTAAGTGGAAGAAGATTTTCTTCTTGAGATAAAAGTTCTAAAATAATGATATATGTGAATTGGTTTAATCTACCTAGAGTGAAGAAAACTCGTCTGATGCGAATACGTGTTTACATTCAAATATAATTCCGATGCTTCTTTAGAACGGTACAAGACTCGACTAGTTGCTAATAGATTACTTAGACCTATGGCATTGATTACATAGAGACATTCACTCCAATCACAAAACTAAACTCTAAAAGATTTCTTCTGTCACTCACAGCTAATCTTGATTAACCTCTACAATAGTTTATATAGAAAATTTATTTTCCAATGGAGACTTAGAGGTTGAAGTTTATATGGATGAACCTCCAGGATTTAGTGAGGAGTTCGACACAAAGATGTGTAAAATCAAAAGTCCTTATGCAGGTTGAAGTAGTCATTGAGAGCGTGGTTTGAGAAATCTGTTTGTTAAAGGTCGTGGTATGCTCAAGGGTAAGGAGATCATATAATTTTCTTCGTACATTCAAAGGATGGAAACAATGTATGTGGATGTATAATTCTTATTTGAGATGGTATATATGAAATGAATCTTCGTGATTTAGTGTGAAGTTTGACACAAATGTGTATAATCTAAAAAGTCTTATATGGGTCAAGTAGTCATCAAGAGCGTGATTTGAGAAATTCACATTTGTTAAAGTTTAGGGGTATACTTGAGGGCAGGGAAATCATATAATGTTTTTCAAACAGTCAAAGGTTGGGAAAATTACCATATTGACTGTGGACGTGGACAATATAATTCTTACCGAAGATGACGTATATGAAATGAACTGATTAATGAGTTCTCTCATTAAGTTTCGAGATCGTGGATTTATGATCTCCGAGATATTTTCTTGGCACGTATGTTGCTAATCAAAGAAAGTGGTTGTTGTTTCCTAACGTAAGAATGTTATTGATTTTTTAAAGGAAACCGGGATAAGTGTTTGCAAGCTCGTAAACACTCGATTAATCCCAATCGAAATTAGGAGATGGGAAGGAAAGTTAGTGAATACAACTTGATATCAAAAGTTGTGCGAAAGTTGATATATTTATCACATGCATGGCCATCTATTACCTTTGTTGTAAATTTGGTAACTCAATTTATGCATTTATCCTATGAGAACCACCTTGAAGTTGTTAACAGAATTTTCAGATACCAAAAAAGTACACCAAACAAGGGCTTACTCCTTCGAAGACCACAAAATACAATATAGGGGCATATTTTAAGTGCAAATTGGGTGGGCTCAATTGTTGAGAGGAGATAAACGTTCGCATACCGTATTTTGTCTAGGGAAAGTTGGTCACCTCGGCGAAGTAAGAAACATAATGTGATGGCAAGGAGTAATGCCAAGGAAAAATATTGTGGTATGGCTATTGGAGTATGTTTGATCTTATGACCGAAAAGAATTCTTGAGGAGCTGCGATAAACATGCCAATGAAGTTGTATTGTTACAATAAAGTTGTCATCAACATTGTGAAAATGCAGTGCAACATAACCGCACAAAACATGTGAAGATTGATAAACACTTTATAAATGAAAAGAATGATTGTGGAGCTATGTGCACGCCTTTCACTTTGACAACGTAACAAATACCAGATATGTTCACCAAAGGACAGACCTAGTTTTGAGTTCCTTATAAGCAAGTTGGGCATGAAAGATATCTATGCTCCAACTTGAGAGGGGGGGTGTCTGGAGCTTTTAGTAATTTCAACTTTCGATATCCTCTATTTTTATTATTTTCTATTTTTATTAGTTTCTACTTATAGAATTATCTGTTGTTGGTATTTCCTATTTCTTGTTTCTAGCATGGAAATTTTGTGGCTTTATAATGTAATGGTCTTCCCCCGCTATATCTTTTAACTAAGTCTTAGGAAATTGAAGACTAATACTTATGTTTCCGCTCCCAAAACCTACAAATATGAGTTCAACTTGATTCGAAGCAGGCTTGAAATTCAAATTTATTTAGAGTTGAGTTAACATAGGTCCAAAGTAGCAGATTCTGAGTTTACCCATGTAATTAACTTTGTAGGAATCAATTGCAATCAAGCAAGCCTGAATTTTATTGCAATTTGACCCAAATTTAATAGATACATTAATTTAATAATGAAGAATATTGGCTGATCAAACAGCTAGATATATGCATGAACTCATTACATGAATATTGTATACATTCATGTGCACGTAATTACTTGAATTATAAATTCACTGGTTACCATATCCTCATGTGTAAGTAGAAAAAAATGACTATGGATAAAGAGAAAAAAAGAACGTAATAGATTGAAGAGTTTCTTTACTTCAATCAAAGAAGAAAGTAGACTTGAAGGATTTAGAGAGAGATAGAGAAGTTAAACAAGAATAGCAATACACATTGCTTTTTTATTCCATAAAATCTTTTAATTAAGAAGAGTTATGTAAACGATCATTTGTCATCCAATTACACTTTGGCTCTCTAGGTGTGAACTTTCTAACTTGAAAAATATGTTAACATGAAGAAATTATATTGGAGCTAGGAATAAATGTGGAAATTGGGATCTTACCGGAAAGACATGCAATAGGGGAAGGACTTGATCGTGAAAATCATTTTCATGTCTCCTTCTCCCATTTTTGATATCTTCTTAAGCTCTTCGACGGTAGAGATTATATAAAAATGAAGGATGACAAAAACATGCTTTCTTATCATACATTGAAAGGGTATTTATACAAACATGCCTATATTACTCTTGAAAGAGTCGAAATTATAGTTAAAAGTATTTTTAAAGTTTTCTTAAATAAGTGTTCTTCATGTTCCCCATTGTTGAATCCATTTAGGATGGATGCTCCCATATTGTTTGTGGGCTCATACAGAACTCAGAAGACATATATTAGGAAGGATGCGTGTTCTCTAAAGCTTTGATCTTCGTTTCTGACAGATGAAAGGGTGAGAGAGATGCTTGGAGAGAATAGACTCCCCTACACTGAAGGTAGGAGGGCACATCTATTTATAATGCCTCTAGATGACCTCACCTTCAGGAGATTACAAAGTGGGATAGAAAAGAATAATAAATCTCTTATCGCACCGTGCGATGCCTATTCACGTTATGCCAGGTTAGATGGCGACATGAGAGCCATGCATATCCTAAACGGTCAAGGACATGTCAGCCTTCTTTTGTTTATCATTTTTTGGCTGTTTGTCAATCCCAAGGACCATTAGCTGGGCGAACTCAGTGGAGTGGTCTAAGGAGTCAGCCTTGTCTTCTAGGAAAGTGATAGTTCACACTTTGACACTTGGCGAAGAGGCTGGAAAGGTAAGTCAGTTCGGTAGGTTTGTCCAACAGGTAGTCTCGATGAGTCTTTTGGGTAGAAAAAAATGAGTGGGTGATATGGCTAAAATGTTATGTTGTGTTACCGTGTATTTATTACACTTTTGTGTTATTTATATGTTTTTCTTTGGTATATTTTGTGCATGTGTGCAAAATGTAGAGGACTTGACACTTGAGAAGATAAATGATCCGATGTCAGAAGGGAGTGTCGAAACGCCATATTTGGGGTGCCTCGGCAGCCGAAGCAGGAAGTTTTCTATCAAAATTTGGGAGCACGACACTTGGCACCAGAAACTAGTGTCCTGGTGCGTGAAGAATCAGCGTCGTAACCCCTGATGCCCTAAAATGAAGATCCAAAGTTAATATGTTACCAACACCGCCTTAGCTGGATTTCTCTCGATGCTTGACCATGACATGGCTTAGGATTAATTACAACGCAGGCCTAACTTGGCTTTTAGGATTAATTACAACGTATGCCAACTTTATTTCGGATGTAGATGATGGCTTCATAGCATGATTTGGTCAAATAGCTCTTAGTGTCTAAGGATTAGAACGAAGAAAGGGGTAAATCATAAATGACAATCAAGAAGCTGTGTAAAAAGTTTTTTTACATAATGGATTTAAATTTCGTACGACCCATACAACATTTCGCACAAACAACTAATGAATATTGATTGATAAACCGACCTCAGATTATTTGGATAAGGATAATGATATTGCTGATGATTGAGGCTAGAATGAATACACTGAAAGAAACGCGGAGTTCATATAAGTATCCATCCTTGCCTTCATTTCACAGCATTAGTCATTTGAAATATTATAAGTGGTTGGAATTACATTAGTTACATTCTCAGGCATTCTAAGAATTTAAATTTGGGTTGCGGCATTTGCATACATACCACTCTATTTTTAAGTATTTTACATACCTAACACCTAATCTTTACATTTTACATTTATACCACCCAAATCATTCATGTCTCATAAAAAATAACACCGTTTCAACTTTTAAAAAGGGAAATTACACCTTTAAATCTTTAGTTAAGGTGGCCTGTCTGTAAAAATTAAAATTGTGTTAGATATGTAAATACATAGGAATTGAGTGGTATGTATGTAAATCTTCCTCAAGTTCTTTTATTTTGAATAATAATAGCATGTTCATGAAGCATTTCTTATTGCCATTAATAAACATCGTACCGTAAACATTTATTGTATAATTTTAACATGAAATTTTACTTTCAACAGAAGTATTATATGGCTTCATCAAGAGAGCTCGTGCGAATTCTCAGCATCCAGAAGTCTCCAATTATTAATCTTTTTGAGGAATCTATCGCTGGCGGTTCTACCATTAGAGGATTTAGACAGCAAAAGAGGTTCATCAAGAGAAATCTTTACCTTCTTGACTGCCATTCACGCCCGCTCTTCTGCAGTATCGCTGCCATTGAATGGTTATGCTTGCGCATGGAATTGCTATCCACCTTTGTATTTGCTTTCTGCATGACACTTCTTGTTAGTTTACCACATGGAAGTATTGATCCGAGTACGTATTCTTCAAATTATAGGAACTTATTGCAAATTTCTTTCCAGAATTCATAATCAAATTTACAAAAAAGCTTATTTAAAATTTAATTTTATGCTAGTCCCCTTAGCTTGTTGGTTGAGAGCTTAGCCTTTCAACTAAAAGGTCCTTGTATCAAGACTTTGCATATGCAATGTGGGAGTGCTTGCAATTAAATTTGCTCAAAATTCCCTTTTCCCAACCCACACACACACCACCCCCACCCCCACACACACACACAAATATATATATATATATATATATATATATATATATATATATATACATTTTAGAATTTATATTTCAACATTTCCATTGTTCGATACACATTTTAAAGGTTGAGGAATATCTGTTTATATGTGGATATTATTTTGAAGTATGAAAACTTGTTAATGAAATATGGTTTTTGATATGTTAGGTATGGCAGGCCTTGCTGTAACTTATGGTCTTAATTTCAATGCACGCTTCTCCCGGTGGATAATGAGCTTTTGTAAACTTGAAAATAAGACTGTTTCTATAGAGCGCATAAACCAGTATTGTGAAATTCCCAGTGAAGCGCCGACTATTATTGATGATTCTAGACCTCCACCTTCGTGGCCTGGGAATGGGAAGATTGAACTCCTTGATCTCCAGGTGTATAACTGCATTTTCTCCGTGCCATTACTTGTCATAATTGCTGTTTAATTTTTAATTTTAATTGACTTTTTATATCATTTTAATCGTTTTATGGGTCTGTGCGTAGTAGCTTTCTAGCTACTACTGTCACATTATTAGTTTGGTTTCTACTGCTTTTGGAAATTTTTGTGATGGGGAGCTGTTCATGAGAATCAGATATGTTAAAATATGGTGGTGATAAAAAGGCTGTTTTCTGACTTTTTTGAAAAGGAAAATATTTAACAAACCCACTTAAATAAAGTTGATTTCCATAAAACAAATTTATAATGACCTTTATAAAATTTAGCAGCTGCCCCAAGCAAACTCTAGGTAAAAAATAAAAAATAAAAAAAATCTTTGTATTTAAAAATGCCATCTAATAAATACCTGACACAGTTGTTATTTACTTCTTTTTGTTTGAAATTAGTTTTCTTGAACTTATCAATTTCGACATTAGTCATTAGGAAAACACAACCTTCACCTGGATCTTTTAATTGCATAACTTTGTTATTGATGGCAAATAAAGTTTGTCAAATAGATAAAACTAGCACTGCTTGTCTTTATCTTGGAATCAACCTTTTCCCTATGCCTGCTTTGTAGTTAATGAAGTGTAGCTAAATTTATTCATATTTACTCTTGGAAAGGTTCGCTACAAGGAGAACTTGCCCATCGTTCTCCATGGCGTAACATGCATGTTCCCCGGCGGTAAAAAGATAGGCATCGTTGGGCGCACAGGAAGCGGCAAATCTACACTTATACAGACTTTTTTCCGCTTGATCGAACCAACACATGGGAAGATAATCATTGATGACATCGACATCTCTACCGTCGGCCTTCATGATCTTCGTAGCCGTCTCAGCATCATACCTCAGGATCCTGCCTTATTTGAAGGTACAATCAGGGGCAATCTTGATCCACTTGAAGAACACACTGATTATGAAGTTTGGCAGGTAAAATTGACGTCCTTGCTCATTTAGTTAACGAGAAAAACATCAAATTTATCCCCATACTTTTTTAATGGGGGCTGAAATAATCCAACCCGAGCACCATTCTACTCGGTATTAAAAGAATCTTTGAAAGTTTTAGACTCTGGGCTCAAATGACCTCATTTAAATATTTGAGTCTCTGTGATTTCCTTGAATTAATGTCATTATTCTCCAGGCACTGGACAAGTGTCAGCTTGGTGAGGCCATCCGCCAGAAGCAACTAAAATTAGACTCTCCAGGTATTAATCAGATGCTGCATTCATAAAGCTGAATGTTTTTGTTTAGAGAAATTTACATCCAAAGCACTCAATTCTTGTGAATTTACTTATCTCACACCTAAACTTTCCTATTTACATATATAATACTTCGGTGCTTTAAATCTATGCATAAAAATATGTATTTTACTTTTAAAAACTGATGATGTGATATTTTTGATGTGATATTAAAGATTTGAGTGTTATGTGTGTAAATATAGAAGCGTAGATGCGAGATATATAAACACGTAAGAATTATGTGCTATGCATATAAATGCCGTTATTTTTTAATTATACGTGCATTCTTTTTAAAAGATGGGACAGTACCTCACTGCACTATAGTTGAGATCATTTATGCCTTTATGCAAGTTTCCTTTTGATGCTAATAAGGGTTTATGGTGTTGATTCTTTCCTGCAGTTCTTGAGAATGGAGAAAATTGGAGTGTCGGGCAGCGTCAGCTCGTCTCATTAGGGAGGGCCTTATTAAAACAGGCTCGAATATTGGTTCTTGACGAAGCAACAGCTTCCGTTGATGCAGCGACTGATAATTTGATCCAGCGGATCATACGATGTGAATTTAAGGATTGCACGGTCTGCACGATAGCGCATCGCATTCCAACTGTTATTGATAGTGATCTCATTTTAGTCCTTAGTGAAGGTACCTTTTTCCCTGCCTTATCCAAATTATATAATTATCATTTCTGAGAATTCCTTTTATGACATTGGACATTATCTTTTTTGGGACATTTACATACATAACACTTAATTCTCATGTGTTTACATATCTAATATCTGAACTTTAATTTTTACATTTATGGCACCCAAATATTTCATATCAGATAAAAAATATCATCATCTTAACAATAAAAAAATGAAATACACCTTCTCATGGGTAAGATGGCATGTACGTAAAAATTGAATTATGGAATACTTAAAAATTGAGTGGTTTGTATGTAAATCTTCTAATCATTTTATGCTAGACTTAATTTACTTGTTTTGAGACCATCCATCTTTGAAATAATCTGTATTCCGCATTGTGTTTTGTGATAGATTTCTGTTGGTATACACAGATAAAAACATTGAAATCTGCATTTACATACTTAATTGCACAAGTAAATTTACAAATCAAATTTTAACTTGATGTTTCGAGCTTGTTTGTGTGCCAGGAGAATTTTAACTAATAATGAAAGTAGGAGAGATATATGTTCAGACTTAACTTTAGGATTTTACAGATTCTTATCTGAAAAATCTTTGAGTGAAAAAATGAAACTGGTCTCAGATGAGGAATTTGCACTATTAGTGAATTGAATATTAAACTTCATCTTCCTTTCATATGGTCAGAGGGGTTTTTTTTGTACAATGTTTCTTTAAGGTGACTACCTAATATGAAGCTCAAGTTGAATCTTAGGGTTTGTTTAGGGATCATTTTTATTTTTTGGTTTTGGTTTTGGTTTTTGTTTTTATTTTAAATATAAATTTATTTACTACCTTTTTTTTTCTTTGTGTTTTAATCTTTTTATTTTCAAAAATAAGTTAGCTTGATTTTAAAAACATTAAAAGTTGCTTTGAGTTTTTAAAAACAACTTAGTATGTTATGACATCTAAATATATTTTATTCCAAATAAAAATATAAATAAAAAACAAAAAACTCAAGTCAAAAGTGATTCCAAACGGTCCCTCAGCACTTGATATGTACTGCATAATCTTCAATATTTTGGCAAATAAATCAGAGTCCGTCACCAAAACTCTTGTTCTATTCCCCATCAAGACGATGTTTAGTTGTAACTTAGATTTACATTACATAAAATTTATCAAATCCAGAGTGCAAGAGAAGAGCTCGTGAGGGTTGACAGAATAATTCCGCCTCAATCGGATTTACTAAATTCCAATTTACCTCATAAAATTGACGGAATGCCAGAAAAAAAAAAAAAGAAAAACAAGAAAATTTGATTTAACAGTGCGTCGGATTTAATTCTTATTGTTTTGATGTTTGGCTGGATTTAAGTTAAATTCATGACTACAATCAATTAATTGTATGCTATCAAACATGCCTTGGTTAAACAAACCATTTACATGCCTTAAAAAACTTGGATTTCGCTGCTTTTGATGTTCGCAATTGTTCATCAGGGAAAGTTGCGGAGTTCGACAGCCCACTGAAGCTTTTGGAGGACAAGACTTCAATGTTTATGAAACTGGTCTCCGAATACACCATCAGGTCAAACAGCTTATCAGATACATGAAGCAGAAGCCCTCTTTATTACATCAAAATATGGCAGAAGAACTGATACTGTGTCAGTCTCTTCCATACTTGATTATTAGGAGGCATTGGCCTGTTAAAGAGTTCAATAGCTTTCTTTTCGTAGTAAGGTAGCTGTTACTGTTGAATCCGATTCTTATTTGATATAATAAATAGGAGAGGTCAACAAATTAGGTCATAGGAATTAATTGACTTGTAAATCATTGAACTTCTATTTTACTTTTTTTCTTTTGTTAGAGTCAGTTCTCATTGACAGATTATGTATTAGAAGATGTTTTAGTTGAGGTTAGAATCAGAAGTAAAGCAGTTTCTCTGGTCTATGCCTGCCTATTGTTTCATCTCCCTTAATGGTGCTGGTATATTGAAATGAGCAATTCTTTCGTGTTAGTGTAGAACTCGCGAACCAACGGTACCATGATGGATTCACCATTGCAAAACTGCTCCCAACTCCTAATGACAATCTTTCTCTCCTCGTCTCCTCCCGGAATCTCGAACGGTTTAGGTGTTCGATATCTAAATACATAAGAATGGAGCGGTTTTGTATGTACATCTTTCTATTGACATCACATGTATTTTTAAATCTACTATTAACGGCTCTCAAAATGGTTCGTTCATGAACAACTCGTGAGCTCGTATCTAATTCATTTGCTAAGTAAATGAGTTGAATACGAATAATTTTTTTAACTGTTGATAAGCAAATAAGATGGACACGAATAAAATTTTACTTGTTTATGTTTGACTTATTTTGACTCGAAATAATTAATTATATATAATTGATGAGTATTATTTTTAAATATTTAATTGACTACAAAGATCTATAATCAATTAAAATTATTAGTTAAAAAAATAGAATATAAATATACCTGATTAAATGAATATATTAATATAAATAAAAAGATTTAAATCTCATTTCTATCCTTAACATGTAAGATTGTGTGATTAGAGATTTCAAAACTTGTCAAAATTGGATGTTTGCGAAGTGCTAATGTTCGGCTCGTTAAGCAAACGAGCCGAATATGAATAATTTTTTTGTGCTTGATATATTAATGAGTAGAATATGATCAACAGTATTTTTCAATATGCCGAATGCGAATCGAGACTAGGCTCACTCAAGCTAGGCTCATTCATCTGCTAAATTTTTTTTATGGGGTATTTACATACATACCACACATCTTATTTATTTAAATATCTAAAACCAATACGGCTCGAAATCAAAACGAGCTTGGCTCAAATTTGAGTTATTTGGATTCAATCCAGCTCGAAATCAGTTTAATCAGGCTCAAAATCAGCTCATAGCCGATCAGTGTATGACTCGAAATTGGCTTGAAAAAAAATTGATCTAATGTTTTTAGCTCATAACTCGACTCATTTATTTCGATCCCATCTTATTCCAAACTACAATAATTACAAATGAGTCACTATTTTCTAATATTAAAGTTGTTGGCACAGAATGTCAAACCCTCTCTACTTCTTTTTCAATCAGACAATTACACTAGACCAGAAAAAATGATCAAAAGAGGCGGCTTTGGGCTATGGAGAACCATGCTTTCTTTGATTGCAACAGATCTGAAAGAAGGGCTGTGGGACCCCCAAAAAATAAAAAAATAAAAAAATAAAATAAATTCAAAGGTAAGGTGCACCCATATGAATATATAGGCGAGCCCAGTCTGGTTGGGTGCGGGTGCGGGTGCGGGTGCGGGTGCGGGTGAGGATTAAATAGATTTTTCAATGTGTATTAAATTGAGACAAGCAGTGTTAGGCATGACAACGTTGTATATAAATATTTAAAAGAAAAGGAGCTCTCTACATACCTAATTCCTATGCATTAATATATCAATTAGCTAATTTTTTTTTTTTTTTCTTTAGGTAAAAATGAAAAGTTTAGGTGGTTGATATGTTAATTGATAGGAATCTGGGGGTAGATATGTAAATCTCCTGAAAAGAGTACTTCAAACAATAGGGATGAACAAAAAATAAAGCGAAAAAATTAAAATTTTCGCACTTTTCTTATGTGATTTTCTTCGAGACAAATGAATGAATCTATTATAGAAATTTTTTTTGGGGGAAAATGAGGGTCATACCCAGCTTTAATTACAGAGAATAGAAATTAAAAAAAGTTCATTAAAACACTAATAAGCCAAAAACAAACGAAGTATTGAACATTAAAAACAATCTACTGTAATAGATACAAAACTTTAACTTATAGTGTAATAGTTAATCACCAGTAAATGTAGTAAACTAAGAAGAATGTGATATCAATAGTATTTCTGTGAAGACGACAGAATATCACATCTCTAAAATTAGGAATAATAGTAGCAAATTTCTGTGAAGACTATATAGAACTGAACAACAAGCACAAATCCCCACATTGAACAGCATCCACCAATATAAAATCAATTACAGCTCCAAGAGAAGATTATAGTCACCATAGATAGAAAAAAATCAAGAGAAAACAAGTGATCAGAATCACCTACCCACAAAATATTAGAATTCTATCCATGTAATATAAATATCTTAAATCAAAGGTTCCAAAATATTCAAAAGTATGATTGAATTTTAATGTATGATCTTAATTCATCATAACTCAATCAAAAACCAATACAAAAAAAGAAAATAATATCAAGAGCATATACGTTCTCATGTACAATGATCAAGAGAAATATCTGCAATTCTACATATTAGGAAAATAAACATATCATTTCTAATATGTTTAGAACATGTAGAAAGCTTAAGACCTAAGATAAAAATAGCAATAAATAATAGAATCAGATATAGACATAACCAGGTGAGTCCCAACACTCCATTTTCAAAGTGTAATCCTCAAACACCAGAGATTAAAATAGACCAAGAAGAAGCCATCATCAATAATAACTAAACATCAACCATAATCTCCAGAAGAAAAATAAGTTATTCTCATAGATAAGCTCCAACAAATATAGAAAGCAGATACAAAACAACAAACCATAGAAAGATATTTCATATAAAAAAAATCACCAAAATAAAATCAATTCCAGCTCAAGAAGAAAAAACTTGTCACCAAAAAGGCATTAGAATAAGACCAAGAGAGGATTAGGATAGAAACATAACATACAAAAACATTATAGTTCATCAATGCACTCTGAATAACTTGAATCAAAAATTCAAAAATTAGAATGTATGACTTAATTTTAATGTACTATAGAAATCACCTTAGCTCCACAAAAATTTAAATTACAAAAAGAAATAAAATTAAGACCAAATCAATTTTTATTTGGCAGATGAACCAGAAAGTACAATAAATTCCATCCAGGTATAAAGAAACTCTAAGAAAATTCAGTAAAAGATACTAGCACAAAAAATTATAGCACGGAGAATAGAAACATTCAACCTTAAATTTTATAAAAATACTTCAGAACGAGAGGAATATTATTCTTAAATTTGCACTTTATGTTTTTCTCTTTAACCTAACTAATGAATATTATGAACAACAATCTCAACTAGATGATACTAGATATGTTGTGATGCACGCATCAACTATGCAATTACACATGTTGCTCAAGTAATACACGGATTGGAGTTTGTGAATCGATTCTACAGGTAAATTTTTAAATCTTATAATTGTTTAAAGTTCTAATTTACTAAATCCTAAGCCTAGTCCACTTTTTGATTTTGTGAAGTGTTTAATTCCTAATAATGAAAACCTAACTATAGATTTTGGAATTTTTTTATTAGATGAAATTATCATACTTCTGTGAATCAAATTGTGTGAATCCTCAATATTCCTCTGATGAGTTTCCCATATTATCATTAACACCCAAAGAAAAATTCTCCTTAGCCTATATTGAGGTCATAAGAAGCACTGAAGACTCATATTACTGCTAAGGGAGCTTAACATATAAAGTTTACGAGGAATCTTCTAGTCTCCTAATTATTTTAAAATCTACTACTGGTAATATATCTATTCCACTAGGTTACTTATTTTGTTACTTGTTCTTCTAGTCAACAGTTAGATGTTCTAAATCAAAAGTGATATCAACTTTCTAAATTACCATTATAGAAGTAAATTAAATTCATAAAGTTAATACATCAAATTTTATCAAATTCTTAAGTTGTATAGGAAAATCTCATGGAGAAAATATAATTTATCACATGTCCAAAATATATGACTCTGAAAAATAGTTAGCTACGACAGATGAATCAAAAAAATATAAAAATTTCATTGAAAAGATAAAACCAAAAGTAAATAATTGAAGAAAGCAACATATTTGCCTCTTCACAGTGATCTTTCCCTTAAAATTAATGCATTCTGTGGTTTTGATCTCCCACACACAAGCAGCATAATATCTCATTAATCTCACCGCTCACTTTTAATACACACACTCTCACACTCCATAAATGATAGATATGAGAAATGTGGGAGGAATATTAATTTTATATTCTAAGTGTCATCCTCCTCCTTACAAAATGGAATCTCTCCCATTTCAATTCGCATCTTCCCCTTCATATTTGATAATTCCCACTCATTTTCCACACAAAACCACTTAAACTGCAACCTGACACCTTGGCATTGGATGTTGAGTGTGGGGCACTGGTGTTTAGCCCGCTTGGGTGTTGGGCAGTTGACACCTAGTTTTGCCTTGATATGTCATCTAAGGCTTTTGACACTGGGACACATCTAGCTTAGTGATGGGTTTTTGTGTACTCTAGAAATCCTGGAATAGGATCCTCATCTTGAGCACATGGGCGCCCAATATGGGGCACTGGGGTGCTTAGTCTGGTGTATGGGCGCTCAGCGTCTAGCACCCACTTTCAACCTACTTAGTTCATATGGACTACCTGGGAGCCTAATCTAGGGCGTGGGGACCTAGATAGGATACTTAGGTAATTTTCATCTTTTAACTCCTCTAAGCTAAGTCCACACCTATTTCCACATAACACAAAAAAATTCAATTTCCATGATCATAAAACAAACATAAATAAAAAATTAAAAACATAATTCACATTACATTACACAACATTTTTACCTGATATCAAACTCTCCTGAACTTAGACATCATTTTTTCTCAAGTAACTTAATATACAAATTTTAGACTTTTAAAATTTTTTGAATACCACACTGTCGGCATATTTTTAGGTTGTGTTTTATTTTGAAGAGGGGTCGCCTAACAGAAATCTGTCGGCGAATTTTTAATTTAATTAAAATAAATAATTTGAAAAGTAGTATTTGATTTTGAAAATAATTTTAAATTTGAAGGTTTTAAGATATGAAATTAAACCGACCTCACATCCCAAATAGTTTATATAAACGAGCACCGCACCACAAACCGTGTATCTATCCCTAAGGATAGACACACACGCTTGATGGTGGGGCTTGATTAAATAAACTAGAAGATTAGTGACATCCGTTTGGTCCGCGAACCAATTTTATAAGCCGACAAGTTTCCCCGCTTAATATGAAAACATTAAACAGTGGTTTATATTACTCGGGTTCTTTAAAATTCCCTATAAGGGCAAGCCCCTATAGTTAATTACATCTTAAGTGACGGGAATCACCTAAGAAAACTCTCGATAATAATCAATGATTCTCGCTCTCAAGAATTTCAAAGTTTAAGGTTTTCAAAGATCGAATTTTGGAGTTTCAATAGGGAATGGATCAAATTTTTGGAACATTTTGTTTTGTGAATCCAAAGGAAGAAAGGTAGGAGAAATCACCGATTCGAAGTGAACTTCGATAATTTCCCGACTATCCTATTGTTTGTCTTGAATTTAGGAAAGTCTTAATGTTTATTCGATATTTCAATCTCGCCAATTTCAATTAATTAGGGCTTATATTTGTATGATAAAATCAAACAAATAAACTTCAGAAGATGTGAGGGTTTATTGTCGTATCGGACGACTACCTCGGAATCCTAAGACCTGGTTAGGGCTTAATTTGCAATGCAAATGCCTAACGAAGAGTTGAGGATTTATGTTGCACTAGTGCAAGCTACCTCGAAGTCCTATGGCTTCGGTTGTTTTAATTCTAGGAAAATTTTGCTGAAGTAGACTCGAGTTTTGCGATGACGATGGTCGTGTCGCCCACCATGCTCCGAGCTCCTTGTTGTTGCAGAGGTTTAATTTTAGAAATCATAAATCAGGAGTTGAGAAAAGTGTTTTGGTTTAGAGAAAATCTTAATTTCCGGGTGTTTTTTATGTTTTATTTAAAACAAATCTTAAAGTTGATTATAACGACACCGGTTAAGATCCCACGGTTCCATCCTTCCGGCATCATTATTTTTATCGGATTCACTTAGTCCGGATGAATTTGCTAAACTCAACTGAATGAGTTCCACACTTTCATTTAGCATCGTGGAAATCCCGTTAGCAACACGTAGGTTACATCATCCGAGGTATTCCCGATCATCCAACATGACGTTTTAATTTAGTTGTAATTGTAGTTTTGTGTTTTGTTTGTGATTAAATTTTGAGTTGTTTTATATTTTGAAATGTTGTGGCGGTGAATTTTATCTTGCAATGACTTTTAACTTAGTTTTGGTTTCGGCTTTAGGGGCTATCCTAAAGGTGTGGGTTTTCATGCAACGGTTGTTTTATCATGCAAGAAAAGTAAAATGCATTTGCAATAAAGTAAATTGCAAGAAAGTAAATTGCAAGAAAGTAAATTGCAATAAAATAAAAGCGTACTCGGAGGGTCTTCCCGTCATCCCAAGCCGCACTTAAAACACAATTAGAATATTTAAGCAAGTTCCTAGGTAAAGCTAAGGGAAAGGTTATGGTTTTCTACCAAATTCCTAATCCTATAACTTAGTCATCTCCCATGACGTCTAGGTTCTTTGGGTTTTGGTTTAAGGACGATTTTCTTCATCGAAGAATAATCAAATTCAATTGTTCTTATAAATATCCTATCATATCGAGGAAGTGCTTAAGAAGGATCTTAAACATCTTTTCAATATTTCTAGGATTATTTTAAGTCCAAATGAATTTAATTATATAAATGAATCGATCGTCCGAGGTTTTCAAGTCTTGTTAACTTGCTCAAGTGAACTAGGACATTTGAATATCCTATGAGTGAAGTAACACTCCATTTAATGTTTCATTTAGGAGTTATAATAATCAAAGCTTTCTAGGTAAATTAGTATTCAAATGATTTGATTTAAATTAAAGGGTTTAAATTTGGAATAGTGTTCAAGTTGCTTTATATTTAGTTTAATTTAATTTAATTTGATTTGATGTTTAATTAATTTGATTTAATTTAATTTAATTTAATTATTTAATTTAATTTAATTTAATTTAATTGTTTAATTTAATTTAATTTAATTTAATTTAATTTAATTTGTTTTAATTTAATTTAATTTAATTTTAATTTAATTTAATTTAATTTAATTTAATTTTAATTTATCTTTAATTTACTTTATTTTTAATTTTAATTGAAATTTCAAAAGAGTTTAATAATTTAATTAAGTCTTTTAATATTTTAAATTTGAGTTATCATTTTAATTAAAAATTGAGTATTAATGAGATAATTAATTTAGGG
This sequence comes from Papilionanthe hookeriana x Papilionanthe teres, assembly GCA_022702705.1. Classification (NCBI taxonomy): domain Eukaryota; kingdom Viridiplantae; phylum Streptophyta; class Magnoliopsida; order Asparagales; family Orchidaceae; genus Papilionanthe; species Papilionanthe hookeriana x Papilionanthe teres. The sequence goes on along the minus strand of CM040428.1, from coordinate 35,885,574 downwards.
ATTTTTAAATTAAAGAATAAATCTCTTCCTAATAAATATCCCTTATTTTAATAATTCCAATTTTATTATTCTTCCAAATTTAATCCATTATTTAATTAAAGTTTAATCATTTTAAAAAAAATTGTTTAATGAGTTTCTACCCTTTAATTATTTAAATTTCAGTCATCCAAATCAGATTAAGATCAAATATTTTACTTGTTGATTTTCTTTTATTAAACCTAAAATTTTAATTAAGGGTTAAAAGTTTAATTACCATTTTACCCCTTAAGCTTAATAATTTCATAACTCACTAAATTGAACTCAAATGAACTTGAAATTTTTATGTGACTTCACTCATATGTCAATAAAGACATGAAAGGAGAAAATGTGATTTTTCTGTATTTAATTTATTTATATAATTATTTTTGGTGGAAAATAGAGATTTTCAAGGAAAATTTGATAACATGACCAAAAGAAAGTTTCTGTCCTTAAGAAAATTAGGGGACATTCCTAATGACCAGAGAAGCACTTGGACCAACTTTGGTGATTTTTTAAATTATATTATTTTTATTATAATTATTTTGAGTTTTGGAGTGTTAATTAATTTAAAAATAAAATAAATGTTGAAAAATGGATTTTATATTTTTCAAAAATCTCTTTGATATCAAGGAAACCAGAGAATCAAATTTTGCAATTTTCTGATTTTTCTATGATTTATAATAATTATTTTAGTGAAAATGCTAGAAAATACATTTTTTTTAATTTTAAAATTACCCTAGGGCTTTAAAATTTAATATCTCACTAAATAGACTTAGGAAAAATGTGGGATTTGTTCCTAAGTGATTAAAATTCAAAATGTGACATTTTGGTGAATTTTATTATTTTTGTGATTTTTATTATTTTTTAATTATTAAAAATATTAAAATATTATTAAAAATCAACTTTTTTAGAAAATTGAAATTTTAATTTTCTTAGGTTCCCCTGATATCAGAGAGGCTCCAAAACCAATTTGGTGAATTTTTAAAAAGTATTTTAAAAGTTATGAATTTTTAAAGTTTAAAATGGCTAAGTGGCTTAATCAACCCAATTAGTGGGGCTAACCAAGTCCAATCGACCTCAAATTTTTATGGTGGATTCCTCTGATCCTAAAGGTCAGTGGAGAATTGATTTCAAGTCAATTTGATACCTGGTTAACTCTAATTAATTAAAGACCTATTTTGGGTGTTTAAGCCAATTAGGGTTAATCTGAGTGAATTAACTCAAGTCCTATTTTTCCTAGAGTTCTCTGGTCATAAGGAACATCACCAAATATTTCTAGAATTTATTTCACAACATGCTAATTTTTGGAATTAAAATACTCAAAACAACAACATGCATTTGAAAAATAAATAACTTTTCACAGAGATGGCCTCCGACCTTGGAAAATTCAGGGAATGTTCCCAAGTTCAGAGGCTTCAAAAGCTCTATGGTCTCATGCCATGGTGAATTGTATACATGCATGGAGAATTAAATGTATGCAGAGAGTAAATAAATCATAAAAAATAAAATATTTGACGAAATTAAGTGATTTCTTTTTCACATTATTCTCCTCTCGTTCACTCGAGCAAGAGGGTATTTTTATTTTATTTTTGTGATTTTTCTACACAAAGATATGGATTTTTGAAGTTTAGGGAATTAAATAAATAAGAAAATACCCTAATTTTCTATTTATCCACGCGGCGCCAGCGAAACCTCGGCAGCCTCCGAACGCACACGCGTCGCGCTCCCATTCGACGCCGCCACCGAGTCGGCAGCCCGGGCCCCGCGGTTCTCGTACCGTCTCCTGGTCCGACGCAATCCCGGCCGTCCGTGCGCGCGTGTATCGAATGGACGCGCATCCGTTCATCGTCCCCGAGTGTTCTCACCCGAGAGCCGTCCACACTAAATCCCTAAGATCTCACTCGATTCTCAATGGATTTTCATGTTCTTATGCTCTCATGGATTCGTCTCGAAGAGACGAATACATCTATACGGCTAACATGCATCGAAACTAAGGCATTCGAAATGAAGAATCTTCGAAGCTCGGGATGAAGAGTTAGCTCATACCTTGGCTCGGAGAAGTGTAGCTTCAATCCGAGAGTTGTTGCACCTTCGATCGGGTCCCGGCAAGCTCCGGATGAAGTCTCCCGGTCCAGTGAATCGTCCGGATATGATTTCGACCAAGCCCGATCACAAAGCTTGGAGGCTGGAGCAACCTGGGTGGCTCCGGAGATGGGGCTTTTGGTGGTGGACACCTTCCCGGGTCCGGTGAAGGTGTAGAGCCAATCAATTTGGGAATTGGCTCACCGTGGAGAAGTGTCCCGGTTTTGGGCTAAAGTTCGAGCTCGAAATCGGGCTCGCCTAGAAGAAATTGGGCTGGAATTCGCTGGGGATCAGGTGCTCTATGTGTAGAGAGTGATCTGGAGTGATTTTGGCAGAGTTTCCTTAAGGTTTTTGTTTTAGCTCTCCCATGGCCGAGAGGGGTGGAGTTTAAATAGGAGAGGGTGGAAGGCCTCTCAGAGGGAGTTAGGGCTTGGGATCAGCTGCTCTGGTGAGGAGAAGTTCAGCCATGGTGACCACTAGGCATGGGGCAGCTCAAGCAAGTGAGAATTTCAATGTTGGCTCACATGCGAGCTCTCGGCCATGGTGTTTTCCGGCGGCCCAGTGGCCGGCCGGCCGAGCAATGGTCACCATCTTGGTCAAGTGGGTCGTGGTCGGGGTTTAGTGTAGCAATCGAGGTTCGACATGTGTAAAGGAGTTTGATTTAAATGGAATGGGAGAAGGCTCACTTTGGCTTGGTTTGGGTCAACCCACCATTTTGGGCTTGGTGCACCCTTCCAAGCTCGATTTTGAGCTGAGGGAATCATTTAGGTCAGCCTAGAAGGAATGGTGAAGTCTCCATCCATGATGAGGTGGCTAAACATGGTTTAGTGTGTGACATGATTAAGGTAAAAAGGGTTAAAGGAGGTTTAAGAAAGAACCCCTCTTCTTGCCATAAATGGACTAATGACAAGTCAAAGCCCTCATGGCTTCATGTGGCTTGAGAATGGCTTGTTCATGGCTTCATTTGGCTTGGGAAAAGGTTGATTTGTTTCATGAAAAGTGGTTTTAAGAATTTTGGATGTTTTGATGGAAATTTGTATGAAACTTGATTTGGAATAATTTGATGGTGACTTTAGGACTTAGGTAATGGATTTAATTAAATGGATGACAAATGGAGATGTCATGTGGGCTTTAGGGTAGATTTGGGCTTTTGAATTTTGAAGGAAATGGGCTTTTAAGAAGGTTTAAGGGAAGTGGGCTTTTAAGTTTAAGGATGTGTTCATGGATGGGAATTTTTGTAGAGGTTTGGGCCAAATATTTGTTGGTTTTGGTTTAGGGATGTTTCATGAATAACTTGAAATAGATTTAAGGTGGTTTGGGTTTGAATTGGGTTGAATTTGGGTTTATTTGGTAAATGGGCCAATGTAGGTCAAATTGGGCTAACTTGGGCCAATGTTGGGCTAGGGTTGAAATTGATGTAAAATAAATATTAAGAAATGTTTATGGGAATGTTTCAAAGAGGTTTTGGCTTTGGTTGGGTTTTAATTTTGAGGTTTGGGCCTATTTGGGTTAAATTTGGGTTTAGGTCAAAATCGGGCTTTTTGATTTTGGGTTGAATTTGAGTGGGGTTTGGGTCAAAATCTTGGGCAAATCATGTTAGTGTTTTGTTTATGAGGATGTTAAGGAAGGTTTAGAAAAGATTTGGGGTTAATTGGAGTTGAATTTGGGTTAGTTTGGGCTAAGTTTGGGTCATGGGTCCAAATTTGGGCTTTAAGGCCCAAAGTGAAATTGGATCCAAATGTCAATCAAATTGGACTTGGATTTGGTCTAAATTGGTATTGGGAATGTTGAATTGAAGTTTAGAATTGAATTGGACCAAAATTGGGGTCAATTGGGTATGTTTGGTTTGACATTGGGTCCACTTTGGGTTAAAATGGGTCAATTTGGGGGTTTTGACAAAAGTAGGGTAAATTGACAAAATTGGCCCATGGTGTAGTTGGACAAAATGAAATTGGGAATATTTGGGATTTTCTGGAATTTTCTGGGAATTCTCTGAATTTTTGGATTTTTAGGCCAAGAAGGGTATTTTGGGTATTTGGAGGGTATTGGGGGGTATTTTTGGAATTTTTGGTATTTTTGGGTATGGATGATCAATTTGAGTGATGTGGAGGTGTTTGGGATTGATTTTGGAAAATTTTAGGTAATTTGGAGATTTTGCAAAAATTTGGGTAATTTCGACGGTTTTGGGTAGGTTTAGTAGGTGTAGGGTCCCGGGGTCAAAAATTGAAAATTTGGGAAATTGAAGATTGGGTGAATTTGGGTGGGGTGAAATCATTTTGGTTGAGCCATGAAGCCATTTCAAGCCCATATGAGCCATGAAAGGACTCATTTGAGGCATTCACTATGTTGTTCCTAACCCTCTTAGCCTAGGGCTTAGGGGTTAAGGACCATCCATGTGAATCACCTACATGAGTCAGGAGGTCAAGTTGGGTATGGGTGTGGTTTTTGGAAGTGTGTGGAAATGTAGTGTGTAAGTGTAGTGTATGTCGGCCCCTTCACCGCACTGTGCCACCTGTGGGCGCTCTAAGGCCAAAGAGTCCTATAGGAACTCATCCTTTAAACTTCCATATTCGATTTCAACCCTCTAGGTGATTAGGGGTCTATAGTCAAGTTTGTGGAGTTTGCAGGGAGTTTAGAAGTGGTTTGAATTTCTAAAAGGCGGGTCCCAATTCTAGTCCTCTAAGATAGTCAAAGGAAAAGCCTAAGGCTAGATCCTAAGCACTAAAAAGAAGAAAAGGAAGACCTCATCAAAAATGAGGTCAACACACACATCTTAAAGTTTCCTTGGTCTTGAATAATATCATAAAGCTGGTATAAAGGTGTGTGAATATCAATAATGGATTACTTTTATTAATTTAAAATAACTTAAACAATTTTTAAATTAATCCACCTTCTATCACAAAAAAAAATCTTAAATCACTTAACCTTTAGAAATTAAAAGATCAACAACAAGATGAACTCAAATTTTACTTGTTATTTTGAAGATGTTACTCTCCAACAAAAGTTATGAGTATCTTTAAAATCCTCCTTAACTAGTCTAAAATCGTGCATGCAGCATTTAAAAATAAATGATTTCTCATAAATAAACTAAGGAGCACCAGATAAAATTTTCCCAATATCTTATAAGCAATTAATTTAACTGAAAGAATTCCTCACTAAGAGAAAGAAGATCAATCGAACACTTTAACTTCTATTTTCTTTAACTTGTAAAAGATTAACATAAAAAGGGTATTTGCCCCAAGCATAGCCCCACAGAAGTCATATTCCATTGTTTCAGCCATCATCAATCTCTAGTTCAAAGAATGAAACTTTATTTTTTTTGTTGGTCAAATAAGAAGTGTTAAAAGTAGATGAATTAGTATAGAGCGAAGATATCAAATATTTCCCATTGAGAGCCAGTGAAAGGTAAACAAGAGAGCAGTTTAAGAAGCAAAAGAGTGGAGGAAATGAAGAAGCGTCCATGAATGAAAAAGGGTAAAGCCTCAAACCCTGGTGAAACACCAGCTATCAAAAAGAAGAGAGAAAACCTAAAATAAATTAGTATAGAGCGAAGATATCAAATATTTCCCATTGAGAGCCAGTGAAACCGATCGATCCATTCAATAATGGATATCAAATCAGATCGAATCATACCAATAAGTTGGTTGAGTTGGCTAACGTAGTTGGTCAAGCCGACTGACATCAGAAAATCGATCAAGCCATCCATGAGGGATGGTCGATCGTACCGAATGATGCCAAGCGGCTGATTAGCAAACCAATGATGACTAATCAAAGAATGGTGTCCAATAAAAAAACTTGAAATTTTTTTTTTGGTGCATATTTCAAAATAATATCATGCATATGGAAATGAGGATGACCGCATGCAAATATGAGAACGAACCTAAGTGCATCTTGATGGCAAGTCAAACCGCTCCTAATGATCACATATAGGCTCTTAGGTTGGATGAGCTGGGTAGCAAACCAGTGTTACTCGGCGTAATGAAGAGCCTACAACTAATTTCTTGGTGAATCCACAAGGTGCTTTCCATAAAAGGAAAATCTTTAAATCAAGAAGAATTTTTCTTGTGGAAAATTAACTCCATAACCTAGGTAATGAAAAGGGAAAGAAAGCCCTTTTACTCTGTAGGTTTGGAGGGTTTCATCCCCTTGATCAGAGTAAAACAACAGAAGAAACCGTAAAATTATTGTAATTCTGGCTATGTGAGCTTAAAAACTAGGGCTTAATAAAATCTCATGGATTTGTAGGAAAAAATTGAATAAACTGCTCCATAACCTAAGAGATTCCTCTAACACCAAAACCTATGCTTAAATCTCTAACACCAACTTAAGAGGCTCGCTAGAAAGAAAGAACATTATGTTTTTTAAAGGTTTTCACCTTCATGATGGTTGAAGTTATGCTTTTTTTTGCTTGATCCAAGCTTTAACCTTGAATGATGATGATGGATTCACCCTTCTCCAAAGAAGAAAGAATCTCTCCTTTTAAAAAGACGAAATGAAGCTCTCCTCCAAGAAGCTCCTCCAAAGGCTTACTCACAATCCCCTAAAGAAAGTAGTGAGCAAATGTGGAGAGGAAGAAGAAAGAACAAGATGGAGATGAAGAAAGGAAGAAGGAGGAAGACCTCCCAAGCTCCAAGCACTCTTCCTGCGATCTCTCCTAAGCTCTACTTGCTGAAAATTTTCGTTCCCCTTGCATGTGGGGTGGATTTCTGTTATTTGTTTGGGCTGAGGAAGCCCCATTTGCCATTTTGGGCAAGGATTCACTAAAGAAACCCATGGTTTTCTCACAGCTTCACATTTATGGTATAATATCTATGTAAATCTCATTATCCCTTGGTTATGCATCCACATGTTTTAAGGGATCATAGGTCCTTCCATGCTCAAATATCACCCCATGGGGGTTGACCAGACCAAAAGGGTCCAAAAACCAAAAATAGCTATTTTGGCTCTTTAGCGGCATGTTTGCTCCAAAAATAGGCGTGTTCATGCCAATTCTACGCTTGGTCACGCCTAGTCAAAACCACAAGTGGCATGGCTATGCCAGTTCAAGCTCCATTTTTAAGCTAAAACATATGTGAATGGGTGTTTACTAATTTGTAAGCTATGAGAAGCCTCACATCACTAAAATTTTGACCCCATAACATAAAGATGAATATTTCATAGGTTTATATTAGAAATTTTAGTGTCGACGGGAGTCCTGGACCACTGCACAGGTATGTTAGTCCAAACCCTAGTATTCCGAAAACACGCTTGGGAGGGTTTTATGAATTTGACCAAGGGAGGCTCCAAATGGACGAGTTATAGTGTTTAAACACTAAAATTGATAACAAATGTGTCCCGTGTCAAAATTAATGTCACCCAATGATGTGCTCAAAACACGTACCATGAGTTTCTAATGAATGGTTTAGATTACAAGAGACTATGAGTGAGTGAAATATAGTCTCAGTGAATTCAAGTGGACATCCCGCACATGCAACATCAATATTTAATGCTAAGCGGGTGGTATCTTGAAAAGATAAAATAAAGATTTTACATTATAATAGAACTCAGATAAACAAATGGATAAAGTGTTATGGATTTAGAGGGAACTCCTCTATAGAAGCTGATAAAAAGAAAAACCATCCTCACCATTCTATGTATAAGAGGGTAGATAATATCGTGTCGACTTGGTCCAAGCAGCCAAGGCAGGCCTTCAAGTAATCTTTGCTAGTGGGTCCCTAACACTAGGTATCACCTGAAGCACCCATTTTCATTATGAGATACACCAAGTCTTCACATCAATTATCACATCATGCTCCTTCATATTTTCTAATGCATCTTCAAAAGTCTTGGAATGTTGAGATTAATAAGTAAATACCCAAGGTGGTTATTAAGCCACAACCAGGAGTTTGTGTATCACCTCTCCAAAAAGATGATGATGCAGTATACACCTCATCACTCCCATTTCATCTACTTTAGAGAAGGTATCATGAACTCAAGTGATAGCAGATTTAAAGCAAAGTTTGTCTCAAAATGCATGAAAATCGAAGAAAGGAATGTTAATGAAGTCGACACTTATCTGGACAAAGATTATGCTCAAGAGGAGAGACACAAAGTAAATAGTTGATACAAACAGAAGGCCTAGGTATGTCCTAATTGACCCAAAACATATCAAAGGTCCACCAGCAAAATGAAGTAATGAACAACTTAGAAGCCGTTATCAAGCAGCTTAGAAAGGAAGAAAAAAAATTATCGGCATAGATATTAAGATCATGGGCCAGTAACATAGCTTCATTACCATAAATTGGTAAAACATTATAAAAAACAATACTAGAATTAATATGAGGCAAAAGAAACATAAAATCATGAACAGGAACAACATAATTATTAACACTCATATTAGGTTTAACTTATTTTGATTCATTTTTATAATCCTTCCTCTAAAAGTAGGAGCAATAGTCGTGGGTCTCTGAGTAGACATTTTAGGACAGCTTAAAAAATCATGTGCAAAAGTTGAACAAGACTTACAAAGGCTGGGTTTCCATTCATAAATCAATTCTCATATAATAAATTATTCTTTAACATTTAGAATAACAAAATCAGAAAGAGCATAGTCAATATTAATCTGAGTACCGACTCAAACAAAAGTTAATTATGAACCTTTAGAAATTAACTGATCAACAACAAGATGAACTCAATATTTACTTGTTATTTTGGAGATGTTACTCTCCAACAAACGTTAGGAGTATCTTTAAAATCCTCCTTAACTAGTCTAAAATCGTGCATGCGGCATTTAAAAATAAATGATTTCTCATAAATAAACTAAGGAGCACCAGATAAAATTTTCTCAATATCTTCTAAGCAATTAATTTAAATAGAAAAAATTCCTCAGTAAGAGAAAGAAGATCAACCGAACACTTTAACTTCCATTTTCTTTGACTTGTAAAATATTAACATAAAAAGGGTATTTGCCCAAAGCATAGCCCACACGAGTCATATTCCATTGTTTCGAGCGATCATCAATCTCTAGTTCAAAGAATGAAACTTTATTATCTGTGTTGGCCAAATAAGAAGTATTAAAAGTAGATGAATTAGTATAGAGCAAAGATACCAAATATTTCCCATTGAGAGACAATGAAAGACCAAGAAAAGAACAGTTTAAGAAGCAAGAGAGTGGAGAAAATGAAGAAGCATCCATGAATTGAAAAGAGCAAAGCCTCAAACCCTAGTGAAACACCAGCAATCAAAAAGAAGAGAGAAAAAGCTAGATTTTCCTCAAAAGGAGGAAAGAAAACGGGGGAATACCCTTCAAACTCTAGTGGAACCCAAGAATCACTTTCACGAGTGAAACCCCTATACAGTCATTGAATTTATTTCCTCTGATAAATCATTATTGAAATTTTTCGAAACAAACTAATGATAATTCATTGAGCAACAACGTTCAGATTCTTATGAAATCTTTATGCTGAAAAATTAAATGAAAATTGAAGACTACTCTATTGCACTGCCTCAATACCGTGACAATTAAAATAAAGTACCATACTGCTTAAACTTTTTTTAATCTTTTAACCCATAATCATACACTCGAGAGAAAATAAAATACATAATGGAGAGCAAATATTTAACTATTCAATTAATTATAGTAAATCAATGATGTGGCATGTAGGTAGCATATATAATCATAATTCATGAGAATCATTTTATGAGCACATGAGTCAATGAGATGACATTAAAAATATATATATATATATATGTTCTAATCATAATTCCAGAAGATTAATTCTTAATTAACTATATGTGTCCATAGGTGCATGCTTCTAATTACAATTAGTGCATTAGCTATTCTAGAAACATCTAATCTGCAGACCAGCCATTTCCATTGTTTCTTTTGCAATAATAAAGATATGAGGGTTGGCTTTGGCTAAGCACAAAATATTTAGACATGACTAATAATATTATTTGGCTTATTTTATTTATATAATCATATAATATGCCATTTAGTTTATAATAAAAATATTTACTTTGCTATTATCTCATATTAAAATGAAATAATATAAATAACATTATTAGTTAATAATGTGATAGTTTAAAATCGGGGTGTCAAAAATTGATCCACTAGCCAAATCGACCTGAACCACTCAAAAAATCTAAGTTAGGGTTGATTGAGTTAAATAAGCTTAACTCATTTAATTTTTTCAGGTTGGGTTTGAGTTGACCTGCTAATCCAAAAATGACATGTTAACCCTAATTGATTTGAAATCGATCTGCTAATTTGAAATTGAACCGAAATTGACTTGAAATTGATCTGAAATGGCTCGATTTAAACATGAATAGCTATTATTCATTATGTTAAACGGGTTACATTGGTCTGATTTATGGGTTTGAGGTGAATCCGGTTCAAGTTAGGATTTTCAACTAGTATAATATTCATGTAGGATTAGGGTCGATCCTATTCAGATCAGGTCAATTTCGGGTCAGACGAACTAGATCTGCTAGCCCGAATTGACACACGGATAATTTGAAAGATGTTCAGATTATCCCAATCATTTTAGCCAAAAAATTCAACATGCAATAATAAAGATATGAGGGTTGGCTTAGGCTAAGCACAAAATATTATGACATGGCTAATATTTTATTTATATAATCATATAATATGCCATTTAGTTTATAATAAAAATATTAAATTTGCTATTATCTCATATTAAAATGAAATAATATAAATAACATTATAAGTTAATAATGTGATAGTTTAAAATCGGGATGTCAAAAATTGATCCACTAGCCAAATCGACCCGAACCACTCAAAAAATCTAAGTTAGGGCTGATCAACTTAAATATCCTAACTCATTTAATTTTTTCATGTTGGGTTTGAGTTGACCCGCTAATCCAAAAATGACATGTTCACCCTAATTGATTTGAAACTGATCTCCTAAATTGACTTGAAATTGATCTGAAACGGCTATTATTCATTATGTTAGACGTGTTACATTGGTCGTTCTTATAGGTTTGAGGCGAATCAGGTTCAAATAGGACTTTCGACTAGTATAATATTCAGGTCGGATTAGGATCGATCCTATCCAGATCAGGTCAATATCAGGTCAGACCTGAACCATATCTACTACCCGAATTGACACGCGAATAATTTGAAAGATGTTCAGATCATCCCAATCATTTTAGCCAAAAAATTCAATATCCATTGTTTTAAATATTTTTTCCATTTTTAAAATGATATGAATGAAAAGCACCATTTTAAGTATAAAATTATTATTGTGAGTTATCATGATATTTTATATCCAATATTCCAACCCAAACGCCATCATCAATTATTTGAAAATAAGGAATAGATGAAGGAATCTTTAGGGTTTGACAATTAATTGTCTTATTGCGCCTGCAATTCATTCACGTGCCATCCAGCTCTCTTATCCTAATGTGTTATAATTTATATTTTAATTTTGGGTCGGCCGTTTTAAAGATGATTATTAAATGATAACGGGGGAGTCAACTTTTTGTTGAAAGGGGTGATGGGACTATTAATAAATAGTTCTCAGATAAAATTAAGAAAATTTACATTTTTTTTTTATTTATATATCAAATATATAGATTTATATATGATATGTCGTCAATAAAATTATAATTTCTCATGAACTTGAATTTCAACAAATTTACAATTAAACTGAATGGCTTGACGAAACGAACCAAATGATAGCACAGTTTGTCAAGTTTGAGTCAAATAAAGCTGGTGTCAAATTGATAAATAGCTTTTGAAAGCTTTAAATATATAGATGAAAGGTTAAATAGGTTTCAAATCTAATGAGCTTATAGTTAATCGAGTGTGTTAACGAGACAGTGTATTAACGAGACGAAACCAAAGCCTAAAATTGCTCAATTCTGACATCATTAAAACGCTCAAATGTTCTTCAAACGATGTCCAGCAGATGAAATCTCGTTGGATTGTCCAATGGAGTGATTTGAAGTCTTCTATAAATAGAGTCCTACCCCCTCTTGAGAGGGGCGAATTATTCCATTTGGAGCACGTAGGCAGCGCTAGATGCGGATTTTAAGGGTACTGGGTGGGTATTGGATGGGTATTGGGATTTTAAGGGTACTGGGTGGGTATTGGATGGGTATTGGGTATTGGGTATTGGGTATTGGCTATTAGGTGAGTATTGGATGAGTATTGGGAGGGTATTGGATGGGTATTAGGGAGCTGCGTGCGGACTGCGTACATTCTCTGTATGGAATAATGGCTCCTTGAGAGGGGGCCTAGACCTTGAGTCGAAAGAAGACTACTGCAATGAAGATCTAACGAACACCTCTTGCTCCTACAGTCGGGTACCTTCTACTTAGTGCAGTAAATCTTCTTGTACAATCAATACTTGCATTGCGGAGCGATGAAGTACTGTGTGAAACAACAACCGATCTTGTGGAGTCACGAAGCAGTACATCATCCCGAACATTGTGTCAAGCTCAATGACGATGTACCGAAGCTTCGAAGATTACACCCCACAGTGACTTTTCTCTATTGCGGGGCAACTAGTTCTTCTGCACATGAACAATGTAACTCAAAAAAATTATGTAACACTTTCCCACCTATAGGACAAAGGTTTATAAGTATAATTACCAACTCCTAGTGATTTATTTTAACTAGGCTAGGCCCCATGGTTTTTCCGTTTACTAGTTTTCCACGTAAAAATATCTAGTATTTCCATCCATCACTTTTATTATATGAATGTGTATTGGATTTCATGCGACCCTAAGATGATAAGTCATTACTCAACCGCCTTGAATTATTTAGCACGCATTAACATATATAGTATTTTGATATGAAATTAAATAGTTATAATAGTGATATTTTTTATGTGAAATTAAAAATTTGAGTGCTATGTGTGTGAATATGAATTGGAGGTGAGATATGTAAATAAATAAGAATTATGTGCTACTTATCTAAATGCCCAAATTTAGAAACCCATTTTTAAATATAGCCGTTCAAAATGTTTAGTTTCCACGTAAAGTGAGTTGTATTATGGTCTTATAATTAGGGCTATGAATTTAACTCAAAGATCATTAATTGTTCGAAAGTTGATCGGTTTTGGGCTTGGATTGAGATTGGATCGAAATAAACAAGCCGGGCTACGTACCAAATTTTTCGATTGATTTTTTTTTCAATCCGAATTCAGCTGGCTCTAAATCGGATTGGTAATAACCCTACTAATGTTAGGATTATGAATTTAACAAATTCAGCTTGAAAATCTTTAATCGCTCAAAAATTGTCTTGAATTTTGGTTTAGATCGAGATCGGATCGAAATAAACGAGCAAAGCAATGAGCGAAAATTTTAAATCGAATTTTTTTTATGAGCTGATTTTGAGCCGACCTTGCTCGATTTGAAATCAGATCATTAGCAATCCTGATTATAATAATAATTAGGGAAAATTTGTTTCTATCAAAAAAATTTATGTTTTTGTTTACGCTAAGGTTATTTACTTTTCTTTCTTATTAGTGCAATATATTCTTTGTATTAAAGCAAAAAGTAGCACTAAATATTGAAGAAAATTGATTGATGTCAACAAATTAGGCTTTACAGAATAATATTTTATTTTATTTTGCAATTCTGATAAATATGCTTAAATTTTTTTGTTGAAATTCTGATATATATTGGAATTGTTAATTTACTAATATCACTATAATTTAAAAGCAAGTAATGATATAACAATTTAGTAGATGTTAAATCTTAAATTGTCTTCTTGGAAATATATCCTGAGAGTTAGAGCTTGTGAGGAGAGAAGTGAGAGAGAGAGAGAAGAGAGTGTGTCAAGAGTATCATAGAATTCTGCCGCGTAATGATCTAAAAGGAAGAAGTCCCTTTATTGATCTCGTAACCTTATATTTATAGAGGTGTCAAATACAGCTACATAAAAAGGAAACAACAATTACTATAATTGTCCAAAGTATTGAATCGACATGTCTGTTGAGTAAAAAATTACATTGTAATGTAAGTAAAATATGATATCAGTTGACCGTCCGATGTGCAGGTTGACTGACTCTGTCGACCGACCACAAGCCTCTTAGAGAGATTCAATATTTTGTCAGAACTGTACGTTTCACTTGCTTGTGTTCTCTCATTCGGCGAATCTCTCAAACAGAAGCATCCATCGGTCAAGGCTAAATCGACCATTGCTTGTTGATACAATTTTAATTCTTTAGTTTGGAACTTTATCTGCATGTCGCTATCACCGACTGTTTGATCCCCTCGAGATTTGTGCTACAATTTTGTTGGTTGACGCTGTTGGATCAATTATGGGACTACAATGTAATTAATAAATGTGTTGGGTCATCATTTAATAAGTCAAAATTATTGTGGTCTAATTAATAATAAAGTTTGTGACTTTAGACACATTTGTCATGAAATTATAAGTGTGGATACCATAAGTGCAAATTCCAATTTGATGAGGGGCAGAATTGGAATTAAGCAATTCTTGTAACCACCCGTTGGTTATATTAAATAAAGAGGTAATGGTCCCCGGTCTGTATATAGAGAAAATTTATTCTTTTGTACCCCATCAACGAGAGAGACTAAGAAAAACTCTGGAAAGTTTGCAGATTGGAAGATCATTGCTTGCAATTGATCAAATGGATTCAGGTACGCTTCCGCTATTGTATCGATTTAGTTTTCTCATCAATATGAACGTGAATAAAAGATTCTGGTGTATTCCAAATAGATTTTGATTCAATCAAAATCTATATGAGAAAATTTCCAACAGACGCACCGCAAATAAATTTTGAAGGTTCAATTTCATGTTATATTTTTTAATGGTCTCAAATGTTTTGATTAGATCTTTTACGTGTTGCTCGGTTGATTTACATTTTACCTGTACATCATCTACATACACCTCAACATCTTTTCCTTTTGATTCTCAAAAATTACATATATTAGTTGTTGTTAGGTTGTCCCGGTATTTTTTAGCTTAAAGGGCATTACATAAAAAAAAAACTCCTTGTGCATTAATAAAATAGATCATTTCTACGTTAGTCGGATGCATTTTCATCTGGTGGTCACCGGAGAAATTGTCGAGGAAACTCATCATGGAGTATCCAACCGTTGTATCCACCAATGTGCCTATCTTTAGTAGTGGATAGGTATCCCTCGGGCAAGTAGTATTGAGATTAGTAAAATTGATGCACATCCTCCACTTGTTATTAAGCTTTTGAATCGTCACCACATTCGAGAGCCAAGTTAGGTATTAGACCTCCCACATGTAGCCAATCTCTCTCAGCTTCTGCACCTCTGCTACTATCGGCTCGACCAAGGTTATGGCGGTCAATGTAATCTTCTGCTGCATCGCTTGAGCTGTTTTTTTTGTTATTCAATCGATGGCATGTAATATCGATCAAAATCCCTGACATTCCTGTCGCCGTCCAAGCAAAGACACTCTGATGCTCGCGAAGGGTCTGGATCAGCAAATTTTTATACCCTGCGCCAAAATTTTCACTTGTTAAAAAACTTTATCGGGCTCTTGTCATCGGTCGCAGGTACTTTAAGGATGGTCTCATTGTTGACGACACTCATTCCCCCTTGATCTAAAAATCGAGTGGTTTGTGATCAACTATGATGATCGCTCGAAGGTGGAATCTCCTTGACCGTTCAATGTTTACTTGGATGGCAATGATCTCTCCGTCGCCCAAAAACTTCATAACTACATGGTAAGTCGAAGTTACCGTCCGCTGATTGTTTAGTAGTGGTCGACCGAATATGACGTTGGACGTTGGAGATGACTCAATCACCAGAAAGTTCTAAATGTTGTTGTATTGGTTTTCTCGCCCGCTCCACGAGTCACAAAGGGAATGACACCCAAAACTTCTTTTTCTCTCACCAGAGAAGCAAAACAGTGGACCGGTTAGTGCTATCAACCGGTCGATTTTCAGTCCAATCTTGTCGAACACTTTTTTGAAGATGATGTTTACTAAACTTCTGATTTCCACCAAGATACTACCAACCTGGTAGTTGTTGATCAATGACATAATGAAAATCGTGTCTTATAGGTATTTCCTTTATATGGGAGGCGACAGAACATACTTACCCCGATCAATGCCTTTTATGGCTGGATTGACATGATGATTCTGCACCTCCCCAAAATATTGCCATGATGATTCCATGAATATGGACTTCATTCGCCCTGATTGGTCCGTCAAACTGCTCCTCAACTTGCGCTTTTCCTTATTGCCTTGTCTGTCTCCTGACGGCGATGAACTCCTTGAGCTTCCCAGCCTTGATTAACTTCTCTACCAAGCTCTGGAGATGGAGACATTGTATCGTGTCGTGATCTCAGTGGTAATTGTAGTATTTGTTTAAGTTTCAAAGCACATGTTTGTCTTCATCGGTGGGGCCTTCCTAAAATACTCCTTGTTTTGTTTAAACCCTATATTTTTTGATATACGTGCGACCGTTCGAAATACTTGAACTGTCTTCGTTCAAGGTATCGATTCTGACCCTTCCCTTGCCTTGATTCTCTCACGGTTGTTGGTTATTCCCTCGGTGTTGTCGACCTGCAGGATTCTGGTCTTCCCTCGACTTTTCTCCCTCGTCATTCGTCTTCATCTTCTTCAACTGATGGTCAGATGACCCTGGCTTGGTATGAGGGACATTAGCATCCTCGACGTGGATTTACATGTTGTTCATCTCCAACAGTTCGGGGAAAGATGTTAGTTCAAGCAGATTCAAGTCTTACTTGAATCTCCCTTCGTTTACCCACTGTGTCTGAGCTATCCGAGCAATCAAAGGTTGCGAACCTTTTATTTCCAATATCTTCTTCTGAAACTGATTGATCTAAGAACGTAGACTTTTGTTCTCCTTTTACTTTATCTGAAGGAGAGCTTGAGATTTCTTCCTCTGATCTGCATATTGGTGAAGTACGCTACAAAGAGTTTTTTGAATTTTATGAAGGTTGGAATGATACCAACCAGAAGATTCAAGAACCAGTAAAGAGTCGATTCCTTAAGCTTTGTCAGAAAAAGGTGACACTTCATCGTATCGCTGATATGCATGATTCTGATCGACGATTCAAAAGAAGTCAAATGGTTGGTCGGATCACTTTTGCCCCTATAGAAATCCAAATGAGGAAACCTTATCTTTGTCAGGGGTATCACCTCCAAAATATGTCGGGTGAAACCTCTGTCAGGGGCAGACTAAGTAGGTACTTCGGTGTGTTCCACCCGATGCCTGACCATTGGTGTAGATTTGATGTTTGCCTGTTGTTGAGAATCTGCTTCTCCTTCCATCACTCGATTACTGGCTCCTCCGTTGGGCGCCGAGGGGATCCCTCTGAGGGCAAGTTCCTTGAGATTCAACCTCGAGAAGCGAAGCTCGAGCATTCTTTTGCAAGATTATTTGTCAAAGGGCCTCGAATTGACCCATCATCTGTTCCATTAACTCTTGAACCCGTTGTTGGATTTTTTGGTTTGCTGATCTCAATTGAACTCCCTATGCACTGTGTCTCTTTGTTATGATTCGTGGTAGTAATTTTTTTCGCTTCTCGTCTATGGCATATCCATGCTCATCACATCACATTTTAGGATGTTGAATCTTATTTTGTCTTCTTGGAAACATGCCCCGAGAGAGAGCTTGTGAGGAGATAAGTGAGAGAGAGAAGAGAGTGAGTCCAATGTGTTAGAGAATTCTCCCGTATGAGGATTCAAAAGGAAGATGTCACTTTATTGATGTCATGACATCCTATTTATAAATGTCTCAAAATACACTTACATAAATGGTATTTGTCCAAAGCATTGAATCGACATATTTGTTAAGTAAAATTTACATTGTGATGCAAGTAAAATCTGATGTCGGTCGATGGTTCAATGTTTGAGTCGACTGACTTTATCGACCGACCACAGGCCTCTCGAAGAGATTCGGTAATTTGTCAGAAGTGTGTGTTCACTTGCTTGTATCCTCTTGTTCAGTGGATCTGTCGTTCGGAAGCTTTCGTCGGTCGAAGCTCCATGTTGGTTGATTCTGCCATAAAATCGACCGGAGCTTCTTGATAAAATTTAAATTCATTAGTGAGGAACTTTATCCGCACGCCTCTATCGTCGGCCTTTTGATTCCCTCAAGATTCGTGCCGACATTTTTATAGTATACAGTAGAATATGTACTTCGATGAAAAAAAGAGTTGTGAATTTAGTTTGGAGATTGTTAATTGCCAAAAATGGATTTGAATTTCCGCTCAATGAGCCAAAAGTATGGATCAAATTTTTTTCAAGATGATTTCGAGCCATACACAGATTAGCTCAAACTAGCTAAATATCAGCTCAAATTTTTATTTTGATTTACAAAGTTATATATACTGCTAAAATCAAATATAATGAGCTACAAGCTGATTTCAAGCTGGAATGGATCCAAAGAAATCAGTTTGAACCATCTTGCTTTGATTCAAGCCGGATCAAGCCAATATCGAGTTGAAAGGAATCCAAATAACTCAAATTTGAGCTAACTCGTTTTGATTTTAAGTCGGATCAAGCTCGATTCATTTCAAGCCGAGCAAGCTCGAAATCGAACGTAACGAGTCACGAGCTGATTTTGATTTAAACTCAATCCAATCAGCCTGATTTCGAGTTAGCCCCAACTCAACTCGAAATCGATCTATGAACAACCCTAAGCACAAATAAATGAAAACTATTATTTATGTAAACTTTATCCTCTTTTTTGGGTCTAATCAATCATTTTGAAGACAAGATGACATTGTTTGATTAGCATTGGGTGCGGCCTTATCCTTTTGGTCGGCGGTATCATCTCCAATCACACCATAGAAAATAGTTTATGATTAAATTGCTATAATTGTCCACTTGCAAAAATGTCACTTTAGTCCAAAATTTTTTTAAATTTCAAATCCTTCAACACTTTTAAGAATTTAGCAAAGTTTTTTGTCTAATGCACTCCAAAGAAAACAAAACATCCATTTTGCTCTTTTCTAATGACTAACTATAAAGGGTTTTGGATGCATAATAATTTCATATTTTTCTTATGTTTTATGAATGGTCATAAATGTCATAAATAAAACCATTTTGGCATCATAATAAGCAGGAAAAAACAGGCAGAAGGAACACTTTATTGCAAATTTTGTCTTATGATACATAGTGATGTTCAACTTTATTTATTGTGCAAAGTAATCACCTTATTGATTTCTTACAAGTATGTTTATATTTTAATCTTAATGTTTTAATGAATCAAATTTGGACACATATAGTGTATTTTTTATGTATTTTTTCATATGGCTACTTTAATTTTCTCCTTCAATTTTTCCTTATTTCGACAAAAAATGATAAACTATATCCCGAGAAAAAGGATAAATGTAATAGGAGATAGGGAAATTCACTTATAATCAAGAAAAACTTGAAATTTTTTTTAGATATAATTTTAAGAGGGTTCGAATATAAGCCCACTAATTAAGGCATATTAGCTCAATTTGTTGATTAAACCATCGAATTTTGAAAACAAGTTGAAGTTAAGCCCTAATTAGAACTAAGATCGAGCCAAACTTAAAAGCCAAAAATTGAAAAAAGATAAGATTGTGCTTAATCAAATTTGGTTCTACATATTTTTGCTAGATTCATACACGAATCCGTGTTAGTTATCCATATTTTGATTGTTTGATATAATTTGCATTATCTAAAGGGATTTGCATATTCTTTTTCATGCATTTATAATTAACATTGATCAAATATATTTTGTGTAGCCTATTCATAACGCCCAAATTGTATTAAAAAATTGGATTAGCTCTAGATTGATTCAAGTTTCAATCAAAACTTGACCCTAGAGCATAATTAGTTCAAATCGAGCTCGATGCTTCCCTTCGTTAATCATAACTCTTTCAACCTACTCCAAAGGCCTACTTCATCGTCGAAAGAATAGGACAGCTTAAAAGGTTCTAACTACTATCCATGGTGCAAAAAATATGCATGAATTAGTTGTAAAGGCCAGTTAATTTATCTTAATCTTCTTTCACGATAATTAATGTGGATTGCATGATTTAAGATTCCATATCGATGGGCACGTCGAGTACTTTGAGTTCATGAAAGGAAACGAGGGTAAGAATCAGTCCTATTTTATTCTTTAAATAAAGCTTTTGTTTTCCCTTACTTTGTTGTGTAAGACTATGAAGCTCCTTTTGTTATAGATTCTTATAAGATCATCTAAATTGCATTTTAAAATGTAATCTAATAATTCTTTCTTGTACCTCACTTTGTTGTGTAAGACTACGATGCTTCTAAAGATTCTGAGAAGTTTTAGATCAAAATACCCCCAATAAAAAACAATCTTTTATACTCTAAAATTGCTTCTTACATTGTAATTTCATTTAATCAACTAAGATTCTCATGAGTAAGGTTTGAAACTGAGGATGATGTTCTTAATCATGAGATGGACATTTTTGCTATCATAGAATGATGTTCTAATCACTCCAATATCTCCTTCAACTTTGGTATATTGACTCCCTAATTTTAGCTTCATCCATGTCACTGACACCCCATCAAATTTCGATTCATTAGACCTCTCATTTTTTTTTATATAATTCATCTCTATTGGTAACGACAGTTAAAAGCTAAACTAATTGAAATAATCACAAATTCTTTCATGCCACAATTCCATCAAAACTATTTGTCGATGCCATCACCCTTCTCATGATCGAATATCATTACAAGTCAAAATGAATATCATCTACGTAGATGTCCCCAGTCACGAGAAAAATGATTTAAAGTAAGTTATAAATAAAAAAAAATTATCTTTCTTTCTAGATATTTTAGTTCAAATGTTATTTAGAATTTATTTCCTTGAATAAATAGATGAGACCAAAATCTTATCCAAATACTTGATCCAGAAAAGATAACAAGTCAGTCGCTCCTTATTTGAAGTATCTATAAGTAAATCAAACTTGTTTTAGATTAAAATATAAATAATCATTTTTTAAATATATTTTAACTTTTATAAAAAGGTGATTGAAGAGGAATGATTGAGACTCAAATCATAAAATATTTTACTTAAAATTTATGATCTCCTAAGAAATAGGGTTAAAAGACAAAATCTCCACCTTTTATCTTTTGATGTAGCCGTTGGCTCTTTCTTGAGAAAGCATTTGCACCTTACACTCTCATAGCCATACCGGTTCAAAAGGCAAAGTACCCTCCGGACGCAATCTCTCTCCACATCCAACTACCGGTCCGGTCCAATCGAACCGCTGGTTCAGCCGGATTCACCCGGCTCTGTCTCCAATTTCCAACCGAAAATGCGCGCCGGCCGCCGGCTGGGCTTTCTCTACCCGAAAAATACCTTGCGGCTCGCAGCGCCCCCTTATAAATGCTCCCACCCGGCCCCTTTTATCGTTCCTCGGCAATACCCAATTTCACGGCCTTCCGTCAGCTGATGCGATTCATCTCCCCTGCTCTCTTCTCATACCGAAACCCTAACCCTATCCATCTGCTTGCTTTCTTCGAAAGGTCTTTGTCTCTATCCTTCTCTGGATTTCGATATATCTGCTCAGATCGTTCCTACTTGTTTCCGTCGTCGTGGTTTGGTTGGAATCTCCGGCGGAATCGGCTAGTCCATCCGTCGAGGCCGCTTTCGGTTGCGTCGGGTTTGGCCTCGTCTTCTGCGTCTTCCTTTGCTTCTGTCGAGGGAGCCATGTCTGTGGTGGCTAGCATGGCCGACGAGGCCATTTCGCCGGCGAAGAAATTCTGGTTGAAGTCACAGAAGGAGGCTATGCTTGCTAAGTACACGCCGTTTGTGGTCTGCTTAGCGTCGGGAAAACTTGAGCTGGACACTTTCCGACACTACATTGCACAGGATGTTCATTTTCTCAGATCGTTTGCTCGCGCGTAAGATGATGAGATTACGTTTCCCTGATTTAATGTGCTTTATTGTCACCGTTAGTCTTTGGCTTGGGGTTTTTATTCTATTACTCCGCCTGCTAATGATGTTACTTTAGATTTGAGTCGGCGTTTATGATGCGTTGTTTATTCTTTTCGTATCTTATGCTTTAAGATTTTGTGGTGCATGATGCTTCGTATCATTAATGTTTATTTTCTTTCTTAAGGTTGTCTTGACATTGGAATCTTTTGAGGTTGTCAAGTGGCCATCTAACATTATTGGATGTCAATCAGTTTACTGTTTAGACATCTTGCTTTTCTTGCCGCTGAATAATATTTTCCTTGTGCTTTAATCCTTGTTTAGGTACGAGAAAGCTGAAGAATATGCTGACGATGATGATGCCAAGGCTGCAATATCTAAATTGTGGAGAACTATCACAGAGGAGATGAAATTGCACAACTCTGTTCTCCAAGTAAGCTTTAGCTCTTCTTTAATTTTGATTTTTATTAAAGTTCAACTCCTTTCATTTCGTACTCGATGGTCGCATTAATATTTTTCTGTTTTCTTGCCTCCCGATTAATTAACAATGTTAAAATTTTAGTTCTCAAGTAATGCAGTATCACTCAGCAAATATGAAGCGCTTCTATGACAAATTGAAGAAAATCTCTGCATAGCTATCACTAATATAATATGTTCGAGATTTTTTATGTTAGAAGATTTATGTCAAACTAATAATTTGGAAGAAACTGATAGCATGTTCTCTAGAAAACCAATTTAATATAATAAGGGTTGACAGGATGAGCTTGATATTCTTAGGTGTTCATTGATAGAGAGGGTTAGCAGTTTCTCCTTTGCCTTGACCCTTCACAAGGAAGCAGCTTATGATTTTTTTCTCCAAATGCTGGAGCGAATGATTAACCAGAGAAGAATGAAATGATTAACTTGAAGTTTGCATTAAGTTTTGAAATGTTGCTTGTAGTGTGTGATAGAATTTTTGGTAGAACCGTTGAATTGTTATCCGGCTGAAATCAGACAAATGGTAAATATTTTTGCATTGCAGTTTAGGTGCTTCCTTTGTTATTGTTCATTTTTTTGCAATCGCACTACGTGTGCAGTTTCTATGATGTGTTGATTTTAAGCTCATGATGACAGTGATCTAATTCGTCGGGATAACTTCTCATCACTTGCAACACACATTGTGGTGTTTTAGCGGCTAGGATCAAGCACGTGAAATGCTTTTATTTTGAATGAGATCAGTTTGAACTTCATGACTTCTTGCTTTAAATATGAACATCATATGCTTGATTTGATTCAGTTTGGTGTAATTCCATGGGTTTCTTATCATAGGAAAGGCTTAAGTATCTTGGTCTTTGATGAAATAGAGCCTGCATTCTGGTGGAGAGATTTTTTGTTTTTGTGTCTTCTACTTCAAATTATAAAGCCTTAAGCTATAACCAAGGAAATTTTAGGAGTTATATGTAAGCGGACTAATCTTGGTTTATATGAAATTGTATCTTTTTTTTTTTTTGTAACCTGAATTGATGATTTGTGGTCTTTGCAAATATCTAGACTTGATTATTCTCTTGATTTTCTCCACACTTCAATTTCTAGCATTCAGAATCACTATTGGGGCAATAATGAAAATTTGGCAGCATATTTCTCTTTTTTTTCATGGTATTTCTATTTCTCTTTCTTTCATTACTTTCCATTTATAACTTGTAAAATGTGAGAGAGCCTAGCCCTCTTCAACTTTGTTAGATGATAAGCAATTAAGCTTTGTACGTTAAGTCCTGTTTGGGTTGGTTGATTTATATTTTTCTTGGCTTGATATTTTTTTATTCTTAATTGACCTTCAGCCATGCATAATTTTTTTTACAATCTTAACAATCTTATAAAGCATTTTGTAAAGCCATAGATGGTTTTCAATCAACTTTAGATAATGATTCTCGTGTTCATCTGAAATGTTCTACGCACAAGTTGAGTAATTAATAGGCCTATATTTTTATGTTCTTGTGTTTTTTACCACTGTTTCATAGGTTCAAATGCATTTAATAATTTGGGCATATACCCATCAAATTATGAACAAGTTTCATGCATCTAATTTAATAACTAAGGTGGCATGAAAATATAATGACATATAGTACTACTGATTTTGCCCATTGGTAGGCATTCTAAGATAGGATGAAACTCGTATGATTTCATATATTTTTTGATAGTTGATGAGCGGATCAGCATGATTAATTGATTTTTTATTTATGTATTTGCATTTCAGATTTACTAGAAATTTGTTATTTTTATTTTATTTATTATTTTCATGATGGTTATTATAATTTCTAGAATTTTGGTTTTCTATCCATATTTTAAATAGTACCATATGCTTTTAGAAGAACTTAGTCATGATAAGTTGAGTGATTATTTTTACAACCCATATTTTGGCTTATTAGTTTTTTCCGTTTTTAACATAACTTATAATGAGCATTGAACAATTCATATGCTTGAAGGATTCAACATCTATATTATGAGAATTCAGTTTAATGTTCTTTTATCCTTGTGCTTTTCACTTTTCTCTTACTATTGAATCTATAATTTTTCTGGTCTACTGTACTTCACTTCTGTACCAAAGCGATAATCCTGGTATTTTTGCACTCTCCTTCAGAAATTTCATTCTCTTTCATGCTATTTTTATGCTTATTTTTTTATTTCCTAAATCATTGGTCATCGATAAAAAATTCTTACATTTTTATTCCCACCATGCAATTTTTTCTAATATCCTGTACTTTTTCCTCTCTCCACTCAAGTGCCTCCTCTCTCCTCTTTTGAGACAGCATTTTAAACACCATTTTGTACAATTCTCTATTATAAACTTTCTCTTTTCCCTTTCTTGCTCTCTTCTTTTCTATTCTCTTTCATACTACCACGTCTAAAAAAAAATAACACTCAAATATTTCAAAAACTATCCAGTTCAGAATTTATAATTTAAATTCAAATATAATTCAAATCATTGACAATTTCTGGAATCTACTCTACAAAAGTAGCCAAACTATCCATTTGTTAATTTATAGTTAATTTAAGTTAATTTAAATCACTGACCTTTTTCCAAAATCTTCACTACTAAATTGGCGAACCCCAATCCATTTCATCTTATAGTTTTGCAGCCTGAGGTCCAGGCATGAAATCCCAGGAATCCCATGAACCCTCTTTACACTTGAAGTAAAGCTTTTGTTTCTTAAAAAACTGAGCTATCATCTTTTTATAAAATTAAAAGATAAAGATGTAGTGTGAGGCTTTTTTTCTTTTCCAAGGTTTTTGATACTTTGAAGAATTGTCAAATTTTTCCTAAGAATATTGCATCAAGATTGAGATTTAATGTTTACTTATGTTGCCATCGTATGCGAGTAATTTATTTGAGTTGGCATTATACTGTCATGTCCATGTTCTTGTTTTTGGTAACTCTATTTTTTATAGATGTATGGCCATATCGTTAGTTGCATTTCAGGATGCTTTAATGCATCTTTTTGTATTATGATTATTCCATGAATCTTGATGCACTAATAGTTGAATTAGTCTGGCTAAACATTTTTGGGCGACTGAATATACGGTGGATATGATTAGATCGGGATGCTTGTTAAGTAAAGAGAATCATGAAAACTTAGAATATAATTTTTATTAGGTGATGGAAGTGAGAGAAGCTATTTGGCATATAATTTTTTAAATGAAATAACTTGGAAATCTTAGAGAAATAACCTCTTGTTGGTTCCTTCATTATCTAATGGCTCCGTAAGGTTGCCACCTAATGAGAAATAAACCTTCATACACATTAATGATCTAGTGGATCTGTTCAATAATGGGCCAAATGTCATTCAGATAGATCTTCATGGCCATCATTATTGACTTGAGAATGCTAGGAAGATTTCATAGATCTTAAGAGTAAATGTAGACTTTTAAGAGATCATAAAGACCCCTGAGATCTTGAATAAATTGTTATTCTATTGATGATCATGATGGTTAATTAAGATCCTAATTATCATGACATAGATCATTGGGTTCATTTTGATCCGCATCTAGATGCCTCTGAAGCAATAAAAAAATTGATGTCAATGCCGCCGTCCATCCTTAGGGACAATGATAGTCTAATGCATTTCTTGATTTTGCATTTGAAGTTGAAGATTTCTTTTATTTTAATTTCATAAGGATCAATCATGAGTTAAATATTCCAAGATTAAATTGGTAAGAGCTGCTAATAGATTATAGTTAGGAGCCTTGAGCAAGATTGTCAATTATTGTACACCCTATTAGGATCTGGACTAGCATGAAATATTGCCTGAGAGAAGTGTCGAATTCTTTTGCCTATTATAAGCTTGTTGTTGATAAGAATTTGATAAGTCTAAGGTAAGACAATCAACCTGTTGATGAATAATTAAATTGTTTTGAAGAATTGAACTTTGAATGTGATTTACAAGAAGAAACATGGTTAATTTTTAGATTTTTGAGTGGTCTTCATTTTGAAATTAAAGGCAGGAGTCCAGTTACTTGAACTTAGCACTGCAGAGGAAGGCGTGCAACTTATCTTAAATATAGTTAGAGTTGTGTCATCTTTAAGCCTGTATTACTTGTTTTTGTTACTTCTATTGGGGGAGTTTATAGATGTCAAAGTCTATTTTTTTTTTTTATGTCCCTAATGTTTCTATTGATAGAATCTACAAATGTTAAACTTTTTTAATTTCTTTTGGGAGAACATTGCATTCAAAAAATTTTTAAATAATTTAGCCATTGAATAAATATCCAATAGACTCACTCATTTTTCATTTTAATCTTATTATTTTTTGTTCCCAAATTGTTCATAATTCACACTAAATGAAGCCGTTTATAATCATATGTTAATTTTTAAAGATGCTCCATTATAGAACATTTAAATTAAAATAAAATATTTATGAGTGCAACTGGGGCACATGCATTCTTTTTTATCAATGTGCAAGATCCTGTTGAAGAGTTAAATCCCCATTGTTTTCTTTTGGGCTTTTAGGAATTAGCTCCAATTTATTCGATAATACAATAGTTTAACCTTGTAGATGATTTGATCTTCTTCTTCTCTGTGTGTGTGTGGGTGTGTGTATTTTTTTTTGAATTACTGTTGAATTTACTAGTCATTTGTTTCTCCGGCATCATACAGTAGGGGGCATGTTGGGTATATTTGCTTTTAAGCTATTGTCTGAACTTACTTGGTTGTGCCTTTCTGAGTTAAGTTATTTTGCAGGATTGGGGAGTTGACTCTAGTAAAGAGATTCCACCAAACCCTGCAACAGTTAGATATACAAACTTTTTGGATGCTACGTCTGCTGGCAAAATTGAAGTAGGAAAGGGCGTTGGCAAAATTGTCACTCCTTTTGAGAAGACGAAAGTTGCTTCTTATATAGTGGGTGCAATGGTCCCCTGCATGAGGCTTTATGCCTTTTTGGGTAAGGAGCTTGAACCATTTCTAAATCTAAATGGAAGTGCTCATCTCTATACAAGTTGGGTGAAAAACTATTCCCCCTCAACCTTTGAGGTAATCTTCAAGTTCTTGACGGTCTTTTATATAAAACAGTGTATTCATGTATGTACTATGATTCCCTTATAGTTTCTCCTTTTCTTTACCTTCAGGAAGCTGCTGTGCAAATAGAAGAACTGCTTGATAAATTGAGTGTTCCTCTAACTGGAGATGAGCTGGATGTTATACAGAAGCTCTATCATCAAGCCATGAAACTTGAGATTGATTTTTTTTTGGCTCAGCCAATTGTTCAACCTTCTGTAGTTCCATTGTCAAAGCTGCATGATCCGAAGAAGCGGCTTTTTATAGTTTCAGACTTTGATTTAACTTGTACATTGCTTGATTCCTGTACCATTTTAGCAGAAGTCTCAATTAAAAAGGAGGCTGCAAAATCTACTGATTTATCTGTTGTTGATAAGCCAATCAATCAGATGTCTTCTTCTGATTTAAGAAACCTCTGGAGGGATTTATCTGGGCAATATTTTGTGGAATATGAGCAGTGCATAGAAAACTTATTAGCAGTTGAAGAAGGTAAATATTGATCACCTTATTGTTAGTTCTTTTCCCTACAGCCTACTGTAGATTGTAATCATCAAATATAAGTAAAAAAGTGATCTTAGCGGAGGGTGAACTGAATTCTTGTTCTTTAATCTGTTTTGTTTCCTCAGCTAAGAAATTTGCTCCGGACGATCTTTATAATCGTCTACAGCAGTTGTCAGAATTTGAGAAAAGGGCAAATTCCAGAGTTATCCAGTCAGGATTTTTGAAGGGAATGAATATAAATGACATAAAACGTGCAGGAGAGCATTTAAATTTCCAAGATGGGTGTTCAGTTTTTTTCCAGAAAATTGCCGGGTCGAAAGAAAGGCTGCATGCAGATATTCATATTCTTTCGTATTGTTGGTGTGAGGATCTCATAAGGTCTGCCTTTACATCAGGTATAATCTTGATTTGTACTGTAGTACCTTTACCTCTTTTAAGAGATGTAATTCCTCAATATCGTCAATTGAACTATATTTCTCGTTTAATTTTGAACTTCAAAGTTCCCATTACAATATGATATTTCAAATGTTGTTTTGGCCTTAATTGCTTAATATTAAATGTTTACTTCTATCATAGTTCTAATTGAAAGAAGTATCAAATTTGACCTGGTTTCTTTTGGCAGACACCTTATTCTTGGTTCTTCGGTCTTCAATTGAACTTCATTTTTCGTTTAAGTTTAAACTTTGAAGTAAATTTTCAACTGGATTCTTTTGGCAGTCACACAATCCTTGGTTCTTCGGTCTTCAATTGAACTACTTTTTTTATTCAAGTCTAGACTTTGAAGTAAATTTTCAACTAGTTTCTTTTGGCAGTCACTTTATCCTGCATTTCTTGTTCCTTCCATCTTCAATTGGACTGCATTTCTTGTTTCTTCCATCTTCAATTGAACTAAACCTCTTAAGTTTGAAGTGTGCGTTACAAAATGAAATCTCACATCATGTTCTTTTTGGCCACAGTAGTTTAATATTAAATGTTCACTTGTAACTTGATTTTATTTAAAGGCAGATAAAATTTCAACAAGTTTTTGTTTTTAATTTTATTTATTTAATTATTTGTTTTTCTCATCCATAACCTTACCTTAGTAGAAGATGCTAAATTTTATTCTTTGATGGCATTGTAAAATTCATGAATTAACCATTTGGCCAATCACAAAATTTGACAACAATTTTAGGTCTTGAAGCACTTAAAGAAAGATGAACCAACTCTTTCAAAAATTATTTCAATGACTAAATAAAGTCCAAAATTTTTGCAACTTTATGGTCTAAACGACTGTCTAGTATCAATGATTTCTACGATGCTAAAATCTCAAATGCATGCCCAAGGTATTGGCCAACACTCACGAATGCTGTCGCTCCATTCTATCAACCAAACTCTCTATATGCTCTACCCAATAGAAATTTATCCATGGCCTTGAATCAAAATATTTATTTTGAAATTTGTGTGGGCCATTTATCCTTTATTTTAAATGTGTTGATTTTAGTGTTAGGTTTTTTTTTTTTTATTACTATTTTTTTAATTTCAGAATTCTCGCCGTCGCGTTTCTCCCTTGTTAGGTTTGTCTCCAAGAACAGGCAGTGCTCCGGTTGTATGTTGCTCCAAGGTGGTGACTATCTCCACATAATCCCTTGCCTCTTTTCCTCCTCGTCTCGCTGCGATCTTCCTTGTGCCCATCTTGTCCTATTCTTGTTGCCAACAACCCTTCCTCCAACCCCCCTCCTGCAATCCCCCTCCCGCCTCCAGGCCTTCCTGCACCTCCAGTTGCTGCCTCCAACCCCTCATGCACCCCAAACTTTTGTTGTCAACCCTTCCAGCACCTCCATCTTTAGCCACTAGCCCTTCTTGCACCCCAACCTGCTGCCGCCACCCCTTCTAGCAACTCGATCTACTACTGCAATCTCCTAGACTGCCTCCAACCAGTTGTCCAGTCGAATTCACCACTTTCGTCCTTTCCTTAGGGGTTCGTTTGTGTGTTTTTATTTTATTCTTGTTTTAAGAGCCATTGCTATGATTATTTTGCATTTTAGCAATGATATGTACGTTCTATTATTCTTGAGGTTAACTCTGGTATCAATTGGTATTAGAGCTAGCCTAACTTTAGTTCTATCCTAGGTTTTCCTTGCATCCTTTTGGCTCCTCACCAAAAACTTTCTTTCCTACTCTTAACCACCTTTATCCCCAAACCCTAATCATGCTATCGCAAAGATGCATGTTGGGACCTATGTGGGTTGTGATATAGCGAGAAATCTATTGATTTCAACAGAAGCTTGCGAAGATTGATAATGGAACCTAGGGGAAATTACCCTCGATCGTGATTGAGAAAATCGAACAGGAGAAAGTGATGGGGATATGAATCCGTCCCATAAGGATGAAGTCATTGATGAGGATGAAAAGCCTTGACGTTTCAGAGGAAATGGGGGGAGGGGGGGTGCCAGTTATTCGTTATTATAAATGTGTTGACTTTAGTTTTAGGTTTTTTTTTCTAATTTTAGAATTCTCGCCGTCACGTTTTTCCCTTGTTAGGTTTGCATCCAAGAACTGGCGGTGCTCCGGTTGTATGTTGCTCCAAGATGGTGACTATCTCCACATAATCCCTTGCCAATTTTCCTCCTCGTCTCGCTGCGATCTTCCATGTGCCCATCTTTTTCTATTCTTGCTACCAACAACCCTTCCTGCAATTCCCCTCCCGCCTCCAGGCCTTCCTGCACCCCCACTTGTTGCCTCCAACCCCTCATGCACCCCAAACTTTTGTCGTCAACTCTTTCAGCACCCCCATCTGCAAGCCACTAGCCCTTCTTGCACCCCAATTTGCTGCCACCACCCTTTCTAGCAACTAGATCTACTGTTGCAATCTCCTAGGCTGCCTCCAACCAATTGTCCAGTCGGATTCACCACTTACGTCCTTTCCTTAGGGGCTCGTTTGTGTGTTTTTATTTTATTCTTGTTTTAAGAGTCATTGCTATGATTATTTTGCATTTTAGCAATGATATGTACGTTCTATTGTATTTCAGGTTAACTCTGGTATCAATTGGTATTAGCGATAGCCTAACCTTAGTTCTATCCTAAGTTTTCCTTGCATCCATTTACTCAAACCGCCCTCCTCACCAAAAACTTTCTTTCCTACTCTTAATCACCTTTATCCCCAAACCCTAATCATGCTATCACAAAGATGCGTGTCGGAACCTACGCGGGTCGTGATATAGCGAGAAATCTATCAATTTCAACAGAAGCTTGCAGAGATTGATAATGGAACCTAGGGGAAATTAGTCTTAATCGTGATTGAGAAAATCGAACAGGAGAAAGGGATGGGGATATGAATACATCCCATTTGATGAGGATGACAATCCCTGACGTTTCAGAGAAAATCGAGAGAGGAGGCTACATATGGAGGACACATGGATTTTAGTATCGAAGTGGACCTACCAAAGTTCGATAGAGTTATGGATCCCCACGATTTCATTGAATTACTATAATCAGTTGAGAGTATCTTCAATTACCAATAAGTTCCAGATGATAAAAGGATGAAGCTTGCATCCATCAAGTTGAAAAAAAGCGTTTTCTTGTTGTGGAAAATTTACAGAGATGAAGAAAGAGGGGAGTGACAAGATTACTGAATGGAAGAAGTGGGGAATGAGATGCAGAGAAAATACCTACTACTTCACTACTGCCAGGATATGTTTTTGAAACTCCGCTACTTGCAGCAGAGAGACTTATTGGTGGAGAAGTTTACGACGCAGTTTGACCAGCAACAGATGAAGTGTGAGTTGGTCGAGCCCGATGAACATACCATAACCCGTTATTTGAGAGCCTGAAGCCTGCTATCAACATCGTGATACAGCTGTAGCCTATTAGTATTGGGAGATGTGTAGATGTTAGCTTTGAAGGTGGAAGGACAACAGAAACAAAACAGACAACGACCCCTCATTCAGACAACAATTCTCATTCATGACTGCAGTTACAACTATCGACAATGGTTTCTCGGGAGGAGTCAGAAAGACATAATGCGGAAGTGATAAGACATCTGAGTGGAAAGAAGCCATAAAAGTGTGGCTCGCCCGGTACAATGCCTGTCAGGAAAAGTTTTAGATGACACAACTATGGACACCTGGCCTTCGGCTGTCCCAAGTCTTAATGGATTGTACGAGTGAACAATCATGTCTTTTGGATTGTCTAATGCACCCAACACATTCATGAGATAAATGAACCGGGTATTCCAAGCTCGTTTTGGGAAATTCATGTTGTACTTCAAAGACATTTTAGTATATAGCAGATCCAAGGATGAGCACTTACAACACCTGGTGACGGTATTCGAGATTTTGAGATCAAAAACATTGTGCGCCCTTCCAAAGAAGTGCCACTTTCTAATAGTTTATGTATGTTTTTTGGGTTATATCATGTCTAATGCAGACATTCAACTGGATCCTATAAAGCTCGAGACCATTGTGAACTGGAACACACCGCAGTCTTTCACCATTCTGAGATAAATATTAAGACTAGCATCATTTTGCAGGTTATCTATTAGGAGCTTCAATGCCATCACCCTTGACTGAGCTTTTGAAAGGAGAGAAATTCTAGTGACAGATGCAGCTCATACCCGTTTTGACACGTTGAAGGAGAAGGTGACTCGAGCATCAATTTTTGCATTACCAGATTTCGATCAACTATTTTAGGTGGTGTGTGATGCATCCAACGTGGGGATAGTAATGTTTAGCCAGTGAGGTCACCTCATAACATTCTTCAGTCAGAAGCTCTTGATCACCGAAGCCATTACCTATTGACGAGCGAGTTCAGTTTGTTCATGGATCATGAGACTTTGAAATTCTTGAACATCTAATGTAAACTGAAGGGCCTTTACACATCTTGGGTGTTGCTCTTAGCGTCGTTCCAGTTCATGCTTAAGCATAAGGAGGGGAGCCAGATCCACGTAGAAGAAGCACTGAGTTGTTGTAACTTGTTGATTTCGGCGATGCAGGCTGGAGTCGTAGGCTTTGAGGTAGTAAAGGGACTGTATGGTACATATGAGAATTTTATGAAATTTGGTAGCAGTGTCTGGAGAAACATACCGAGCACTAAAGAGCTGATGGTTAGTTGTTCTACTAGAGTAAGTTGTATATTCCTAGATGTTCACTGAGGGAGTTCATTGTTTAAGAAAGCCATAATGGAGGACTTACAGGATATGGAGCAGCACGTCAGACAATGCTAGATTTGTCACGGGTGGATGTTAGCATGGATTTTGTGGTGGATCTCCCGAGGAAGCAACAAAACAAGGATTTTGTGATGGTGGTGGTAGTTTGATTTTCAAAGATGGCGCACTTCATACCGTACACTGGACGCTGGATGCGTTGCATGTCGCAAATTTGTACTTCTTGGAGGTCGTGAGACTACACAAGATACCCAAGGCCATCACTTTCGATAGGGTGTCAAGTTTCTGAGTTATTTTTAGCCCTGTGATGGAAGCTAGGCACTAAACTTTAATTCAGTTCACCAGCTCACCCACAAACAGACAGTCAGACCGAGGTAATAAACATGAGTCCGGGGAAACTTCTAAGGTGCTTTGTGGGGAATAATATTAAACAATAGGATTTCATTTTAGCTTAAACCGAGTATGTTTACAACAGATCCATGAGTGAGACTATGAGATGCATCTCATTTGAGATTGTTTATGGGCACAACTCGCTCACTCTATTTGACTTGATACCTCTCCCATCGAGATTAGTGAGGATGTTGAGGATAGGGTGCAACAGATTCATAAGCTTCATGAGGAGGTTGGGAAGGAGATCACTAAGCAGAATCGCAGGTACCAGACAAGGGCAAATAAGAATAGGAAGTGACTATTCAGGAGGGGGATTTAATGTGTATCCAGCTGAAGAAAAAAAACATTTCTTGTGGTAGCATTTAGGAAACTCATGCCCAGAGCAGGTGGGCCTTTTAGAATACTCCATAAGCTAAATGACAACATGTATAAAATTGATCTACCAGGGACCAATGTTTTTGTTATGTTCAATGTAAATGACTTGACACCATACTACAAAGAGATAGAAGCTTCGATGAAAGAATTCTATGCTTCCCCAACCCTGGGGGACTAATGCGAGGGCTAGGGGCTTGAACCTGCCAAACTGTTTCAACATAGAGGCTGAACAAAACTGACCCTGCTTAGGGTTGTGTTATCGCCCAATGGGAGGGGGTTTCCCTCCTAGTTATTCGTTATTATAAATATGTTGTTTTTTTCTGTTAGGGTTTAGTTTTTTTTTCTTGATTTTAGAAATCTTGTTGTCAGCGCTTCTCCCTTATTAAAGTTGGTGTTGCTCCATGGCAGACAAATTAGAGAGTCGTCTTAGATGGTTTGTTCACATTAAACATCGACCATCTGGTGATTTGTTTGAAGAGTAGATGTTTTAGACTCGACTTATGTTAAGGTAGAGGTAGACCTAGAAAGACTCGGGCATATTGTATAAAAATGATCTTAATTTATTAGAATTTAATGAAAATATGGCAATCAATAGGACGCAATGGAGACAAAGGATTCATGTAGCCCACCTCACTTAGTGGGATAAAGGCTTGTTGTTGTTGTAGCGTTTCTCCCTTGTTTGGGCTGTATTCAAGGACAGGTGGTGCTCCAATTATATCCTGCTCCAAGTTGGTGAGTATATTCACATGATCCCTGGCCTATTCTCCTCTCCAGCTCGCTACAATCTTCCTTGTGCCCATCCTTTCTTGTTCCTACTGTCAACAACTCTTCCTGCACCCCCATTCATTGTCGCCAACTGCTCTGCTGCCTCGAGCCCCTCCTGCACCCCCACCTGCTGTCGCCAGCCCCTCCTGCATCCCAACCGTTGCTGCCAATTCTTTAGCACCCTCATATGCTGCCAATTGCTCTTCCTACACCCCAACCCGCCGCAGCCACGCCTTCCGGTAACCCTATTTGCAGCCTTATCTTTTACCGCCTCCCACTAGCTGTCCAGCCAGGTTCACTACTTTCGTCCTTGCCCTAGGGGCTTGTTTGTGTGTTGTACTATTTTATTCCTATTTTAAGAATTATTGTTTTGATTCCTTTGCATTTTTAGCAATAATATTCGCATTCGGTTGTCTTTTGGTTTAACTCTGGTATCATCACTACACTCACATCTCATCCACTTCGCTCCCCACTTGGCTCTCTTTCTCATATTCTATATTTCTCTTATCTAAAAATTTGCATTTTTAATAGATTTGAGGTCCTTGGGACTATTTGGGGCTTGTTTCATTTATTTAATTTTTTTAATTGTTGTCACACATACGTTTAGCTAATGTTTTCTTGATATTTCCTTTAGATTTTTTTTTGAAGTTGTTTTTAAAATAGGATTTGTTTAAATGTGGTACTTGTAAAAATTGTTTATCATTTTTTAAAGAAAATACTTATAAAACTCGCGATAACTTTTTTTAAAAATTACTACTTACAAAATAGCTTTATAATACCTTACATCAATTTAAAAAAAAAAAATTCTCCCAGCTTTTACAATCACCCTTACAAA
This sequence comes from Papilionanthe hookeriana x Papilionanthe teres, assembly GCA_022702705.1. NCBI lineage: Eukaryota > Viridiplantae > Streptophyta > Magnoliopsida > Asparagales > Orchidaceae > Papilionanthe > Papilionanthe hookeriana x Papilionanthe teres. The sequence goes on along the minus strand of CM040428.1, from coordinate 35,850,072 downwards.
AAGTTACCACTGCCTTAGCCTTTTTTGGAACATTTTTTTTTACTGGCTTTAGGCTTCGTTTGAAACAATGACAACGTTCGACAAATTTCTTTAAAAACTGCATTCGTTGAACTAGAGTATATGAGCTACGATCTGAAACGACAAAAATTTATTGTTCTTGCGAAAGAACTTCGGAAGAAAATCTTCTCCCGCATTTTCACGAAACGAAAATTTTTGCAGATGTTGACGTTCGCTCCAACTGAATGGAACTTCAACTAAACGATAAAAAACAGTCCAACCAAAAGTAAAGGCAAAAAATTTAATTAAAACTAGATTAGGAACAAAATTAAAAATCATTTTAAAAGATAAAACTAAGAAAAATGAAAAAAATATAAATAAAGATAAAAAAAGAAATAATACATTTAACGCATTTTCAATGACCAGTTAATGATTTTCATATTTACCTCTTGAAGGAACAATTATTGTCTTATAAGGCAAGTGCATAAATAAGTGCTCCATTGATTTGAAAAAGCCATGTCGAAATATTCATTCTATAATTTACATACAAGATTATTATTGTTTAGTTCAGTCTAAAATGAATGTTCTCTCAAACATGTGGAGCATAACTCTTTAAATAATTGACTTATTTCTTTTAGTGGATTTTAAGTTACTTTTGGTAAGATAATAAAAACATCTGAAAATAAATGCGTATGAAAATATGTCAGCTATTTTTCCTTGTGCCAATTAGTTTTAGTGGAAATTACATAAAGAGCACTCAAAACATTGCTATTTAAAAAATCAAGCACCACTTTCATTGATTTTCATTCAAATATCAAAATTCATGAGAAACGCCCAACCCATAGTTTTTTTAATTTTTATCAAATTCTCAATGTTTTGATCATGACACAAATGCATCGGTTTGATAGTTCAAAAAATCACTTGGGTGCTTGACTTATAAATAACAATGTTTGAGGTGTTTTGTATGTAATTATCCCTAATTTTTAAGGTCACATTTAGCATATTAAAGGATGTGAACCAGTTCACACTGCTATTTAATGTTTTAATGCAAGTATTTTTGTTTAGTTTTTCGCTTTAAGATCTTTTCATTGCATAATTTAGAGCTATTAATCTTTTTGTATGCAGTTGTATGCAGCACTTTTTAAGATCTGTCATTGTTTCATGTTATTCCTGATTCTTCCTTTGATGAATATCTTATTCTTAAATATATTGTCAAGAAAATTTTCTTATATGCATCACAACTAGATTATGTAGATTAAATTTATTGTTGAATAAGTTAGGCTTCAAAAAATATCGCGGTTCATCTAATTATGGTTATCATCATAATTTCGAAGCCTAGATTGTTCTATATTGATTAGTAATTTTAGATATCCTAGAAATCTTTTGTAATTGCTTTTTCACTATGCTCTTCTAAAAATCATCATTATTTTTTTCTAAGCATAGGGGATCTGCAATAAGAAAATTTGATGCCAATCAAATCTAGAATTTTTATTGCTATTTTAATGGGAACAGTTGATGATTCCATTTAATCAGAGAAGGCTAGTTTTCCTGCAATACTTCTCTCGGATAGCATACCATAAGTTGTAAAATGTTTAATTGCCCATAGAAGCAATTCTGTTTATTTTAAGTTTCAATTTTTATAAGATGTCATACATATGCATGCATTCTTCTCATAAAATAAAATTTCTCTACCAAAGACTTAAGTAGACATTTATTTTACTATTTGGATTGTTTTGACTAGAAACTATCCCTTTAATAAGCCTGCATGGAGTTATTATTCACATTTCATTGAGAGATTTAAGATTTAACTAATGGCTTTTCAGTTTGAATATGGTCAATCAGATTGGATATATAAAGTGAAACTATTTACACATAAGCCAAGTATAAGATTTTGTTGATTTTTAGCAATGTTTTTGTGTGTGCGATCTAAGTGTATTCGTGCATCAAACATTTGATGCATGGCATATGACACTAGGTTTTTTTCTTTTCTCATGATGTCATAATCTATGCTCACTTGAGGCTTATAAATGCATTGATAAGTAGTATAACCTCTTAAAGGGAACTTCTCTCTGTTTATGCTGTGTTTTAGTTTGTGATTTATATGAAGGTGATCCGTAATGGCTGCATTCATTCACATTGTTGTCATCATTGTAATACTTCATGCATCCATTAGTACAATAGTTAATCTTCTTGCTTGTAAACTTAATCGGGACGCTAATTTTTAGATCTTAGTTCTCAATTTCAATACATTATATTCTATTTTAATGCAGTAACAAATAACACTTAAAGTTACTAATAAGCATACAATAACGGTTGTTGAGTTGCAACATTATTAAAATTGTCGGTTTATATTATGCTTAGGTTCTTCAACAGTTGTTTATACAAAAAGTTTAACCAATTTGGAGGCCGGTTGATTTAAATATCATGTCTTGGTAGGAAAAAATTGTGACTAGTTGAATCACCATAATGGACATCAGCACAATCTGTTTCATACTCCCTTTGTAATGTCCAAAATAAAAAACTCTTTGAAATTTCCTATGATATAAATCTCATAGCATTAAAAAATTTTGGTTTTTATGCTTAGAATTAGGGCTCTTATATTTTCTTTTGTAATGAGTAGGTGATTTTTACATGCCTCATAAATACATGCCTCGTAAATTAAAAAATCAAACTCCATCAAGAAATTCAATTAATCCTGTCTAAGAAGTCCGTTATACATCCTAGATTAACCTGTGAGTAAAAAGTATCTTAAAATTTAGCGGTTGAACATTGTTTTCTAACCAAACAACTTAATCCCCAAGAGCCCAAATGCTTAAAAGCATCTTCTGTGCATTCCATACTGATGCAATAATTAATCAGTACTCTTTCATTATTTAAGTTGTATTAAACTAAAACTTTCCCGTGCAATATATGTCATCTATATAATTTCACATGTAGTTCCAATGCACATTTTAGATGAATGAAAAATGAATGATAAAATGATTTTGGGAACGTGTTACAACTTACATCACTCGTGTAATTACTGATTAGAAAATTTGCATTACTGAGCATGAGCACAAGCGCAAAGTGTGATAATGAGGCCAAATAATGTCCTGAAATATTTTGGGACCCTTAATGCTAACTACAATTGCATGATCCATTTGCTAACAAAAGTAAATAAAATGTATGTTCATTCTTCATTTGAAGAAAAACTTCCTTTCATATAATCCATTTCATCATTTCATGACAAACACAAAGTGGTTTAAAGTCAAATTTTTAAGACCATTGTCTCGACCTTCAGAACACCAAGAATTTAGGTAACAGTTGGATGCCTTAGCATGCTATAAGAAAAAAGCAGAGGGCAGCATGAAACCATGGTAGAAATGCAAGCTTCAAGGCAAGGAGGGAAGAAAGAAAGTTGGAGAACTATACTTTCTTTTAAGTACCAAAATCTCATCTTAAATAGATCTTCAACAGAGCAATGGGACAATGATTGTCACCATACATGTCTTATTGATTCTGGCAGGACCTCATGCACCACCTGTGCAATAGCTGGCCATAGCCAGTTGTGTTTAACTAGCACATACCTAGCTGTAATGACCAGCTGCCCTAACCTACTTTCTGTCTTAAGCTTATACTTACTCAAATGCCTATGTACGTGAGATATTAACAATCATCGGTAGCTATTTCATTTATTTCTCCGACATAAATGTGGGCCACAATGTGCTTGAATCATGAAGTGCTAGAATGTCATCTTTGTGGGCCTTCATTGCATGTTGGTATGAACCACGAAGCTGACAAAATAAACGAAGTCCGTTGCTTAATTCATCCAATCTCAGATCAATCAACTGACCGTTTGGGTTTGAACCAAGGTGCAATCCATAAAGAAATGGGCTCAAATGGCAGAATCTTTCACATTCACAGGGTCAACTTATGATATAGCAATCTACAACTCCAAGAGATGTGCATGTTGATGTCTTTCTTTATTAATTGTGTGCAAGATAATGTATCGAGCTCAAGATGGACCATTAGCCCAAATTTTACCTACACCGAAAGATTGTTACCAGCATGAAACATTGATTTTTTCTTTCTTGTTTTTTTTTTTTTTTTTTTTTTTTGCTTTTTTTTGCCTTTCTTTGTGTATATTATTGTTAGTGCCCATTGACATTCGATTAAATACGAAAGTTTTGATAACCAGTCTCTTTGTGTCTCTACATATCCTTCTTGCCTTGCCTAACTCAACTGCACTCATGAAACTTAGTTAATTTATTATCTATGCTTTTCTTTCCGTTGATCTATGTTTGGTAGCTAAATAGTCATGCCAATAAGAACTAGATACTAATGTTATCCTCTTTTTGTCTATCTAGCTTAAGTCCAGGGATTGTGAAATTTATAACTCGATTTATAGTTCAACTTGACTGAGCTCATAATGGGTTGATGTACCATAGATTTCTCATCATCATTATCAGTATTAGCCCATTCCCGACAATTTGTCTATGCTTCATTTTTGGGGTTTTATGCTTCATTTTATTTGTGGGAAAAGATGCTGAAATTATCTGGTTATGCTTTAGTACGGTGTATTATTACCTTTTACTTTGCATCCTTGAACAATGAATGCTTTTGCACCACCCATGTTTGTTGCACTTTAAAAACATTGACTGGGATTGGATGAAAATTGCTATACCTTAAACAATTTCACTTCCGTTTCACTTGAGTGACGTCCCTTTGCTTTGCTTTCAAGCAATTAGTTCTTGCCCTATATATAGTCTTTTTGCTGCAGCATGCATCAGTGTTATCTAAAGCCTTAGCGTTCTTTGTTTTTTATGTTTGAGCTTAGCAATTGATGCACACGTTTTAAGGTAAGATTGTTCCTGAAGAAATTTCTTTAAATTTAGTTTGTCATGATTGGAACATGAAGTTATGCTACGCCTTTTCATCGGCCTATTCCAACATTTTTGGGGCGTCTCTGTAATCCGTCACTACTCATATCCTGCTATTTGTGAGGAATATTAATTCTATTCTAGGACCTATTATTTTTTATTTATCCTTTATTAATTAATATTTATTTATTTGTTTTTGTTAAACTGTTCATATTGGTGCGTCTTTCGATCTCCATTCCATGTGCCCTGATTTTCTAGATATTATTCCTGTTCATTTCATATTGTTACTTATTCCGCACTGTTCTTCGTTGAAATAGCCATGATTTTCTCCACTAAGCACTGCGAGTCCTTTTAGATGCAATAACATGACGAATAACGGATTGTACTTTTCATTATTTCAGTAGGTTGTATTGCTGATGTAGTTATACACTCGAATGACTTGGAATACAGCGAGTCTATTTCAACTGGTGAAATTGTCAGAAAAATTGAGTCTCCTGTGGAAAAACTCCCTGCCTTCCGGAGCATCTTAGATCAAAGCAGTGATGCGGAGCATATGTCTGTGTACATTGGTGACTCAATAGGTGACTTGCTTTGCTTGCTGGAGGCTGACATAGGTATCGTGGTTGGATCAAGTGGGAGCTTGAGGAGGGTAGGGAAGCATTTTGGTATTACATTCGTTCCCCTTTTTCAAGGTTTGGTTCACAAGCAGAGAGAACTTGGTTCGGATGGCTCATTGGTCTGGAATGCAAAGTCTGGTATTCTGTATACTGTCTCTGGTTGGGCAGAGATACAGGCATTCATTTTGGGGCATGAAGCTTTTTGAAAAAATTGTCGCCTTATACTACCTCGCATTCTACTATACTAGAGAGTGGCGTATTTTTAAGACAAGCCATGCATCGACGTATTCTATATTTGATCGACCTCCTAGAGGTTCTTTGCCCCTTGAGATGAAGCCCTTCTGCGTTTGATCATATGCTTGGGTCATGTCAGGTACATGTTAATTTGGGCATTACAAACATACCACACAATTGTTATGTATTTATATATCTCTCACCTAAACTTTCATATTTAAACACAGCACTCAAATCTTTAATATCACTTAAAAAATAGCAAACTCACCTTTTTAAAGTGGAATACAAATTTTCATGCATAGGTTTAAAACATCAGTGTTATGTATGTAAATATAAAAGTATAGGTGTGAGATATGTAAATACATAAGAATCGTGTGCTAGCATGTCATTTTCCCATGATTTTCAGGCTTCTTTTCCCATCATTTCTAAGGCGCTCATGCTCTTTGAAACTAATTTTGCTTCACAGGTATCATTACCTTGAACCGCAGCTATGGTTTCAGTCTCTGGGCAGTTTATTTGTGCTGTGAATCATCCAATATTATGGGATGATTTCTTTGAAGATATAATCATTTTTTTTTTAAATTGTGAAGATTTATGGGATGAGCTTCGTTTCTAATCGGGGATAGGAACGCTCATTGTAAAATGTTTCCTGGTTTGAATTTTCGACCAAACCACCCCTATCAATGCATGATTATCTGTTTGTTGCTATTTTTTATTTGCGCGTGCTTTCCTGGCAGGCTAGCACGCATGCATTTGCTTTGGCAAAATGCTTTCTCAGACGTTTTATTCGTGACCGAGTCAGGTGACAATTATATATATTGTCAATTCAGTGAAGTTATTTGTATGCCTTCACTTTATTTCTACTGCGAGCATAACTTTAATGTAGCATTATGACTGATCTTTCTCATGTTCTAAGTATATGTTTTAAGTCAGGCAATTTGTTGTAGTGTTGCCAACTGCAAATATTGGGAGAAGGTATTATTTACTAGTCTGAATAAGCACGGAGTACTAACCAAGCTGAGTTCGAGTTCCCCAAGTGCATTGATCCTTACAGCCCTAATTGTTAACTTGCAGCAATTGGATGGCTCGCTTGTCGTGCCATAGTGGCAGTAAGAACTTTGTGATCTTGGATGAAACAGACAAGGCTAGTGGACTACCTATAACTGGTCAGGATTTTGACCTCTCGTAAATGTGTACTACATCCTATTGCTTATCAATAGGACGCATTAGCATACCATATAATAAATCCTTAGTTAAAGCTTTCTCCTTTTTTTTATATATGGATAATTAAAATTTTTAGGAAATTTACGCATCTGTTATCTTGAAAATTACTGTTTTTTTTTTCCTTTGAAACTTCTACATATATGATTTTCTATTAAAAGAAGTTAATTAACGTACTAAATCTGAAAAAGAACTTACTTTTAGACATATTGACCATAGTTTTCGTTCACTTTTACTCAACATGAGATCACTCGAATTACTTTTAAAAAACATAAAATTAGTATCAAATAATACATCAAAGACGATGGCTCGTCCAAGCTTAATGCATGCAAAATAAATTTGCTTCTTCCTGAGTGTTCAGCTGGTTACAAAAATTTCAGGAAGCTATAAGTGGCAGTAGGCAGCCTTTACCTCCTGGACTTCTTGCTAAATGATACCAATGAATTGATCTGAGAGGGAAAAACATATTTCCTTCTAAGAGGCAAGTTTCTCCTTCCCTTTGTTTGATGTAAGCACTGGTGCAATGAGTTATTCATAAAGGACTCACATGTGCTCCTCTCTAGAATCTTACAACGCCTTCAACTTGGCAACTTTAGCTGCAAGCTCTATTGTGAAAAGGTTGGCACCTAGTTACAAGATTCAAGCGTTGCTAGATAGGAGGTACAACAGGTTACTTCGACATGTGCATGAGGAAGAGATGTTGGAGCCAACTTGCATTCTGCTTGATTGCTAAGGCAGTCTTGCCAACAATCTCGACAACCTAATCTCTTACATTATTTTTAAATCGCCTCATTAAATTCATCCCTACCATGTTAAGACAAATATTTTAGGAAGAGGAAACTTTCCACTCAATAAACAATCAAGGCGCTTCTTCACGAGTCACTGCCACAAATGCGAGAGTTAAAAGACAAAATTTGTGAGATTTGCAGCCTGACTCCGTTGGCCAATAACCAAAAAAACTCACTAAATGTTAATATAATCTCATTACATACATGTATATAAATATATCAAAAAATAAAGTAATTTGTGCTAAAGTTTCCGGGTCGGCACTTCGACTCACTAAATGGAGGATGATCATTAAATATTACAGTAACTTAGAAGTTTGCGTTTAGTACTTTGGCTTAAACTTTTGGTTGGCAACATTCACAATCTTTGGGAGGAGACTACTCGAAACATTTTTTAATAAATGTTTCAAGTGAATCACACCTAAAACGGGCAATTCAAGATGAAAATATACCTTGATGCTTAATCTCTAGTGGAATATCTTCTTGACAATAATAGCAAAGGTCTAATATTCAATCACATTCAGGAAAGTTTTATAAGAGATATTATAAGAAGTCAAAATAAGACGAGCCGGCTCACAAGATTACTCGAGCGGGCTTGTTAGTTCATCAAGCTCAGCTCACAAGCCACTTATCAAGCAAAGTTTGAGTTGGCTCATGAGTCGACTTGGCGCACTTGAAGTCCCCGTTCATACATGTTCAAAGACATAAAATAACAATAAACTTACAAATTTATGATATATTTATGGGAAATTTACAAATGTAGCACACAATTCTTATGCATTTATTATCTCACGCCTAAACTTTCATATTTACATACATAGCACTCCGTTGTTTTAGACTTATGAATAAAAAAAAGTACTTCCCTCTTAAAAAGTGAGAATAATATTATTTTTAAGGTGATTTATTTAAAGATTTGAGTGCTATGTGCGTAGACATGAAAGTTCAGGTGTGAAATATGTGAATTCATAACGATTGTGTGATGTCTGTAAATGGCCCTATATTTATTTATTAGAAGAATATTTCAAAAATCAAGTCCTCAATTACTTGGGAAACGGAACCATACTAGTCATTCTTCAGCTTTAAAAACTTTTTTATGATCATCATCATCTCACTATCCGGAAATCGACCAAGGCATCCTCTAGCAGCTGCAATCTCACTGAACACACTCACAGAATCACCACCAAATGCTGTACATCTTTCACCACTCTTCTCGAGCGCTGGAATGCCATTTCTAAGTTCTTCACCAGCTTTTACAGTTGGAATGGGGAAGGAGTCCAGTGGGGTGGACATCACAATAGACTCCCTTCTCGTGCTGATAAAATCTCTCAACTTACATAGAGAAAACGGTACGGGCTCAAAGCTGTGATTGCCATACTCCACAGGAGTAGAGTGATCCCCAATAACACAGAAGTCGTATTTAAAGTTCGAAGATTTCTCAACTTGCCAGAGGAGCTTTGCCGACTGAGAAATTGCTTTGTCTTCAGATTCTATGGCGAGGACTTTTAAAATGCTGGATTTATCGTGCCCAGCATCGTCAATTGCCTGAATGAATGCAGACAATGTTGTAGTGTCCAAGCAAAAGGTGAGAAAAATTGCATTAAAAGTGTACAGATAGTCCCCTGACTTTTTGCAGAGGGTCAATTTAGTCCCAAAGTCTATAAAAAATATCAATTTAGTCCCCAAACTCTTGTAATATGAGTTGAAATAGAAGCAATAGCGGACAATTTTAGCCTTATTTAAACAGCATAGGGACTAATTTGACATTGTTACAGACTTTGGGACTAGCCTCAAGTAAACAGTTAGGCGACTATTTTTACAATTTAAACTCATTACCTTGATATGAAGGAAGCCAAAATCATAGCCATCTACTGGTCCTGGTCTATGGACAGCCTCTCCAGGAACAAAAATTGATGGACATGACTGTAATGGTGCAGAAAGGGCTTTTGCCATTGCAGTAGCTTTAGAAGTTAGCAGTGTTCGGTAATCTCCAGTGGCTCCTGGAGCTTCAAGAATGTCAATACCTAGTGATAGACCCAGTCCTGCTATAATTTTGGTGGGAGCAACCATACAGGGCCTCAGACCATTTTTTTTTCTCGAATGAATCAATCTAAATGGCACAAGAGAAGTTTTAATTCCATGTTCAGCACCACAAACATGCAAATTTGAGAAAACTATACTCAGGTAATGTTAGACTTGTGTCTTGAAATAGCAAGTTCACTCGTAAGATCAACCCTTTAGCAACTTGAAATCTTTAACCAGTTCATATCCTTTAGTGACTTGAGCTTAGTGACGAATCAATACTATTTCCCTACCGCCTTGCTATATAGCTGGTTCTGCATACCAAATGAAATGTGATTGACTCATCCTACATGACATTAGGAGTGCATTATAAACTTTTATCACAACGTTTAAAAGGTTAATTAATACCAGATCAATCCTAGTGCAGAGCAGAGTTCAGGAAAAAGCAAAGTTAGATTAACATTCTTCACTTGTGTGGGCACGACCACCATAATCTCTACAAATAGAGCTCGTTCTTGAAAAAAATAAAAATTAATAAAAGATGTAGTAAAATTTACCTCAATTCGAATTCCACAACCTCTCAAGAGGACAACATTTGCTATGTTCTTCCCTTCTCTTGACCGCTTTGAATTTAAAGGATGAGATACTAAAATTCGTGATATCTCCTTCGAAAGATTGTTGATAATAGAAGCTGTGCGTTTTGCTTCTTCAGTATCATCAAGTGCCTCTGCTTTAAGAAGCAAGCGGTTGTCTTTCAATGGGTCAGTTCCAGATATATTTCCACTCAGTTTTGGTCCCTTCACCACAATACCACATCTATGTTCTGTGGCATATCTATTTGTAGAGAAGAGATTAGCATTGAAAACAACCATGAACAATAGAAAATAAATTTAATGATCGAAAAATTAAAGGGGCTCACCACCTATTACGATTAAAAACTTGTAAATTTTCAAAAGTAGCGCATAGGCAAAGTAGTGAATTGTGCTGCCCCTCAAAAAAGGAACATAAGTATTACTTATTATTACAGGCTCTCATGGTATCTTTTGGATGGCTGCAAAATAGTTTACCTGACTCTAATTTCATATTCTGGATAAGATGGAAGCTTCATTCCATCCAATGCTCCACAGAAAATTGGACCATCTTCTTTAAAATGTCGATCAGCCCTTCTATTCTTAGCAACTCCAGTATTATGATCCATGGTAGCAAAATTTGACTGAAACAGAAATTACAGGAATGTATTTTATGTTTTATAGTGGCAAAAAATAAATTATAAGATAAACTAAGAACAGAAATGAACTTTGTCAAAATTTGATAAATTAAGCACTCCAAAATTGATAAATTAACCTTCTAATTTCAATATTTACAACTACTGCCCTAAAATTAAATAAAAATTTGCAATTTGTTTCTTGTTAACCCAAAAATCTGAAACTGAAGCAGCAGCACCTTGCTCTAGTAGAATAACAATCATCCAATCAAAGCTGTTTCCTAAAATTACAACAAAAACCCATCAGCAGTGATCAATATTCAGTCCAACTCTTAGTAAAAATGCTACATATTTTCATTTCTTCCCCTCAAGAATTCGAGAAATATTTGCTTATCGAATACGCACGCAACTCTGCGTGCGTACCCCTAATAACCCCACAATACCCTGATAATAACCTCCAATAACACTGAAATGAAACCTATGAAGGTTATTAGGGTTATTGGGATTATTGGGTTATAACCCAATAACTTGACAATAACCCCCCAATAACCTCGAAATGAAGGTTATTGGGAGGTTACAATGTACGCAGTGTTGCTTACGTTGTCCGTATGCAAATATTTCTCCAAGAATTCACATACAACCCAACTAGTGTCATAATAAAAATTGCGCGGGAGATTTATTTTCAATTCAAGGATAGCTGTAACTTCAATATAAACCATGGATCCCCTCCATTGATCAAAGAATCATCCCAAGGCACACATATCAATGCATGCCTCAAATTGAGATGCATAGAAAACAAATCAAAGCTTAATCCTCATTGTTGCCAGTGATGTTCACACTTCTTTAATGCAGCCTATGAGTTGAAGCGTTATACCCTGAGGTCATTAAAGGTGGCACCTCAATGAATACATGTTTAAATAAATTTTACATTTTTATTAGAATGTAAGATTACTATATAATATATCATAAAATACTTACAACCTAAATATGTCTATGTTCAGTTCTATCAATAAGCAAGAAAAGTGCCTAAAGAAAATAAGAATAAATTTGAGATGGAAGAATTAATGAAGTCATATGAAAGCAATTGATATTTAAAGCATTGTTAAACTATGTATATACATATATATATTGAGATGGAAACAAAAGAAAATATGGTCAGTTATTTGAGTGGAGAACAAGTGAAAAATTAATGCACTTATATTGCATGGAGTTATCAAATTAAGTAGAAATACTTAATTTGATATTATAGATGGTTTTGTTCTTTGATATATATATTCATAAGAAATAAAGAACTTTTATAACTATTGAAGTGTGAAATCTTATTCTTGTTTGAGATTGGAGGAAGATCATATTATATAGTTTCCAATGTTTTGAAATTAGCAAAATACAAATATGGAACACACTTGTAATCATTATTGTATAACCACGGTTAGCCAATATTGATAAATGATATCATGACATCTATGTCGGCCGCTTTTGGGAGCGCTGCTTTGAGTTTTTTTTTTTTTTTAATTAATTTTTTTTTTAATTTAGTATATATATATGTATTGATTTTTGAAAATAACATTTTAAGTTTTAAAATATGAGAGTGAGAAAGGACGAATCTCATTCGTTTGTGCGATTTGATGAACGAGCGTAATATCGCGAGTGCAACGCATCTATTCCGAAGAATGATACACCCTACTCGATAATATCGCTCGATCAAATAAACCACAAAATTCACGACATCCTGTTCTGTGCACGGGCGAACCTTTATGCGGACCGGACCAATTCCCCTATTTAATACGAAAGAATTAAATAGTGGTTTATATTATCCGGGTCTTTAAAAACCTCTACTGTGAAGCCCCTATAGTTAATTACCCCTCGTATGACCGAAATCACCCGAGAGAACTCTCGATTTAGATCTCGTGTTTCTATCTTCACGAAGTCGGAAGGTAGGGTTTTCAACGAAATTCGAGGAGTAGGAAATCCAATGGTGAAGGCGAGAAGGAGGAATGGCTATTTCGGAGTCAAAGAAAAGAAGGGTAGGATGTCACGCATCTCGAGGAGGACCTCGAGGACGTCCCGTACTATCCTAGGTCGGGTTTTAAATTTTGGAAAGAGATTTTATTTTGATTTCAATCCCCGCAAATTTAATTATAGGGATTACGTTCGCATAATCGTCCTGCTCATGCAAAACTACCCGAAAGACATGAGGAGGTTTACGTCGTATGCGGCGACAACCTCCGGAAACCTGCTGATTAGGGCTTATATTGCACGAAGAGGTGTGCAAAGGCCTAAAAGAGAAAGGTGAGGGTTTATGTCGCACGGGGCGGACTACCCTCGAAACCTAAGGCTCGTTGCTTCAACCAAGGAATGGGTTGTCGTCGATGTCGACACGAGTTTCTGCCGAAGAAGATGGCCGTGCTTCCCACCGTAGCTCCAAGCTCCACGTCAGTAAGTGGAATCGCAACGTTTAAGTTTAGGATTTAAGTTCGAGTAGACATGCGAGTCATTTATTTATTTTTATTGCAACAAATGGAGTGTGTGCACAGTGGCATAAGTGGCAAAAGAAGCGTTGAAGAAATGGTGAGCTACGCTGCTGCATGCAGAAGTAACATGCTTATAACAGGTGTATACCGAAGTAAGCAAGCTATACTAAACAGGAAAGAGTGCGAAGGAAGTAAAGCATGCTAAGCGAAGAAATACCGGAAATGTAAAACATGCAAAGCGCGTATAAACCGAAAGTAAAGGAACCAAGCTAACAGAGTGCATACTTAAAAGTGTATGTACGACAAGCAAAGAGAAAGAGGTAGAGACCGGTGTCGTAGGAGTACCGTATGTCCTGCCTATCCTTGGTGCGCTGCTACTTATTTATTATCATTTTTATTTCCCTATGACAGACTTGTCAACATTGAAACGAGTGTAAGTAGTAAGTGAAAGCAACTAGTTAAAGTGTAAGTCCCACTGAGAGAAAGAAAGTGCTACAGAGTACGAAAGACAACGGTAAAAGCGAGGAAAACGTCAGCCCGGGAAAGCGAGGAAAAATCGCAGAAGAAAAGGAAACAAAGTAAAACCGTAGAGACCACGAGAAAATATTGAAAGAAACCTAAAAGTAAAGCCTACAAGTGTCCCGTAAGCATCGCGTGGTGTTTCGGACTCGGAGCCGTGCTAATATCCCGGACTGAGTGTCGACTACCATCCCAACTTTCCTCGCGTAAAGCGAGCCCTAATCCGACTCGGATAGCTAACCGCGTGGACTTTTATAAGTTTTCACACATTTCATTTTTTTGTTTTCATGCAAGCAAAAGATGTAGAGTAGGTAAGATGCGGTAGCAAGAGAGGTAATTTCGTATTTTTCAAACATATGTATTTTCGTTTTAAAGTATTTCGAGTCCACGGTGTCGACTACCTATTAACTGGGACTACGAACTTGATGGATCGCCATACAGCAGAAAACCCCGAGGACGGCCGAATGGTTCCGTGACTCCCGCTCTACTCTGAGTCTGAGACGGGGTCAGCCCCGATTCTGGCTCTCGCAATCGCGTTCTATGCCGATCCCGCACCGCATCTGTCCCCACCGCACTTACGCTTGCGATGGCCCATATATAACCCAAGGAGGTTATATATGCACACCTACATGTCCCCCGTATGTGTGTGGGTTAAGCCAACAAACAGGTGAAAGCTGGGACGGGGGCGTGGAGGAAAAGGAGAGAAAAGACAAGAAATCACCCCGACTCCCGACCGACCTCACATGTCCTATGAAAAGGACTAAAGGCACCCCGACACTCTCGGAGAGGGTGAAGCTGGACCCCTAAGAACACACTCCCCGTTTCCCAGACTCCGGTAAAATCACGAATAAAAAAATAAAACGAAAATAAGACAAAATAAAAGAAAAGCAATCGTCGCGTCTGGCTGGACCCGGGTCACTAAACTAGGAGGGTCATCACAAAAACCCATGCCTAGCCCCTTTTCACTTTCTTTCTTTCTTCTTCTTTTTATTTCCCATAGAACTCGAGGCCTATACGAGTAACAGGCCTACCGATTCCGATATCAATTTATCACATGATTGCCGCTTTTCACAGATTCCAACTTTGCATAACTTCATCAATTTCAACATTTAACTCCCAAACATTAAAGCAAATAAGAGATGCTCTTAAATTCTTCCAAACCAACTTCATAAGCAAGTGTAGCAAGAGCGAGAATAACATTACCACATCCACCAAGGCTCTCGCCAAGACAAGAGCAAGGAGAGGTCCACGGCCAAGGTCACGGCAAAGGAGGCAACAAGAAGTAGAGCCCCCGCCCAAATGCCAAATTTCCATAAAGAAGCTCACTGGCTAGGGCCTAGGGAGCCAACTACATCAAGCCTAGCTCACCACAAATGCTCAAGATTAAACTCACTAAGTAAATCGAGCCATTCGACCTCAACATCACCTAATAAACTTCAATAAATACAAAGCTAGACTCATACCCGAGCATCCTACAAGGCTTAAAGAATAGCGATTTCGAGCTAACCAACTCTCGACTCAAGGACTCCGGTGAGACCAGGACCGGGCGCGTGGCACAGGACAGCACAAAGCTGGACCCCGGCACAATGCCAAAAATCCGCTAAGCAGGACTCATTCCGAGCACTCCCAAAAGAATCAAAATCCGCCATGACAAGGCTACAACGGCCCATCCTTAAATCATAACAGCTCTCAACATGCGGCTAAAGCTAGAAGAAGCTAAAAGAGCCAACCCGAGCCATAACCAAATTACGAAGGAACAAGATTCTCTGATCAAACGAGGAAAGAAGACCAAACAACAAAGTCAACGAGGCCGAGCCATAAGGCTAAAACCAAATCCTAAATCGAGCATAAAATTGAGAGTATAGCAGGTTTCGACCACAACCGAACCAAAATGGGGCTCAAAGCGAATTTAAAATCCAGAAAACCGCAAAATAAAGCAAATCAGCCCATCCATAGGGGCAAACCGAGAAACAACGAGAGCCAAAACCGAGAAACAAAACCCCCAAAAACAAATTTCCCAAAGCTCCCTTTTAATATGAAATAAAATTTACTTTAAGTCGAGGCTCACTATGAAACAGAAATTAAGACAATCACATGAGCCCTAAGCATGGAGCTTAAACAAGCATTTCCATTCATCCAACATATCAAAGATAAGCCTTCAACATATTTCAAACGAAAGTAGACATAAGGGTTCTCCAAATCAACTTAAAGTCTCCCTAACATGCTTTCTTTTCTTTTCTTTTTTTTTAAAACAAAGAAGAAGTAGAAGTGAGCAAAAGAAGCAAGCTCCACGTGCATATAGATTAAGCAAACCACTCTACGCTTCACATTAGACAGACAGGTATGCAAAATAAGTAAAGAAGAGCAAGAAGCAACCCCATGCTATTTTGAATGTATAACCACGTCCAACTCAAGCATAGCAATCCGAACTAAAAGTCCATACCTCAAAGTGTATGTCCAAGCAAAACACACCAAGGAGATCCAACAAACGCAAACGCCGGACCTGAAAATCGAGCAGACCGAGTGCGAAATTCGAGTCGAGCCGACGACACTCTGCCTCGCTTCGAAGGATCCGTGAACAACATCGAAGAAGATCAGAGTGAGCAACGAGAGAAGAAGAGTGAAGAGAGGAAGGAGAGCAGCGGCAGCACCTGCGAACTGCCCACCCACAAGCAACAACCCTCAGACTTCCCTCAAGACGAGGCTTATATACCGACTCAAGAAGAAGGAGGAGAAGAAGCCACTTACCCGACGTCGGCTTGAGGAAAAGAGGCGGAGAGAGTGGCGACAAAGTCGCCGGAAAAGGCCGACCGTAGAGGCAGGGGAAGGCCGAAAGGGGCTCCGGCCGCGGCGGCGGTCGCCGTGGGAAGTGGCGAGAAGGTACAGGGACCAAGGCTCTGAGCTCGCGGGATGGAGCCGCAGAAACGGACGGACCGGGAGAAAAGGAAAAAGGCGAGGTCCACGCGGGTAAGGGAAGAGAGGAGGGAGAAAATTAGTGGTTTAAAATAGGATTTTTAAATAGGAAAAATACGGCCGCGTCCGGTCAAAACGGACAAGTTGTATGCCTCCTCCAAACACGACAAGTTATATGCCTCTTCCTGCAGGTCCGACGTCCCGACGCAATGGCGCGACCCTTCCGCGATCCGAGGTCGTTCGAGAACCTCGTCACCGGCCGAGTCGAGAGTGCGTCGAGTCCGATTTCGTTGAAGTCCGACTTCGATGTCGCTCGTTCCGCATTCCGACTCTCGATCTTGATCCGTCGCGAGAATTTCCGAAGACGTCGAGGCCGGGGCTCGAGGAATTTGTGCTCTCTGTGGTGCGAAAGTGTGCACAAGGCTACCCTAAGGTCCAGGGGTCCTATAGGAACTCGAATTTGGGAGTCCCAACGCTAATCTCCGACCTACCGACCGCGAGCAAGACGCGAATTCCGTCCGGATTCCAAAAGAGTATCGAAGTGGTTTCGAAGCATTCTAAGATGAGGTAGGTCCAAGTGCTGTGGGAATCTAAGATCGTCTGGGAAGCTCCTAAAGCTAGACCCCAGATCTGGGAGGAAAGTAACCTCGACGAAAGTGAGGTCGACGAAGATGGACTCGATAGGTGAGGTGTGCCTGACAAGGGGCACGACACCGCGCGTATCGCGCGTCGACCGAAGAAGATCAACAAACCAACACGGAGCCGTCTAAGTAAAGCACTTAGGACAGGACGCGAGAACGAGAAAGAGAGTGAGTAGTTTCCGCTGGGGAGAAAGAGGGGGAACTCTCAATTAAGAGAGCCGCGACTTTAATTTTCGATTTCAATTTCAAACATAGATTTGATCTCGATTCCAGAGTAAAACTCGAGTTTTTAGAAAAGTAAAGAGACTGGATTGAGATGAAAAGCGCAATGACTCACATCCAACTCAAAGACCGAACAACAAAAACACGACTGGAACTATTATGACGGAAAGGATCCCAAAGTAATGCGAATCGATGCCTGGCATTCAATCGAAGGCTTACCCTCAACCTCTAAAACTGATAGGAGAACATGCGAGAGCAATGCGGTATCGGATGCCGGGATCCTCAACCTCTAAAATCGACGGAGATAAGTCCCGAGACGGAGACCATCGTCGAGCAATGCGTATCGGATGCGGGATCCTCAACCTCTAAAATTTCGAAGGGAGATCATTGCAAAGCAATGCGGCATCTGAGTGTTGGGATCCTCCACTCTAAAATTTCGAAGGAGACCATTGCAAAGCAATGCGGTATCGGATGTCGTGATCCTCAACCTCTAAAATTTCGAAGGAGACCATTATTGGCTTAATGCGGTACGGAGTGCTGGGATCCTCCACCTCTAAAATTTCGAAGGAGATCATCGGCTGAAGCGATGCGGTATCTGGAGTGCCTGCATCCAACCTCTAAAATTTCGAAGGAGATCATCGTGCAACGCAATGCGGTGATCGCGACGTCGGGATCCTCACCCTCTAAAATTGAACGGAGACCATTCGGGGCTGAGCACGCGTATCGGATGCGCGATCCTCAACCTCTAAAATTCTTGAAGGAGACCATTGCCGAGCAATGCGGTATCGGATGCTGGGATCCTCAACCTCTAAAATTTCGAAGGAGACCATTGCAATGCGGCATCTGACGTCGAGATCCTCGACCTCTAAAATCGACGGAGACCATCGCGAAGCAATGCGGTATCGGATGCCGGGATCCTCAACCTCTAAAATCGACGGGAGATCATCGTGCAAGCACGCACGTGATGTCGGGATCCTCAACCTCTAAAATTTCGAAGGAGACCATCGAAAGCAATGCGGTATCGGATGCTGGGATCCTCCACCTCTAAAACAGACTAAGAGGGAATATGAGGGTGTTTCATATCCCACACGAAGAGTCGATCGAAAAGGATCTTGTTTGGGAAAGGGTGTGATTCCACGCCAACAGAACCCATCGAAACTCGCGGCTTCGTGTGTCGATGAGGACCACTCGATCCTTTCTCAAACAAGCGAGAGAATCGAAGGATAACAATCACGGTCTCGGATCGAAGAAAATCGATTCGGAATTTGAAATTTGAATTTGGGAGGAATCTACGCAACTCCGGCACAAGGTGCAGTCTCATTAAAAGCCCGTGAAGAGATCATTCAGAGAGATTCTTACAAGGTGCGAGTTTATTTAGGGCCACTTTATTAGATTTGACCGCTTAAGACAAGTGCGCATCGTGCTTCGTAGAACAAGACGGCTTTAAAACATCACAATGCGCAAGATTTCGAGGTATCATCCACCGACCGAAGGTGCGGCAGAGAATAACTCCCTTTAAGGTCTATAGGAATCACATTTTTTCGAGTACCTATAAAGGTGTTTTATCTCTACGGATGTCATCGCTCGAAGAGGCAAAACTCCGTAGCTTCGTTTGTAGCAATACCATTTGATCTCGCGGCATTCGTAAAGGTTGTTGAAGTTGTCTCGAGAAGTATTTCGGCGTTTTTCGAGTTGAAGTTCGGAGTTGTATATGAGAAATCTTTCGACATTCTTCTAGCTGAAGTCGAAGTCAAGTCGTTCTGCGCCGAAAGACACGACTTCAGGATCAAATTTTCATTAATTGCTAATAACGTCGTCGTTTCTTTAATTTTTCTTTCCGCCTAAGGAAGTCCCAAAACTTGCCTGGCGCGACCAAAAATATTTTTCACGTCCAAAGATATTTCGAGTCAATTAAAGTCGACCGACCAGGCAGGCATACAATCACTGACTCTCTTCAAAGCATACGTATCGGAGGAAACTTCTTAAGGTTGCCTTCCAAGTTTCATTAATCGGGGAAGATTAAGACACCGATTTTAGTTTGATATGCTTGCCTCAAACTTCTCCTCAGGGAGCATTTTTTTTTTTTTTTATTGAGCTTTTCGCTCTCCTTTTTTTATTGAGGATTGCTATATCTAGTGAAGCACAGATTAAAGATTTTGAATGTCTGGATTGTGACACCAATTTTTTATTGTGTGCTCACCTCAAGCTTCTCCTCAGGAACATTTTTTTTTCTCTCTTTTTTTTTTTTTTTTTTTTTTCTCAGCTCTTTGTTTTCTCGAGAATTATCGTATCCGGCAAGACATATTTCGTTAATGATTTTGAATGTCAAAAACTCCCCCAACTAATACTCAAATGTCCCTTAACGTGAATCCCGAAATATTATAACTTATTTCAAAGTCCTGGACCCCGCCCACATGGCGGGAAATTAAAAGGCTCGTGATATCCCGAGTCAATTACTCGTATTTCAAGCACACTGCTTCATTTTGAGATCCACTTAGGACCCAGTCTGAATTCCTTAAAGGAAACAACTCAGTTATTAGGGCATTAATTTCATTCTTCCCTGAAGTCGAAGTCTTAGCGAAATATCCAATTTTGAGCTTTCCAAATATCGAGCAATTCTTGACAAAACAAACTCCTTTTTCTTCATTGCGTTGGGGAAAACGGTACAGGCACCATCACCGATCATACTAAGCAACAAAAGCAAGACTCATAGTAACCAAAAAATGTCCCGTCCGTTGTCGTTGCGTAGAAATCAATTGAAGCAACACATCGCCCGAAATCATATTGATGGAACTTATTTCAAGTCTTTCAAATATTCATCGGATCGTTACGCCCATCAAGTTCTCCGAGCGCCTGGTTGCGCATTCATCTACGGTATGTCCAACAAACGCCGTGGTCTGCACAATCGATCTCGATGTCCTTCCCGTCGAATTCCCCTCTCGGTCTTCGCTACTTCGGCAACCCGAATTCGAGATTCTTAATCGGACCGGCGGAACATCTTCCTTGCCGTCTTCATCTTTAAAAAGAGTATATCCCGGCTTGATCGATCAACTCGTGGTTGAACTTGCCTCTCATCCGTCGCGGTAAGACGCCCGCTCGAACCGATCGCCGTGCATTCTCGACGAGGACGTTGGAAGGCCTCGCCGAGGTCGTTCGGCCCGTATTCGCAACTCGTCGCTTTCTCCCGTTAACCACCGCAACATCGTTCGGCATTTCCTTTCATATGTCTTGTTCGTCCGAACTTCTCGCATTCTCATATGAATCCATATGCTTGATTTCTTCTGCATTGCTAGTCTGGCTGAGTAACTTCTAAAGATCCATGCGAGTCCCCAACATGAGTGCATCGGCCCATGGATGCTGGCAGATCTCAATCGCATGATGTCCCGTGTTCGAGGTTCGCACTTCATGCCGTGAGGATGTATCTCCACCGAGAGAGTGCTTCCATCCAAAGTCATGCCGTTTCCGGCTTCTCCTCCACAAGACTCACTATAGTGACGTGGTGTTGAACCCCGGCAAAACGCTTGACAAAAAGATTCTCCATTTCGCGAAAGTCTTCACCTGAACCGTTCGATAAGTCCGCGTACCGCTCGAAGGCGATTCCCGAAAGATCGCTTACAAACCCATCGGAAAGCGAGACGCATCACTACCCCGCGCGTGCGGCGAAGAATCCTGCTCGAAAGTGTGCAACGTGCTGTCGAGGGTTTCCAATCCCGTCGAAAGTCCTGAACAAAGGTGGTACGAAACCCTTGGGGTATGGGACGACATCGAACTCCTCCGGGTAAGGTCTACCTTTTGAAATTGACGCGTCCCCTTTCAATTGGGCTAAGACTTCTTTTACCCGCCGTTCGACCAACCGCTAATGTCCTTTTCTCGCATCATATTCGAGCCGAATCTTTTCGCCGCACATCTCGGCCAAGCGACTTCTCTTCTTTCGTCGTGCAGTAACTATCGACCAATCTCCGGTGCCGGTTCATCTCCTCGGGAGATGCCACTCTGGCCGTCGGAGTGCGCGACCGTCTCTCGCGATGCCCCTCATGGCGACCGTCATTTCTTCGATCTGCTTCTCGAGGCGGCTAATAATTTCATCTTTGCTCGGGGAGGCCTCGCCACTCATCCGCCGCGTCCTCCTCCACGAAGAGGAGTGTCGCTTGCGCTAACATGTCTCGGTCTCGATGACGTTGATTTCGCGAATTCGTCCTCCGTCCTCGAGTCTGTCAGGTTGTAATCTTCATCTTCAAAGTCTTCTTTCGATCTTCGTACAGCCGTGCAATGTCGACTCGAAGCTTTTCCATAGCGGGACTCGATTGACTTTCCTTTGATAGCTTTAAGATCGCTGGAGGTCTTCGAGAAACATCATTTATTTTCGAGCATCGCGTCGTTGCGAAGCTACGGATCACACAAATCATATTTGCGAACCCTTTTCGGTTCTTGGTATCGTTCCGAGCGTTTCCGCTTGCGAAACTCTTCTCAAGCCAATCCTCGAAGCCGGCGCTTTCGGTGTGGCCGAGCAACCCGATTGGTATGGAGCCAAGACCGAGGACGATCTTCTCGCCGTCGCCTCCTCTAGCCTTCTTCGTGGCCTGTAGTCCGACTCGGCCTCTTTATCAAGTAACGGAACATCCGCGACACCGACTCTCTCTTGAATGAGTACACCTCTGCTTAATCGTTGCATCCGTCGTCGTGACCCCGTCTCCCATCTATCCGGTATGGTCTCAATCGGAACGACCGCTCATCGACCGTGCGTGCGCCGTCGCGGCCGATCGATCTTCGACCCCCGGGTTGCGTTTCCATTCCGCGTCTTTGTCATCCGCACGGACTTCGAATCGACTCACCTCGAATCCAGGAGAGGGTGTGCAACACAAGCCTCGATCGACTCTTCCTCACGTGCATACCCTTTCCCTTCGTTGACGTGAGCGACTGTGTCGATCAGCCGACTAGCGAGTCAGACATGCGACTTCGCCTGGAGAGAGTCCCAACAAAGACCTCCGAGTTCTTTTCAATCCATTCCTTCCTTCGGGTATGGGGAGTTTCTCAACGAGCCTTCGTGCAACATTACAGCAGCTGAACGATTTCGTCATTTCAGTCCCGATGGCTCATACGGACATTTCAATCTCCGGCTTTCCATCGTCTGTCTGAACTCGCTTCTCCAACTTGATCATTCGGATCGAAAATTTCGATCTTTAACGGACAGGCGAACTCGACTCCGTATAGCAAAGAAAAGCATCGAACTTTGGCGAAGACATCGCTCCCGGGCATTTAAAGAATTTCCTGTACAGATCGAACGTCCCGTGTTCAGCAGTGCACCGGAAGAATGCTCATCCACTCGTACGCAAACCTGGCAATTTCATTCCGTTCGGTGTTTCCACCTTATTTTATCTTTATTATTCATTTAATTTCAGATTTAAATTGGAAGGTACAAGAGTCGAAGATTTGCGGTTTCAGCTGATAGCAATCGAACCCGGAAATGCACGAAGGCGAAGAGAAATTCCCAGACCACGGGCCCCGAGCCGACTTCGCAGCCGTACTTCGAGCACAACACACCCATTGTGGGCCCACCCCACAAAATCAAAAGAAAACCCTAAGGATTCCCGAAGCCAGCCGTTTGGTGCTTAAACTGACGGGGCTCGCAATTCGAGAGAATAATTCGCTCGGCGCAAGAAAGAAATGAGCAAAACAAGCTGAACCGAAGTTAACGACAACTTCGACCACTATGGACAGGCACATCGCCGACGTGCGAAGATGAAACCTTTGATTTAATGGAGAGTAGAGTTATTCCCAGCCGGTTGAGTCGAAGTGATTGTTGCCGCGGAGCGCCGTGCGAGCTTTCTTTGTTTTTAATTAATTTTTTTTTAATTTAGTATATATATATGTATTGATTTTTCGAAAATAACATTTTAAGTTTCAAATATGAGAGTGAGAAAGTACGAATCCTACATGTCGTCGGTTAGCTGATGAACGAGCGTATATCGGGAGCGCTCTTGTTCCGAAGAATAAGTTACATTCCCTACTCGATAATATCGTCTATACAAATAAACCACAAAATTCATGACATCCGTTCAAGTCCGCGAACCTTTAGCGTGAGACCGGACAAATCCCCCTATTTAATACGCGAATTGGATAAGCGGTTTATATTATCTCGGGGTCTTAAAACTCCATGGGGATGGCAGCTCTCATAAGCATCAATTCGCCCAGACTGACCGAAATCACTCCGAGCAGAATCTCGACTTTAGATCTCAGGTTTCCTTATCTTCACGAAGTCAAAAGGTGGTTTTCCAACGAAATCTGGTAGCAGGAAATCCACTGTAGTGAAGGCGCAAGGAGTAACGCTATTTCCGAGTCAAAGGAAAGAAGTGGTAGTGAGAGCACCGATCTCGATGGAGGACCTCGAGACGTCCCGTACTATCCTAAGGTCGGGTTTTAAATTTTGGAAAGAGATTTTAGTTTGATTTCAATCCGCAAATTTCAACTGTAGGATTACGTTTCAGCTAATGCCTGGCTATGAACAGGGAAAGATGAAGGACTCGGCAGTACGCATAAGGCGACAACCCGGACAACCTACAGATTGGGCTTATATCAGTATGTAAGAGGTGTGCAAAGGCCTAAAAGAGAAAGGTGAGGGCTTACGTGCTCTGCACGCTGGCGGACTACCCTCGAAACCTAAGGTCGTTGGCGAAACCTAAGGAATGCGTTTAGGCTGATGTCGCACAAGCGGTGTTTGGCCGAAGAAGATGACCGTGCCGCCCACCGCGCTCCAAGCTCCACGTTGGTGCGGACGAATCGGCAACGCTTAAGCTTTAGATTTAAGTTCAAGTGAACATGCAAGTCATTTATTTATTTTTATTGCAACAGTGGTGTGTGCAGCAAAGAATAAGGCAAAGAGAGTAGCAAACAATGTAGAGCTACGCGTTGCGTAGCGAAGAATCATGCTATAACAGAGTGTATGAGGATCGAGAAGTAGAGCAAGCTATACTACATGAAAGAGCGACGAAGTAAGTAAAGCATGCTAAGTGTAAGAAGTACTGAAATGTGAAAGAGCCAAGGTGTAGAACCGCAAAGTACAAGCAAACTAAGCTGCATAGGAGTGCATACTAAAAGTAGCGAGCTATGCACGACAACGAAAGGAAAGAGTGATAGACCGTGTCAGAGTATACCGTATGCCCCGCTCAATCCTTTGAAGTAAGCACGCTACTTATTTATTATCATTTTTTTTTATTTCCCTACAGACTTGTCATACTAAAAGACAGGAGTGCGACGTAGTAAGTGAAAACAACCTAGCCTAAACAGAATGGGTGCTACAGAGTAGTGTGAAGAAAGTAAAGTCCGAAACTCAACAAGAAACTAAGAAAACGCCTAGAAAGCGAGGAAAAGTCGTAAGAAAAAGAAACAGGTAAAACCGTAGGAGACCACGAGAAAATATTGAAAGAAACCTAAAAGTAAAGCTCGACGTGTCCCGTAAGCACGGCCAAGAGCTGCGATCGTAGCCGTGCTAATATCCGACTCGCCGAGAGCCGACTACTATCCCAACTTTCGCGAGAAAATGTTAACGACTGACCACAAGCAACCTGGACTTTTATAAGTTTTCACACATTTCATTTTTTTTGCTTTCATGCAAGCAGAAAAGCCGTAGTGTAGGGTAGTCCGTGGTAGCAGCAGAGGTAATTTTGTATTTTTCAAACACATTGCATTTTTGTTTTAGCATTACTGATAGCGACTACCTAATGCGGATGTAGTGACTACAACCCAGACTGCTCAGTAGAAACCCAATTTTGGCCGAATGGTTCCGTGACTCTCGCTTCTACTCTCTCGAGCCGCAGTTGCCGAGACAAATGCGGCCCCATTCTACGGCTCTCGTAATTTTCTCGTGTTCGCAACCGCATCACCGTCCCCACCGCACTTGCGCATTGTTGATGGCCCATATATAAATCTGCGGAGGTTATATATGCACACCTACATGTCCCCCGTATTGTGTGTGGGTTAAGCCAAGAAACAAGGCAAAACTGTGGACGAGGTCACGAAAAGGAGAGAAAAGACAAGTAAATCACCCCGGGGACTCCGACCGACCTCACATGTCCTATGTAAAAGGACTAAAGCGGCACCTCCGACACTCTCGGAGGGGGTGAAGCCTCGACCCCTGAGCAACACACTCCCCGGTTTCCCAAATTCCGGTAAAATCATGAATAAAAAAATAAAACGAAATAAGACAAAATAAAAGAAAAGAATCCGTCAGTCTCGGGCACGATGCGGCGTCACTAAACTAGGAGGGTCATCACAAAACTCCAAGGCCTAGCCCCTTTTCACTTTCTTTCTTTCTTCTTCTTTTTTTTTTATTTCAATTTCATAGAACTCGAGGCCCTATACAAGTGTGGAACAAGGCCTACCGATTCCATATCAATTTATCACATACGATCGCCACAATTCCAACTTTGCATAACTTCATCAATTTCAACATTTAACTCCCAAACATTAAAGCAAATAAGAGATGCTCTTAAATTCTTCCAAACCAACTTCATAAGCAAGTGTAGAAGAGGCGAGAATAACATTACCACATCCACCAAGGCTCTCGCCAAGACAAGAGCAGGAGAGGTCCACATGCCAAGGTCACAAGAAAGGAGGCAACAAGAAGTAGCAGCCCCCGCCCAAATGCTAAATTTCCATAGAAGAAGCTCACGGCTAGGCCTAGGAGCCAACTACATCAAGCCTAGCTCACCACAAATGCTCAAGATTAAACTCACTAAGTAGCCGAGCCATTCGACCTCGAATACAAACCAATAAACTTCAATAAATACAAAGCTAGACTCATACCCGAGCATCCTACAAGGCTTAAAGAAATAAATCTGACCCCCAAGCTGGAACAACCCCCAAAATCGAGTCGACTCAAGGAGCTCCGAGGACCAAACCAAGGCAACGAAGTAGACACAAAACAAATTCCCACAACAAAAATCCGCAGACTCATTCCAAAGAATTTCAAAAGAATCAAATCCCACCACGACAAGGCTACAACGGCCCATCCTTAACCAAACTTCAACATGCGGCTAAAGCTAGAAGAAGCTAAAAGAGCCACGAGCCATGACAAGGTGGAACAAGCCCACCTTAGAATCCAAAGTCCCGATCAGACAGTAGAAAGAAGACCAAACAACAAAGTCAACAAGGAGCCGAGCCAATAAAGGCTAAAACCAAATCCTAAATCGAGAATAAAATTGAGAGTATAGCAAGTCTCTCACCACAACCGACCAAAATGGGGCTCAAAGCGAATTTAAAATCCGTAAAACCGCAAAATAAAGCAAATCAACCCCATCCATAAAGGCAAACCGAGAAACAACAAAGAGCCAAGCCGAGAAACAAAAACCCCCAAAACAACCTCCCAAAGCTCCCTTTTAATATGAAATAAAATTTACTTTCAATCGGAGCTCTACCACGAGCCAAAATAAGACGCAGAATATAGCTAAGCATGGAGCTTAAACAAGCATTTCCATTCATCCAACATATCAAAGATAAGCCTTCAACATATTTCAAACGAAAGAGCATAAGTTCTCCAAATCAACTTAAAGTCTCCCTAACATGCTTTCTTTTCTTCTCGAATGAAGGTGAAGTATGAGGCAAAAAGAGCAAGCTCCACGTGCATATAGATTAAGCAAACCACTGTATGCTTCACATTAGATTAGGGACAAGTATGCAAAATAAGTAAAGAAGAGCAAGAAGCAACCTCATGCTATTTTAATGTATAACCACGTCCAACTCAAGCATAGCGAATTCGGGCTCAAAGTCCATACCTCGTGTATGTCCAAGCAAAACACACCAAGAGGTGGATCCCAACAGCAGTGGACCGAACGGCGCAAACCGAGGCTAAAATTGAGCGCCAAGTCCCAAGAAATTGTGGAGTCAAGCCAACAACACCTCTACCTCACTCAAGCTAAACCTCGGGAGGATCCGCAGCAAGCAGAGAAGAAGAAGAGTGAAGAGAGGGAAGGAGAGAAGGACGATAGCAGCACCTCGCGAACCCGCCACCCACAAGCAACAACCCTAGACTTCCCTCAAGATGAGGCTTATATAGCCTACTCAAGAAGAAGGAGGAGAAGAAGCCATGACCCGACGCCGCTGGCGAGAGGGAAAGAGGGGCGGGAGAGAGTGGCGACAAAGTCGCCGGAAAAGGCCGACCGTAGGAGAGGCGGAAGGCCGAAAGGGGCTCGACCATGGAGCGAGGTCGCCGGGGGAAGTCGGCGAGAAGGTACGGGGACCAAGGCCGGAGCTCGCGCGGAGCCGCAGACACGGACGGGACCGGGAGAAAAGGAAAAAGGCGAGGTCCACGCGGGTAAGGGAAGAGAGGGGAGAAAATTAGGGTTTAAAATAGGTTTTTAAATAGGAAAAATAAGGATTTATTTAATAAAATCGGTAAAATTCCGCGTCGCGGGGTCCGCGCTCCAAACACGACAAGTTATATGCCTCTTCCTAGCAAATTCGACGTCCCGGACGCAATGGCGCACCCTTTTCGCGATCCGAGGTCGTTCGGAGAACCTCGTCACCGTCGAGTCGAAAGTGCGTCAAATCGACTTCGCTGAAATTCGACTTCGATGCCGCTCGCTCCGGCATTCCGACTTCGATCTTCGATCCGTGCCGCGGAGAATTTGAAGACGTCGAGGCCGCGGGCTCGAGGAATTTCCGTGCTCGGTGGTGCGAGCAGTGTGCACAAGTGCCACCTGAGGTCCGGTGGTCCCATAGAACTCGACTCGGAGTCCTAACGCTAATTCCAACCTACCGAGTTGCGAGCAGAGGTCGGGAATTCCGTCGGGATTCCAAAAGAGTGTCGAAGTGGTTTCAAGCATTCTAAGACGAGGTAGGTCCAGTGCTAGGAATCTAAGATCGTCGGGGAAGCTCCTAAAGCTAGAACCCTAGATCCTAGGAGGAAAACTAAACCTCGACAAAAGTGAGGTCAACAATCTATAAACATTATCTTTTAGATTTCAAAATAAAATTAATACTTAAGATTTATTTAATTACCTTGACTTATTTATTTCAAGTACTTTTTCTGATATCATACTAGATTTCGTTGTTTATTAGAATACAGATTAAAAGTTCAGATTGAAATCTAGCATCATGTTGAAGTGCCACAAGAAAGTGTTAAGAAGGGTTATGATTGTTATGAAAAAATTGCGCGAGTAAAACAAGAATCAACACAAAATCAGAAGAACACAAAGATTTAACGAGTTTCGGCAAAGAATTGCCTACGTCCCTGAGCGAGCCAAGATTTCACCTATGTCAGAGGAGTCCATTTACATCTCATATGTTACACATATATATATACTTATTAACCCACATGTAAATTACAAAAACGCCCCGCCTCCCAGAGCCCATTAACTTCCAAGAGACACCTATCTCTTCACCAAGAAACTCCAACTCCCTGTGGATATGTTAGCCATACCTAACAATTCTCACCTCGGCGAATATTAAGCACTTTAGGAGAAATGCTTCACCCGGCACACGTGCCTACCAAACAAATCTCCACCTTAGCAAATATTCGGCCCTCAGAGAGAAAATACATCTAACCATTCCACCTTTGTGAATATCCACCTTCCAGAGAAAATCTCCACCTGAATATCCGAAATTTCTTCTAGAGAAATACACATCATGAAGTTTCTTACACCGATGGGTTGGGCCACCAAACCATCTAACCCGCTTCGGTCAAAGTTCCAGTTCGCATTTCTATCATATGTTCCAACGTAGCGCATCTCCACTGCGCAAATCGCACTCCCGTCGACAGTATCGTTACCCGTATGATCTTCCCTTTCATCAGCGCCGTCGCACTTCCAATATCCCGATGAGCTTCTATCCTCATCCGCCTTAGGAATGAAACCAATTCTCGTGTAGAGTGCCTAAGGAAATCAAATTCTTTTTCAACTCGCGAACATGTTCGACATCACATAATGTTCGACGCGTGCCATCATACATCCCAATCTCGACTTTACCTATACCAAGAATATTATAACGTTTATTATCACTCGATATAGATCGAACCGAATCGGATAACCCGTATGAAGAAAACCACTTCCGTTTCGGTGTTATGTAATGAGAACATCCCGAATCAAGAATCCATCCATCCTTTAACTAAGCATCGTCGTAACCAGCCGCCTCACTATCGCCGTCAACGCATCCATTGCACCATCTTCGCAAATTTCGCCGAAGATACATCACGAGTCTTCTTCGAGCATCGGACAATCTCTCCCTCATAGTCCTCGGCTTCCGCACTTAAAGCAACGAATCTTCTCGCCTTTGAAGCTTCGACCTTGCACTTCTCCTTCTCCTCCTTACTTTCACGATCTCGATTACCTCTAACATATAAACAATTATCATTGTGAGTTTTCTTCTGCATTCTGCTTCCGTACGGTCGTGGGCCAACAACGTCGGCAGTAATCTCATCAATTTTAATTGTTTCTTTCCCATATGTAAGAGTAGTCACCGATGTTCATAAGAAGTACAGTAACGGAACACAAAAGAATCATCGCTTCGGCCTTCATCCTCAATATTCACATCAAGCCGTGCCGTATCCGCGATTATTCGATCAAGACATTCAAGTGTCGCACAAATCAAGATCGCTCGCATCTTCACCATACAAATTTTCGCTTCGCATACGATTTATTCATCGCAGATTTGGGCAGCCGAGATTCAATTTCTTTCATACTTTCGCGGATTTCGCATTCATAACATGATACATAATCTCATCTCAGCGTACATAAACGTATGGTACTCGGCGCTCGAAGTCGTAAGCTCTTCCCACGTCTTCATCTTCCATATTATCGGGTTTTGTAGCCCGCAAAGCCTTTCGAAATTCCCCGTCGTGCCAACAAATCTTTTACCACTTGTTTGCCACAATCCGAAGTTCCCGGTTCCATCGAACTTCACTATCTCAAATTTTGCTCCGTACATCGCCATCCGAATTTAACTCGCACCGTATTTTCCTACTCAGCTTCGAAAAACAAAAGAAAATACTCCGCAAATAAATTCGAAAGAAACCCGAAAATTTTTCCTCGCCAATGCAAAGAACTTTCTCGCGATTCTCCCCGTGATTCGCGAATTAAATTTTTCACACGAAGCACAATTCCCGTTCGTACCAATAACCTCGGCGCCACCGCAATTTCCCGCGAGCCACGAATCCTTTTCGCACTGGTCGAGGAAAACCTCCACGAAGCTCCCGTTCACGAAACAATCGTGGCTCGCTCGCCACTCGCACCCCGCCGAACTCCACCTCGTCGCAAAATCTCCCGCGACGGACCGGACACTTAACTCGGTCGAACACTTCAATTCCCGCAAAACGAGGCTCCTGCTCGCGGTGGACAACCTCTGTTTCCCGCGGATTTTTGAACCGGTCGAACTCCTCTACAAGAAATTAAAATTTCTCCAGCACGTCTTCCAGAAAAATAAATTTCTTCTTCCCTGCAACGAAAAATTTAAATCCTTTCCCTGGAATTAATTAATTCTTCCCCGCCTTACGAGCTTTAGAAGAAATCAATCTTCCTTCCAATCCTCTTTCCAAACAAAGCACAATAATTAACAACAATTAATTTCCTTAACGAGGATTAAGGGGATTAAGAAATCCTTCCTCTGCCTTTCTCTGTAACCTCCTCGGAACCCACCCGCCGCCTCACGATCCACCTCAGGCCTCACGACGGACCGCCGTCTACCTCCTGCACCTCGGCGGAAATCCGAACCTGCCTAGCACGTCTTCACGAAAGCGAACCGTGCGCCAACTTCCCCGAAGCCCCGTACGTGAACTTCCCGGAACCGTCGCACGCACCTTCGTGAACTGCAGCTCGCAACCGTTCCCGCCCTCCGTCGCCTCTGTGCCGCGAACTGCTTTTCTGCGCGAAACTGCCGAGGCTGCTCCAGCCGAGACCTCCTCTGCCTGGTGCTATCCTGTTGTTCTTGTTCGCGTGCGAGCTATGCTGGACCCCAGCCTCCGGCCCCGGCATGCGCCTTCCGCACTTCGCGACGGAGAATCCTCTCACCTACTCGAATCGCACAACCGGCGAAGATCGCCTCGCCTCCACGGAATCGCAGCCGGCGAACTATTTGAAACCACCCGCGAACCGTCGCGCGTAATCGCGCGGCTGCGAACCGTGCCGAGCCGAACTCCGAGACAAACGCCGTGGAACCGGCCGCTTCTCGCGCCGCGCCCTCGCTCCAGAGCACCGCAATTCTTAGAACCACGAAGCTAAATCTTCTTTTCTTCTCCGATCTCCCGCGTCGATCTCCTCATGTTCCCTCGAATGAGGCTCTGATACCAACTGTTATGAAAAAATTGCGCGAGTAAAACAAGAATCAACACAAAATCAGAAGAACACAAAGATTTAACGAGGTTCGGCAAAGAATCGCCACGTCCTCGGGAGCGAGCGACAAATTTCACTATGTCAGAGGAGTCCATTTACATCTCATAGGTTACACATATATATGGACATATATTAACCCACATGTAAGTTACAAAAACGCCCTTGCTCCCCCCAACCCACTAACTTCCAAGAGACACCTATCTCTTCACCAAGAAACTCCAACTCCCTAGATATGAGCCATACCTAACAATGATTACTTGATATGTAAATAATGTTACCGTGTTCGACATGCTTTAGCATTATTAATGATGATTTAGAACCATTAATATGAAAGGCAATGGGCGAGAAACTTGTTGATGCCGATGAGCATTGATATTAGTATTGATAACATACATTAGCTTTATTAGTGATGATAAGCATCAACATAGTTAGCATCAATGCACATGACATATGTTGTTGATGAGGTGATAACATTGTTGGCATCCATTGACATCAAAATTATTTATTATGATTGGACATGACTATAATGGTGTCAATGGGTGTTAGTTTTAATGTTGAAGTAGGGTGAAATCTTATTGACAATAGCGTGTATCAAGTGTTTGGCGACGTCAAAATTTGACATTAACATTAATAACACATGTCAATCTTATTGACGATGGTGAGAGTCGATATTGTTAACATCGTTAGGCAACTAACTTATTAGTGTCCGTAGGAATAAACGACATGCATGTTCTTTTGGCAACAACGTACAATATTAGATGATATTTATATATATATATTTAATTTAATTATTTTTGCTGTAAACAATTTATATGTAAAATTGATATTGCTTTGAAAATCTCACATATTTATTTAGTTAGAAGAATTTTTGGTCCATATGTTAAATCTATGATTGTCACGTGAATCACCCTGTGAACAGAACATAGAACAGGAAGAAGAGAGGGAGATGAGTGCTCTACTAAACAGTACAATGAAGAAATTATATAATCATTTATTCATGTAATGAATGCAATCGATTGACAATGGGAAGAATTTAAGTTACATGCGTGCCCCTATTAAAGTAGGGTCTTTTACAGGTTATTGTGAGGATTATACCCCTCTAGGGCCAAGGCCCGGTTGCTATTTGGCTCGATCTATGAGGCCGACGAGGTGAAGCGGTTAATGATGCTAGTCCATTGGTTAATATTTCAGACATAAATTATCGACCGAATTTATATAAATGGTTTGTCGGATTGATTCGATTCGTTGACATTTGTCGACCGAATGTGTTGATTCAATCATCAACAATTACGGCGGGAATCCCACCGGCTAAGTAAAACTAGGTAATCGGGCGGATGGAGAGTCACTATAATCCGGCGGGTAGTTAGGAGATCCTCGCTAAAGGTGGTAGAAGCCAGTGACTCCGGGGTCTCGAGGGAACCTTCGGTCATCTCCGGCATCGGGATGAGTCATTTGGGCGCACACCGTCAATCGACTCGGGTAATCTCTCGGCTAGCATAGGCTGGTTAGTCTTCTAGACCACCGGGTCTTTTTGGTGGGCCCACCTTTGCCACTTCAATCAACTTGAGTCGTTGGATTGCCACGAGATTAGCATCGACACATTATCCATGTATGCCATGCAAATATTTTTCAAGACAACGAACTATATTATACATTAAGACATCTAATTAGTAATTATATATAAAAAAATAAATATATTTCTTATAAAAATATGTGATGCAATTAGGACAGTAATAGAAATTTATCCATGAGTTAAAAATTAACAATTAGCTAAAAGAGATTTAATTTAAATTTTATTTTATTGAATTTTTAAAAGCTTAAAATCATCATTAGATAATATTAAAAAAGTTGTGCATCCAAATTAACCGCATATATGTGTGTGTTTTCAAATAATCAAACATGCGTAACTATTAATTCAATTTCAACTTCATAAAAAACTTATAAATAAATATTTTTATATATTGTATGATGATAATCAATACCAACTTAACCGCAAATAACCACCGAATAACCAGTGAATAGCCACTGAGATCGTGTATTTCAATATTATTGGAAGGTTATTATGAGGTTATTGCGGTATTATTCTGAATAACCAGCGAATAACCTCCTAATAACGCCTCAATAACCTCCGCGGTTTCACTTATATATTTTTATCTGTTATTCGGGATATTGTGAGGTTATTGAGAGGTTATTGCTCAAATAACACTGTAACAACTTTCTAATAACCTGTCAATAATCTCCACAGTTACCTTTTAATGTTATTCAGAGAATTATTATAAGTTATTCGTATACCAGCGTAAATTATCTGTATGAAATAATTTTCCCTTAGTAATGACCCGCAGTAATCCCGTAATAATCCCACCATAACCCCAACATAACCTCTGCGATTAAGCATCAATTCTAGGATAACCTCCACGACTCAGCGTCGAAAGTCCGCAGAGAAAACTTTTCTTCAATAAGCAACGGGCGGATGTGACGGATGAAGAGAAGCCAATAGCAGAAACCATCTGTGCTCCGACGAGGAGGAGCGCGCACGAGCAGAAGCCGTCTCTGCTGCACTGTAGCAGAAGAGAGAACGAAAAGAAGCAACATTTAACGGTGCCGGATGGTTTTTTCTGACTCCAAACTGTCGTCATCTTCGAGAGCGGAGTAGCAGCAGCCCTGCTATGCTGTGATCAATCGAGAGGAGGCTGCTGCCGCTTCTTTGCTCATCAGAAGTCGGGTATATAGCTGCACCAAATGAGATTAGGGGCTGCACGGTATCCTATTTTTCACAGTATTTAGGCAGTATGCTCAGCTCCAAACAAAATTTTGGCTACTTTTACTATTTTGAAAAATTCTATTTCAGTCTCGTGTTAGTTTTTTGCATGATTTGATGGATTTAGTAATCCAAAGTCTTAAATTCAAAAGCAATTTTTATGAAGCTTTAACAAGTTCCTTGTTGGATCTATCAAGGTTTATTAAGTTTGTATTTGAAAGATTTATCCTGCTTGAGTTAAATCCTGATTGTAGCCAAACATAGCCGTAAAGAATAGTCCTTGCGTTGAATCAATGTTAAATGTTAATTCATACATTGGAAGCAAACAATCAAATAATGCAGCTTTCTATATATTTTCTCCAATAAATTCGATCAAGTAACGATGGACGCTATTCTAACCAACAACTGACACTGTTATGCTATGAACTTTTTTTTTTTTTTTGCAGTTTTTCTCTCTCTCTTTTCATAATCCTATGTTCTTTGTTACTGTCTATTTCCTAGGGTTTGCATTTTATGTTATTGTTTTTTTAATTGCAGTAAAGAGATGTGCGCATAAGAACGTGAATGCAATTTATCAATCGACGACAAGCTACTAGATTAGCCTTCAGAAGATAGGTCAGGATGAGATCAAATCAAAACCTGTAGAAATGATGAGAAGTGCCATTCCAATAAAAAGGATATTGAGTGGGCAAGCAAGAGTGAAATTTCAATCAGGAGGACGGTGTTGACCTCACTTTTGTCGAGATTTACTTTTCCTCCTAGGATTTAGGGTTCTAGCTTTAGGAGCTTCCCCGACGATTTTAGATTCCTAGCAATGGGCCCACCTCGTTCTAGGACGTTCGAAGCCTACCTCTTTACTCTTTTGGAGTCCCGGATGAAATTCCGTACCTCTAGCTCATAGCAAGTTGGAATTGACGTTAGGAGTCCAAATTGAGTTCCCATAGGACCATTGGACCTTAGGACAACCTTGTGCACGTTTCTTGCACCACTGCGCACAAATTCTTCGTTTTGCGGCCTCGACGTCTTCAAGTTCTCCACGACGGACCAGAATCAAAAGTCAGAATATCGAGACGATCAAAAGCAAGCTCGAAGTTCAAACGGGACCAAATTTGACGTACTTTCGGCCCGACCGATGACGAGGTTGTCCCGAACGACCTCGGATCGCGAAACGGATTGCGCCGATGCGTCCGAGATGTCGAATTTGTTAGGGAGAGACATATAATTTACTATATTTTTCAAGCGCGAGAAAACGGCACGTTTAATGAATTAAAATAATAAAATAAGATTTCCTTTTATTTAAAAAACCCTAAATAACTAAACCCACTCACGCCTCACTCACGCGAAAAAAATTTGCGTCCGGACACCAGACGAAGAGCCGCGTCCGTGTCCGCGAGAGACTCCCACGTACCCCCACGTACACCCAACTCGCGTGAGCGAGTTACATCGGCGGACATGAGCGTATCCCCGTCGTCCGGACGCAGAGCCGCGTCCGGACACCGACGCAAATTTTTCTCCACTCACGCACCCATTTTATTTCGCCGCACGCCGAGCTCCGAGCCGCTCCCCGTTCGCGCAACCCTAGCCGGCTCGAACCCCTGCTCCATCTTCTCCTGCGAGCAGCCCGCGCCTGAGCGAGACTCTCCTCTCCTCGCGAAGCTTCGGCCGAGGTCCCCCCTCCTCGTACGCCTCTGGAAAAAGCTTCCCCTTCTGCCGCCACGCCTCCTGCGCCCTCTCGCGGCCCGATTCCCACTTCCCCCATGCGCAGCTTGTCGCCTTCTCCCGTTTCCTTTGGCTTGGCTCACCTCCAAGTAAGTAGAAAGTTGGGCTACTCCTCCACTTTGCCTGTTTAAACCCCACTTGGGGAGCTATCTGGGATTGGCTGAAATTTTAAAGTGATGGGGAGGTGCTGCCATTCTTCTTCCTATGCCTCTTTTCCTGTGTGTGTGTGTGAGGTAGGAAGGCTTGGTCTTTTCCTTTTTCCTGAGCTTACCCGAACCATTGCGGTTCGGCTTGGGGCTGCTCTCCTCGCTGCCTCTCTGCTGGTTGTTTTGTTTTTGCTGGTGCTTGGTTGTTTATCTACTCACTAAGGTATGAGCTTACTTAGTCCTAGCATTTATCATGCTTTACTTTGAAGTGAGCCATTTTTAACCGCCATCTTTTAGCTTGCTGAAATCATTCTTCTGGCTATTTGGAATACATGTGTTGGCTCTTTTTGAGGAGGGCTGGTTTAATTGCTATACTTATGAGTTGCCGAAATTATTTCTTTTGGTTACCTGAGATATATGAGTTGGTTCTTTTGAAGTGGCTGATTCCTTTTCATACCACCCAGGGCCTATATGCTTACATGGATAACACCTCCATTCTATATTTCACATTTATACCACTTAATGTTCAATACGCATCACTGAATTTATTTGGAAGGTTGACATACACACATGCTACTTAACTTCTTACACATATATATGGGATCCAGATCTGTTTCAGATTTTCCTATGCATTTACATACATAACACCTAATTTTAT
Organism: Papilionanthe hookeriana x Papilionanthe teres; assembly: GCA_022702705.1. Lineage (NCBI taxonomy): Eukaryota > Viridiplantae > Streptophyta > Magnoliopsida > Asparagales > Orchidaceae > Papilionanthe > Papilionanthe hookeriana x Papilionanthe teres. The sequence goes on along the minus strand of CM040428.1, from coordinate 35,812,771 downwards.
ACACTCTGAATTTCTTAGCTTTAAGGATTGCAAATCTGAACTTTACCTGACTTGGTTTTATTCTCTACAGCCTTTATCATTTGCGGTGCATAATCTATAAAAGTGTGGCTTGGAAATTTTGCTCATATGATTTCTTGCTTGGTGGTGTGAATAATCTTTGTAATTTGCGTCACTTGAGATTGCTCTCAAATGCATTCTTTTTAGTGCAGGTGGAATTGGGAAATTAAGGTCACTTCAAAAGTTGAATGAGTTTAATGTTAAGAATGAGTGTGATTATAGAATTGAGGTGCTGGAACATGTGAGTGAGTGGTGCAAATTAAAAATACATTTCCTGGAAGATGTGAAGGAGGCTAGAAAGACTTGCAATATAAAATTATTTGAGAAGGTAAAGCTTACAAATTTATTTTGAATTGGGGCAATTACATCCATGCCACCCACTTCTTCTATGTTTTCATATTTAACACCCAATGCATATTTGTTTATACTTATAACACCAAAAATCTCATGTTTACACACATACCACTTGTTGGAAGGTATGAAAGTGGGAAAGAAATCGGAAACTTCACATTCTAGCTTCACTCTCATTATTGCTTGATTTTGTGAATCTTTTGCACGTTTGCTTGGGCCTTGTTTGTGGCATTGCAGGCTCGGTTTTGAGAATTATATGGCTGCGTTGGTGGTCTTTGTTTCTCGGTTTTGGCCCCTGCTGTTTCTCGGTTTTGCCCCTAGCTGGGCCATTTTTCCGCCCTTTGAATGTGCTGGTTTTGCCCCTTTTGGTGTTCTCGGGTTGGCCCTTTTAGTGGGCTCGGGTTCCCTTTAGGTTGGACTTGCGTTTTGATTTTTGCTGAACTTGTATTTTAGTATTTGAGGGGCTTAAATTATAACACTTATTAGATTTATACCTGTGGCATTTGGGAACGCAGTTTTAGCATTTGTATTGGAATTTCGTGTCAGCTTTACGGGATTGTTTTCCCTAGTTGAGTATAGCCTTTTCTAGCAAGTATTTGGAGTTTGGAGGAACCTCGAGCAGTGGTCCAGAGTCTAGGGGTTTTGTCGACGACTTTATGTCCGTTTTTGTTCTTTACTGCCATTACTTGGGAAAAGGGAGTGTTTTCCCCTAGAAGTCTAGTCCTCATCCTCTCCGAGAGTGCCGACGTTTCTTTAGGTCTTTGTAGGTCGTGTAAGGACGGCCGGGAGTCCAGTGTCGATTCGCTTATTTCGACCGGTGTTGGAAATCGGCTCGCCTCTTTACAAGAATCGTGTTAGGTGGACCGCTTTCTCCTCTCTCTTTCATCGATCACTCGTCCCTCGTTTTTCTCCTTACTTCTGGTTCGATATCCGCACCTACGAGGGACGTGTAGGTGTGCACATATAACTCTTTAAGCTATATGTGGTCATTGCCGTAGCGTCAGTAAGAGGTGGTTGAGGCTAGGACGGCGACGAAAATGCTTATGTGTGCTTAAAAGAGGTTTAAAATAGCATCCCCTTCGCCAACGCGTAAAATATCCGTCGGAGTCGCGGCTGGGATCGACGATACTATTCGCCGATTCTCGGCGAGACCGTTGCGACTAATACCCTAAGTTGTTAGTAGTCCTAGCTCGATCAGTGCGGTTAGCGCATTGACCGTACTACTTTATAAAAATAAAAATACTTTTGCAACAAAATTTTCACCTACAACAAAATTACCTTTCACTTATAAAATTTTATATGCATGCAAATTGAAATGAATGAAAATTAGCAAAGGTCCACGGTTAATTACTCGAGTCGAGGTTAGGACTGCCTCCTGTAGGGTGTCGGTCCGATAATTCTTGTCCAAGATGGGGAAGCACACAGTCCAGTCTGAGTCCTCCCCGTCACCATGCTTACAGTCCTTTTCAGGTGCCCCATGGCTTTCTTACGGTTCCCCGTGAGTTTAGCGGGACATCTGTGAGTTTCTTCTTTTAGCATTTTTGTGGTTTTCGCGCTTGTTCGTGATTCTCTTCGAGGTTTTCCACGAAAGTTCTTTGCTTTCTTTCTCGATTTTCTTTGATTTCTTTCGTCTTTCTTTTGGGTTTTCTTTTTCGCCCTCTCGCATTTCTTTTGAGTTTGTTCCCGATTTCACACCTCGCTTTTCCTGCACGTACGGTAGCATACTCTACTTAGTCGTGTTTCCTTACTACGTTCACTCTCGCTTTGTTTCTGCATCGACGTCTTTCCCGCGAGGAGATAAAAGTGATAATAATAAACATGTAACAATACGCGCGTGTAATCGGCGCCTACTGTACACTTCAGAAGATCGTCATTTCTTTTATTTATCTTGCGTTACATGCTTTACTTTTTAAGCATATATACTGCTAGCAGTAGTATGTTTTACTTTCCTCAAGATTGTTTCAGCTAAGATAAGATGTTTTACTTTTTCAGCAGACATACTGCATAGCGTAGCATGCTTTACTTTTCTTCGTATCTACTCCTGTTAGTGTAGCATGCTTTACTTTTCTTCGTACCAACTCCTGCTTAGTGTAAGTATGCTTTATCGCTAGCAGTAAGATATACCTGTTTTATCGCTTTTTTACTATCGCTCCCGTCATCGTAACACATACTCACAATTGCAATAAAATAATAATTAAAGGGACATAATAAAAATGAAATAATTATCCAACTTTAACAACTTGCATATCCCCTGTTAATAACTTAAATCTCAAACTGCGATCTTGCTACGACGTGGAGCTTGGAGCACGGTGGCAAATGACTGACCATCTTCAATAAGAAACCTGTGTCGACGTTTAAATAATAAGCCACAAGACTTCGAGGTAGTTTGCCTAGTACGGCATAAATCTTCACCTGTTCTTTTAGCCTTTCAGATAGCCTTGTTGTGTAATATAAGCTCTAACTCGCTTAGGATTCAATGACGTCGTCCGTTACGACATAAATCCTCCTATCTTTCAGTGCCGTTTCGCATAATCACGTGATTATGTAAACGTAATTCCTATGATTAATCGACTCGATCGAAACTTAAATAAATTCACTTCCAAAATTTAAAGCCAACATTAGGATAGTCTGGGAAGTCATCGAGGTTCTCCTCGAGATCCGTGACATCCCCTACCTCTCTTTTCTTTGACCCTGAAAATAAATGTTTCAGTCTCGTACCTTTCACATATTGGATTCCCTATTACCGCACTTCGTTGCAAACCCTACCTTTTGAATTCATGAAGATCGAAACCCCCGATCTAAATCGAGAGCTTCTCGAGTGACTTCGGTCATTTGAGGGTAATCGACTATAGAGTCATTTACATAGGGAGCTTTAAAGATCCTGGTAATATAAACCCTATTTAATTCTTTTCGTATTAAATAGTGAATTATTTGGCCCACATAAAGGTTCGCAGACCAGAACGAATGTCATGAATTCCGTAATTTATTTGATCGAACGATATCGTTAAGTAGGTTGTCTATTCTTCGGGATAGATGCGTTACTTGCGATATGATGCTTGTTCATTCAAACTGCTAAATGAATGAGATTCGTCCATTCCCATATTTTTAAAATTTAACGTTTTACTTTCAAAACATACACATACATATTTACATTAAATTAAATCTTAAGCGCATTTCAGCGGCCGACAGACGGATAATTTTAATTTTAAGAATTGAACTTGAAAGCAATTAAAGGAATATTTGATGATGATGATATGTTTATTTCAATTGTTATAGTGTTCTTAATTCCCAGAACAACAGTTAGATTTTCTATAAACTTTTTAAGTATCGCACATACAACAAGAACCATGCAAGATTTGACCATGCAAATCTCTTCTAATGATCTTCGAAGAATTTTTGAACTCTTTTTTCTTTTTTTTAGGTTTTAAGCTTAATTTAGTCTCATGGGCATGAGAATAAAAAATAACTTGCCCATTGCCCATAATGCTACACACTCAAGAACAAGTACAACCAATAAAACATACCAAATTTACACAATTTAAGTACCTTTGAGAAAATGTTGAGAACTTGATACATACCTCCAAACATTGGGAGGGCTCCACCATGCTCATTGACTGCAACTTGTGCTGTTTGCAAGTTGGATGGAGTGTACGGAGGAAGTTGTGCTTGAATTCACTACGAGGAGGAGGATTTTTGGTGGTTATTATCACGAGACAAACTTAACTCCTCTAGCTATGCTACACACTTCACTTAGATTTTCTTTTCAAACCCCAAAGGAATAAATGAGATACACTTCACTCAGATTTTGTTTTTACCCTAAAGGAAGAAATGAGATGTGGAGTAAACAAAGCTTAGCTTAATGGGATTTTTGGAGTTAAGCATTTTTGTTATGCTAGAAAGATTTAGGTGTTGTGTAAGTAAATAGGATAGTTTTGATGTTAAACGTGAAATAGATTTTTGCTGTCGATATGTAGATCTTCCTGAACTAAAACTTTAATATTTTGTTTATTACAAATTAAACTATTTAAGAAAATACTGGGACATAATGTCTAGTCTATAAGAATTAAATGTCTTATTCCTCATTCTCTATGATACTGCTATTTTTCTCACTTTATAATGCAGCTAAAACTTAACATCTTCTCTTCATTATTGTCATTCTGGTCGCCTACCTTGTCATTTTTGTTGTTACCACTAATGTTGTTGCTAACATTGCCATTGCCATCGCCATCATTGCTGCCACTGATCAGAAATCGGTCAACTTTTAATTCCCTCATGATAAGCACTTGAAGTTTCTTTTACCTTTTTATAGATTATTATGTTGCTTATTCCTGTCACTTCACTTTTCAATCTATCTTCAGGAATATTTAACAACTGTTAGGTGTATTTTTGGTTAATTAATGGTCATACTCTAAAGGTTAGTACACTTATTGAAAGTCTCGAAGAGTTTATCTTTTTTTTTTTCACATTTCTCTTCATTCTCTTTTCTTCTATTTGATGCAAAGTAAGATGATTCAAATTATTGATTTTCGTTTTCTATCTTGCAATAATACTTTCTGTCAGCTAGGAGAGAATTGACAAGGATTTATTCTTTACACAATTATTTTCATAGTAAAATGATTTGTGTTTATATATATACTAGAAAAGACAACAATAAAGGAAATAAGAATAATAAATAAAACAAATTCATACAAATAATTACCTTATCTGGTAATTTAAATATGATAAGTCTCCTTGCAAAGGCATAGAACTGTCTACCTTTGTTTGGTGTCTATGCTACTTTGAGTATGAAAATAGTAGTGATCATATATGAAGTAGTAGAAAGTTGTCGCTCAGGGGTTTTGAGTGTCATTAGAGAAGCTTAATTGATTCATTAAAGAAAGATTAATATGAATTGGATGCAAATAAAAAATGATATCCTAATATTAGAGAAATAGATAAGATACTTGAACAAATCTATCAAAAGAAAGCATTTATGTGAATCACTACATTTGGTATGCATTTGACCTACATTGGAGAGTAGGTTATGCCTAGGGAGGAAGGAGAGAAGGTGACTATTAAGTATGCGTTGCGAGATTTCTTATGCTCAAGTGAAGAAGAAAGCTGAGATGCTATGGTTAATTGTTTGTTTTGGATAAAGGAGTATGTGGCTTTAAGATTAGGGGAAGATATTATATGAATAAGAAACAAAGAAGTGAGAGAATATAGAAGAGACTAGAGGAGGACCATCAAGGAGGCAGGATTTAGATGGTTTTGCTTTGTAGCTTACATCCATGGTATAGTGAGGTGGGATCTATTATAAAAAAATGAATTGCACATCATACTAGTAAATCTAGCTCATCCTGTTGAGTCATAGTGGTTGATGAGGGAAAAACGAGAAAAAGGAGGCTCCTCTTCTCTATTCATGTGATCAAGTCTTATTTGTGTCTCGAAAATACTTCAAAACACTAGAGTGTACAATTTTGTTATCGATAGAGGAAGTGGTTCATATGGTAGGCCCGAAGGTACTCAAGTGTCATATGGAAGTTAACCAGTTTGGAGACTAGAAGGCCATTTGATTAACTCGTAGAAGTGACGCTAGGGCTATAATCGAGTCAAGCTGTCGAGTATATCATAATTTGGACTTGACTTGATACAATTTTAAGTTATTCATGTTCGACTTGAGCTTGCGTCGAGCTTTTACATATTGTTCAAGCTCGATTTATTTAAAATTTCAATATTTGAACCTGATCTCTATTTGATTTGTTTATGATAGGTAAACGAGTATTTAAACAAGCTAAAAATTTAAACGAGTATCTATATTTTCATTTTAAAAATATAAATTTTACAAATCTAAATAAATAAACAATTGAATAAATGATATAACTTGTATATGATATAAGCAAATAAACTAATTTACATGTTGTTTTCTGTGTCTATACTAGATAATTCTCACAAGAATGAATTCTAATATAGAGAAAAAAATATTGAAACAAGTATAAAAAATTTAAATGAACTAGTATTACAAAGTAACTTATAATATGAAATTATTAATCAATTGTTGAAATAATTGTGAAAATCAAAGACAGACTGATCAAGCATAATAAATAAAGTGAATAAAAGTGATATTCTCTTTTAGAATTCCATCATATTAATTTTCAAATAGTTAATAATTAATAATAAAATAAATATATAATTTAGAATTATTCTAAAAGTATTATTGATATAATAATATATTACTATTAAATCTATAATTAAATAAATTCTAGCAAATCATATTTGATTTAAATAATATATCATATTTAATACGTGTTATATTCAGCCTTCATATCGATCATTTAAAACGTTGCTTGTTGAACAACAAATAAGTTTGTTCGTGAACATAAATAAACAAGTTTGATTATGTTCATGTTTAGTTCATTTAAGATTCGAGTTTTAAAAAATTGTTCGATCAGGTTTCTTTATTAATTTGAACGAACATGATCGAGTCTTATTGAGTCTAGTTTGAGTTGTTCATCGAGTCGAGTGCGAGTTTTTCATCGAGTGCATTGGTTCATTTACAACCCTAAGTGACGCTCAGGTATTGGTATCCGAGTCTTGGCGTGTGGACATCATAGTTAAGCATATATGGGAGATGTGGGAATAGTGGATTACCTCTAATTGGTGGCGGCTGGTAGTGGCGTTGTTTATTTTTTGAAACACTTAAAATACTCAAAAGTTTGTATTTTAAAAACAACAATTTGTTTATAAAATTATAAAATGGTAGAAATAACAAATAAACAAACTTATTTTAAAAAAAATAATAAAAAACAAAATTGATGCTAAGCAAACCCTAATTTGTGATAATAATTTGGACCTTTTGTGTGATGATATATTTCAATTTGAGATAATTTAAATACTATTATAATGTTAGATTGAGCTGTTCTAAATAATATCCTAATGCCCTATTAAAAGCTTTGTCCTACTAGCCATGCTATTTGATGTATGTAAGGTAACTTTAATGCAAAACCACTATGGATTAATCTCGCATGGCATTTATTCCATTACCTCTCGTTGCACCTCACTTAGTCCACTAAAACATTGTCTGCATAATCTCCTGCAACAAAGCAATGTGCCAGTTGTCCTTTTACTAGTTGCAACCATCTACTTGATATGAAGTTCCTTTTGTGATGGACATGTTCTTGGAGTATTAAATTTCATGGCATGTTCTTCTATAACTTGTCTCATTATCGGCAAATAGTAATTTCGAGATTTTTTGTTTTAACTAAAGGATGTTGATTGTAGAAGTATGAAAGCTGCGTCTCAGAGATTTGATCTTTAATAAATTGGAATTTGGACACCTGCAAAAATAATAGATTAGTATCATTTTATGATTTTGCATAGGAGAATCTTACCGGTAAGTGCATGAAACCAAACAACATCAATCTCAGAATGTAACGTGTTATTAAAGAAGATAACTAATCAAACATATTACATTTTAGAGGTAATTATATTGAATGGCATTGCTTCTTAGATAACATTGAATCAAAAAGTCCCTTAAGTGGTTGAAGGTTTGTTAGAGGGTTGACATTTTTTTGTTTTATATATCAGTTTTTGCAATTTCTGCTAACTAATTCTTGTTTAGCACCAAAAAAAAAAAAAAAAATCTATTTTATTCATCAGTTTCACCATTTTACTTTCTGGAGATGTAGTTTGGATTTTTTCTATTGTTGGTGTTGCTACATTTCTAAATGAAAATATGACACTAAATATGATGCAATGGAGAAAAAAGATTCATGTAGCTGAACCCACGTAGTGGGACAAAGGCTTTGTTGTTGTTGTTGTTGTTGTTGTTGTTGGTGTTGCTACATTTATTTATTTATTTATTTAAGGTTTTTCTTGAATATTTGATCATTCATTTTGTTGTCGATTGCTTTAACTCTTAACCATTTTTAATTTTGATATTTTTGACATCTAAATATGTCATGCTTAATCGTTATTTTCAAAAAAAGATAATTTTTTTTAACTATTTTTTCTTGTTCGGATTTTTCAGCCACAATTACTTCTATTCATTGCAGGACTGAAGTGCTTTGATTATTTGCGGTTCAATGAATATATAGCTATAATATTTCCAGCAATAGCAAGTAATTATGGAGTTGCCAAAGAACGTCAAAAGAAGAGTGGCTTTTGTGTTAATTGATGGAGTAGGCGATGTATCCTTACCTAGATTTCATTTTCAAAGCACCTTAGAAGTAGCCAACACGCCAAATTTAGATGCGATTGCTTCAGCTGGAGTAAATGGGCTTATGGATCCTGTAGAGGCTGGTTTCGCTTGTGGTAGTGATACTGCCCATCTTTCTTTGTTGGGCTATGACCCTAGAATTTATTATCGAGGACGAGGTGCTTTTGAGTCAATGGGTGCTGGATTGGCCATGTTGCCGGGTGACATAGCTTTCAAGGTTTGAAGCGAATTTCTTCCCATATGATTTCCTGTTGTCTTTTCTAGCTGTTACTATCATTCAAGAAAATAATTTAGGATTCTGCTTAAGGACTCATTCTATTTTCTGCCACCAAAAAGCCGCCAATAACTAAAGTTACTATTTCTGCCTGATAACTTTTACTTTTTTTAGTCTGCAGATACAAATTGTTAAAGTTGATTGTCAACAATTTCTATTTCTTAAACTTGAATCTTAATAGCTACTTTTTACTTGGGTCATTCTGTAGACTGCTAGACGGTGGTTCCCAAATAATAGAGTAACATTCAATTGCAATCCTATATTGATGTTTAATTTACTTGGTTTCTTTTTTGAGCTTTAGAATTGGTGAATTACTTGTACTACGATCGAAGTTTAAAAAAATTGAATTTTATGATTAGTGACGGACTTTAGAGATTTAATTAGTTTCCCTTATGCGTATAATACCATAGCACGGGAGTATAAATGAGGGCAGTCTGAGTAATGTCTAGATTGCATCCTTTATTATTTGTAGGTTGTGGATTCAAAACATGGAAATCTCCTCGCTGCAATGAAAAGATTGAGTGCATAATGTATCCCACTATACTACACTAGGAAGATGCTCATGCATATATATATATATATATATATATATATATATATATATATATATATATATATTTACGTGGCATAAACAGAGGAGCTAGGTGAATATGAATAGGTTTCTTAAGATTTTAAAATGTGTGAATGACAAATATTTTAGAAAGCCAAAATTAAGAATTGAGGCGTTTTATCTTAGTGAGACAAGAGGTAAGTTTTGAGATTGATCAAGGGGTAAGACTCAAGATCAAAAAATTATGTAAAAACTCATAAAATTAAAAATAATTCATAAATATGACATGAACCACTGATATTTACTTGGTCGATCATAAAGATGCATACCACACATCTCAACCTTAAATAATAATGCAAAATGAATGTTTGAAATGTGATGTAAGATAAGCACTCATTACAATTTAAATACGCCGCGGGATAAAATTCATAGCGACTTCTTGCCCATTTTCTTCATCTTTAGAGGAGTCATCACATGTAATAATTCTATTATCCTCTCATTCTGTGTCATTTATATGTTCAAAATTTTATTCAATAATTATTTTTTTATGCTTATTCCATTGATCAATTAATGTTGAATTTAATATAGTTTAATATAAAATAATAGATAAATAACCCAACTAGGTAATCAATTATATTTAAATTATCTTTTGAATATTTTAAGCTTTAATCATATATTATGCATTTTTTGAATTGACTTTGAAGTAGAAACTAATCAAAATTTTGTTGTCTTTCATCAATAGCATACATCGCCATTTAAGTCTATTCATTCATCTTCAACTGCAAATTATCATCTTTTGGCGTTATATGTTTGTTATTAAATAATGCATCTTCACTAACCAAAAAATTCATTCCATTTTCATTTGTTTCTCTGTGTCTTTAAGTTGATATGACCATCTTTCAAATTTTTATTAAACACTATATAAACCAATTTGTTTATTTATTCTGTAGCCAATAATTTCTTTGTTTTCGTGCTTGGTTGAACGTCCTTCATTTACACTCACATTCAGATGCTATACAAAGTAAGATTGGGAATCTTCATTACAAATATTTTAAGTTTAACCACATTAACGTCAAATTATGAGAACCTGTGTTCTAGAATAGAATGAAAAGGATATTATAATTATATGATAAAGCAGAAAGCTTAAATATAAATTTTTGGATATAAAATTATTAGTGGATGCAAATTTATTAGGGGAGCGTATTGTGTAGCATAATTGAGTTGCCCTTAATTAAAATGTTCTATTATTCACATGAAAATCTTCAAGTAGATTACTAGCTTTAAGATAGAGCCTCGAAGAAAAATCTATTAATGCATATTCATTCTTAATTTTTATCCGCTTGGAGGTCTTTGTCATAATGAAATTAGAGGTTCAAATAATATGCAGCGGTATGTAAATATTGATATATTTGATGATCCTATTTTTCATCTATAATTTTTCATATATTTGTATAAGCAACTTCTTGTTCTCTTAATCTCTTAGTTTTTTTTTTCTGTTCATAGCATTATAGCGAATCCATAGTTGAAGCATTCTTTCCATAAATTATTCATAATACTTTCACCAAAGCTTCCATGATCTTAAAATCATAATGAATCTAACGTAAACAAAATATCTTTTATTATAATTTTTACATATCTTTACTCCTTAGCATGGCTTAGAAAACAGGAAGATTTACATACGTACCACTCGATTCCTCTGTATATACATATCCAAGACTTATTTTTACATATATGCCGCCACTTCACCTATGCAAGAAAAGGCGTATTCACTTTTTAAAAGTCAAAAGTGATATTTTTTATATGAAATAAAAAATTTAGGTGGTATAAATATAAAAAATATATAAAGTTTAGGCATTAGATACGTAAATCCACACACACACACACACACACACACACACACACACACACACAAAACCCAAAAAAAAGAGGCCTCCAAATGTTATCACGACTCTTTAGTTGTTTGCAAGTCAAATAAGTTGCAGAAATATTCGAACTTGTTGGGTAAATCTTAAAAAAGAGGCCTCCAAATGTTATCCTTTTTCTTACCTACTCATCCAATAAGCTTGTGCTAAGTACATTCATGTGAGACATAGCTAGTCCTTGACTATAGCTCCTAATAGAGTGATGCATATTAATTCTTGAAGAACCTTGTAGGATTCTTAACTAAACTAAATAGGTTTCATTCTCAAATTCACAACAAACCTATTTATTGATCCTTGAACTTTTTTATTATAAAATAAAAAATAGCTTTTATGTAAGAGCTATTGTTATTCATCTCTTTTATTATTATTATTTTTGGGTTATTTCTTTTTAGTTGATGTAATTTTTTGATTAATTCTCACATTTGTTTTGACATTATGTGACACTTTCTCACATTGTTTGAAATTTAGATGTGTACAAGCTAAATGACCCTCTAGCTTTACGACACCTCTAGTAATGCACTTGTTACATTATTTACATTTCAAGTAAACATAACCCTTGTTTACACTTTGTTGTGGCACCTCAACGTGATTGCTAGATTTCCAATCTAGAACTTTTTTCTAGCTCCACCACTTATTTTAATAAACTACAAAATGCTAGTAACAATATGAAAAAATTACTTAAAAAATAAATAATTCAAGGTAATTAAATGAATCTTAAGTACTAATTTCATTTTGAAATCTAAAAGATAATGTTATAGATGTCATGATATCATTTATCACTATTGGCTAACCATGGTTATTAAATAATGATTACAAGTTCTGTTTCTATTTGCTTTTTGCCAACTTAATATTGGAGACTATATAATATGATCTTCCTCCAATCTTAAACAAGAATAAGATTTCACACTTCAATATTTATAATTTTTTTTTTCATGAATATATTTCAAAGAACAAAACCATCTATAATATCAAATTAAGTATTTCTACTTCTATATTTTAAAATAATAAGGTCAATGATAACTCCATACAATATAAGTGTAGTAATTTTTCGCTTGCAATCCACTCAAATAAATGACCATTTTATATTTTTTTTTCCATCTCAATAGATATATGTATATATATATAGTTTAAAATTGCTTTAAATATCAATTGCTTTCGTATGTCTTGATTAATTCTTCCATCTCAAATTTATTTTTATTTTCTTTTGGCACTTTTCTTGCGACTTAATTGATTTTTATGTCTAAGAACAATTTTATTTTTATAGGATTTTAGAAGCAAAATTGTTTCATGTAATGTAGTTGATTCTCCAATGTAATCCTAAAAAAAGCTTAAATGCTATCAAAATTTTGCTTTGAAAAATACTCAAAATACTACCCAATTTAAGGTCTGCAAATTAACTCAATAAGCATAATAAAAAAGCTCTTATTTTTATAATAAGAAATAATTAAGAGGGTTAATCTATCAATTTTGGAGCACTTACTGTTCTTAATTTATCTTATAATTTTTTTTGTCAATATAAAACATATAACACATTCCTGTAATTTTTGTTTCAGTCAAATTTTGCTACCATGGATCATAATACTGGAGTTGTGACGAATAGAAGGGCTGATCGGCATTTTGAAGAAGATGGTCCAATTTTCTGTGCAGCATTGGATGGAATGAAGCTTCCATCTTATCCAGAATATGAAATTAGAGTCAGGTAAACTATTTTGCAGCCATCCACAAAGTAGCAAGAGAGCATGTAAGAATGAGTAATGCTCATGTTCCGTTTTTGAAGGGCAGCACAATTCACTCCATCCCTGCTAATTTTGCTATTTTTCTTCACAAGCGAACTATTTGTGGTAAATCCTTTATGAATAGCCTAAAAAATAAAAACATTCTCTTGAAGTCGGTCATTTATGGACACTTACAGGGGGCATCCATTACACGAAACAATTGCTGTTAAAAAACCTTCGTATTTTTGCCTGTGCACTACTTTTGAAAATTTATAAGCTTTTGATTGTAATAGGTGGTTAGCCATTTTAATTTATGGATCATTAAATTTATTTTCTATTGTTCATGGTTGTTTTCAATGCTAATCTCTTCTCTACAAATAGATATGCCACAGAACATAGATGTGGTATTGTGGTGAAGGGACCAAAACTGAGTGGAAATATATCTGGAACTGACCCATTGAAAGACAACCGCTTGCTTCTTAAAGCTGAGGCTCTTGATGATACTGAAGAAGCAAAACACACAGCTTCTATTATCAATGATCTTTCGAAGGAGATATCACGAATTTTAGTATCTCATCCTTTAAATTCAAAGCGGTCAAGAGAAGGGAAGAACATAGCAAATGTTGTGCTCTTGAGAGGTTGTGGAATTCGAATTGAGGTAACTTTTAATACATCTTTTTTTTTTTTTTTTTTTTTTCAAAAACGAGCTCTATTTGAAGATATTATGGCAGTCGTGCCCAAACAAGTGAAGAATGTTGATCTAACTTTGTTTTTTCCTGAATTCTGCTCTGCACTAGGATTGATCTGATATTAATTAACCTTTTAAACGTTATGATAAAAGTTTATAATGCACTCCTAATCTCATATAGGATGAGTCGATCACATTTCATTTGGTATGCAGAACCAGCTATATAACAAAGCGTTAGGGAAATTGTATTGATTCGTCACTAAGCTTAAGTCACTAAAGTTTATGAACTGGCTAATGAGTTCAAGTAGCTAAGTGGTCAATTGAACTTACAAGTGAACTTGCTAGTTCAAGACACAAGTCTGACATTACCAAAGTATAATTTTCTAAAATGTGCATGCTTTTGGTGCTGAATATGCAATTAACACTTCTCTTGTGCCATTTAGGTTGATTCCTTCGAGAAAAAACATGGTCTGAGGCCGTGTATGGTTGCTCCCACTAAAATTATAGCAGGACTGGGCCTATCACTAGGTATTGACATTCTTGAAGCTCCAGGAGCCACTGGAGATTACCGAACACTGCTAACTTCTAAAGCTACTGCAATAGCAAAAGCCCTTTCTGCACCATTACAGTCATGTCCATCAATTTTTGTGCCTGGAGAGGCTGACCATAGACCAGGACCTATAGATGGCTATGATTTTGGCTTCCTTCATATCAAGGTAATGAGTTTAAATTGTCAAAATAGTCGTCTAACTGTTTACATAGGACTAGTCCCAAAGTTTGTAACAATGTCAAATTAGTCCCTATGCTCTTTAAATAAGGGCTAAAATTGTCCACTATTGCTTCTATTTCAACTCATATTAAAAGAATTTGGGGACTAAATTGATATTTTTATAGACTTTGGTTCTAAAATTACCAAAAAGTCCGTGGACTATCTGGACACTTTTCTTGCAATTTTTATCACATTTTGCTTGGACACTACAACATTGTCTGCATTCATTTAGGCAATTGACGATGCTGGGCACGATAAATCCAGCATTTTAAAAGTCCTCGCCATAGAAGCTGTAGACAAAGCAATTTCTCAGTTGGCAAAGCTCCTCTGGCAAGTTGAGAAATCTTCAAACTTTGAATACTACTTATGTGTTACTGGGGATCACTCTACTCCTGTGGAGTACGGCGATCACAGCTTTGAGCCCGTACCGTTTTCTCTATGTAAGTTGAGCGATTTTATCAGCACGAGAAGGGAGTCTATCGTGATGTCCACCCCACTGGACTCCTTCCCCATTCCATCTCTAAAAGCTGGTGAAGATCTTAGAAATGACATTCCAGTGCTTGAGAAGAGTGGTGAAAGATGTACAGCATTTTGTGGTGATTCAGTTAGTGTGTTCAGTGAGATTGCAGCAGCTAGAGGATGCCTTGGTCGATTTCCAGGTAGTGAGATGATGACGATCATAAAAAAGTTTATCAAGCTGAAGAATGAGTAGTTTGGTTCCGTTTTTCAGCTAATTGAGGACTTGGTCTATCAAATATTCTTCTAATAAATAAATATAGGGACGTTTACAGACATATCACGTAATCGTTATGTATTTACATATTTTACACCTGAACTTTCATATCTACACACATAGCACTCAAATCTTTAATATCACGTTAAAAATAATATTATTATCACTTTTTAAAAGTGAAGTTTTTTTTTCAGTTTAAAGCAACAGTGCTATGTATGCAAATAGGAAAGTTTAGGCGTGAGATATTAAATGCATAAGAATTGTATGCTACGTGTGTAAATTTTCCATAAATATATCATAAGTTTGATGTTTATTAATATTTTGTCTTTGAACTTGGATGAACTGGGGCTTGGAATATGTTAGGGTGTAAGTGAGTCAAGTCGACTCAGTGAGCTAACTCAAGTTCGGCTTGGCAAGTGGCTGGTGAGCTGAGCTTGATGAGTTAACAAGTCAAACTCAAGTTAGCCCCGACTCGACTCGAGTAATCTTGTGGCCGGCTCGTCTTATTTTGACTTTTATAATGGTCATCTTATCAAACTTTCCTAAATGTGATTGAATATTAGACCTTTGCCATTATTGTCAAGAAGATATTCCACTAGAGATTAATCATCTAGGCGAGTTATCTATCTTCATCTTGAATTGCCCGTTTTAGGTGTGATTCACTTGAAACATTTATTAAAAAATGGTTCAAGTATTCTCCTCCAATGATTGTGAATATTGCCAACCAAAAGTTTAAGCCAAAGTATTAAACGCAAACTTCCAAGCAATAAGATGTTGAACGTGGGTCAATAGGCCGGATCAGGACTTCGGGCATAGAGATATATTTGAAGTTCAATAAAATCATGTCACGTGCTGGTGAGACAAAAAAAATTTTTTTTTGTGGCCTGGGTAATACAGTGGAATATTTCTCCCGTGTTATTTCACATTATTTAGGTATTATTGTGGTGATATTGATGTGTTATTGTGTTATGAGAATATTCTCGGTGTTATAACAACACAATAACACGTCAATACCATAGTAATAACATCTGAATAATGTAAAATAACATGGAGAATATTCCACTATGTTAATGGTTGATTTTTTTTTCTGTCACTCCACGAGGTGTGATTTTATCGACTCTGGACGTATTTCTATGTTCGAGTCCGGACATAACACGCGTTCCAATTAGCCTTACTAAAAAGTGAGTTAAGACATTATTTTATGACGCCCTAAAAAGAACATTGGTCAACTCCCAATTACCGTAGAATTTAATGATCATCCTCAACTTAGT